>OZ012740.1:584716706-584987152 GCA_963859935.3 Lathyrus sativus | reverse complement strand
AGAAGTCTGGGCACTAGAACTAGGGAAATGCAAATGCACCTGCAGCACAGACACACGTTAGTGAAATGCAAATGGTAATGGATATGCAGGCAATGCAATGCAAGTAACATGCAACAGGGGCCAAAGCTGTAGCTGAATAGCCTGAACCCAATCAAGAAAGGTCTCAGATAGACCATCCAGAAGTCATCAAACCCTGGTCTCAGATAGACCTAAAATAAAACTCCAACACTGGTCTCTGACAGACCTCAAACCATAACTCCAACTGGTCTCTGGTAGACCTCAAATCACATCTCTAATTGGTCTCTGACAGACCTCAGAATACATCTCCAAATGGTCTCTGACAGACCTCAGAACACATCTCCAAATGGTCTCTGACAGACCTCAGAACACATCTCCAAATGGTCTCTGACAGACCTCAGAACACATCTCCAAATGGTCTCTGACAGACCTCAGAACACATCTCCAAATGGTCTCTGACAGACCTCATAACTCTCCATAAATACCCAGGATCTCTGATCAAGAAATAACCGGTATCTGAAGGTCTAGTTACCTGCATAACCCTGAATCCCCTCACAGGTGGGTGGCCCTATAACTGGCACAAGGTACGGCATCCTATGCGGTCGTCGGCGTCACAGACTTTCAGGGTTGATGATACGATTCCCAGAAGGAGTGGCATCATCAATTCCTGAAGAGGCCTCACTTAGCCAACTTCCAAATGATCGGTCCCCAGAGTCGACAATCCAACTAACCAGCAACCCACGCCAACCAAAGGAAGGGGCAGGAGGCCAACCAGAGGAACCTCGTCTGAGTGTAGATTTCATGGGACACCAAAGCAAGCAAAGCAAGCGGGCGCCCACTAATTTCTACTCTAATTCTAGGTGCACTCAAACCCAGGTCCGGCTTCTCACTCAATATCAGAACACCCGTCACACCCCAGATACAGCAATACTAATCAATATATAAAGCTGAAAATACAAGGTTAGAAATATACAATAACTCCATACAAAATCCTCGACGGGAAAACAAGCGCTAGGATTGACTCGCTCAAAGGGACGTTGGATCCCAAATGCATAAGAACCATCGCAGTTCTTAGCAGCCAGGGGACGTTGGATCCCCAGCAGAGTCGCCAGCTGTCGCTACTGCGAAAATCGGCGCCCGGCTGAACAGAAGAGTCGCCACCGTGCGTTATTTATCCCACGGGAGGGAAAGGAAACGCTCAGAGTAAACCTCGCACAACACGGGAAAGGTATGGTCGTCGCAACCAAAACCTGGGTTCGGGAGTCGGTTACGCAAGGGGAAGGTATTAGCACCCCTCACGTCCGTCGTACTCGACGGGATCCACGCTTGTTTTCGGGTATGGATTGTTATTCTATCTACGCTAAAGGTCAAGGGTGAAAAAGAAAATAAAATGAAAATAAAAATGACTCGGCAAAGTATCGCACTTTATGCCTACGTATTCCCGTCTGGAACGAGAAATCAGAGTCAACGTAGTTCGCCTACCTACGGGAAAGGAGGGGAAGGTTGCTCACTAGGATATCGCATCCTATGCCTACGTACTTTCATACAGCATGAAAGATCAGAGCAAACGTAGTTCGGGCTACGTACGACACAAGCTTGTCTTGATTGATTTTATTCCTTCTGAAAAAGGTTTTTCTGATTAGCGGTCCAAGCGGACAAAAGTGACGTCTTGATGAGTTCACATTCTTTTACGAAAGAAGTGTCTTTTATTGTGTTTGAAATCTTTATGGTGTTTTTCTGTTTGTTTTGAGGAAGAAAGAGACAGAACTCTAACCTACGGTTGCGAAGGGAATCAAACTAACCTAATGTTATCATGCATGGGTTAAGACCTAGTGTCTATCATGCCCCTCTCTTGCACAGAGAGAAACAGAGATCCTACGGGATAGGCAGAAACAGAAACAATATCAGATATAATAAAGCGGTAAAATGCATGGATGCAACAGCACAAGCGAGGCAAGGGAGTCCCACTCAACCTCGAACCTAGAAAACAATAGGCAAAAGTGAACAGGCTTCACTTTCAACCCAACAGGGTAAACAGCAAACAATACAGTCCAGAAAACCAATCAATACATCAGCAATGAAATACAACAGCAAAATAAACAGCATCAGCAGCGCTGAATCAACATCTGGCTTCAAGTAATCTCCATTCAACTACAGGCTTCAACAAGCATCTATCTCCATCTTCATGACCTTCAGGCAAGGGCTTTGATCAACTGTCTTTCATCTACAATGGCTTTTCTTCAAGCTCAAACCTCCAGGATGAGGGATTAGTCACAAGAGTGAAGAGAATGAATGTTAAACAGTCAATTACCTACCAAGGGTGGTTCATCAACTGTTAACATTAATCAGAAAGTTTCCTCTCAAAAGTTCTATCTTTCAAATATATTCACTGATCCTCCCAAAGGAAGGAGGTGGATATTTGAAAGAGACTTTGAATCATAGAGGAAGGATGGATGCAGACAAGGCATTCCATGTTTGAGAAACAAGCTTTCTAACCTAGAGCTCTGCCTAGCTCCTAAACCCTAGTCTCCTCAACATCTGCTAGCAAGAACCTCCTCTCCAACTCTGACAGTTGATCTTCAATCTTTGGATCTCCAATGGTCTTCATCTTCACAAGTCTTCAGCTCTCCCAGGTCCCCAGACAAACCCAATACCCAAACAAGCAAGCAATAATCCCCAGAGGGCACACCACACCAGACAAACAGATATACAGACAGTATTAATAGCAGTAGGGGAATCCTAACTTTTCTCTAAGGGATCTAATAGCTACCCATAGCCCCTATAGTCCCATAGCTAAACTATTCAACCCTAAGTCCTAAGGGAAAGGAATCAAGCCTCCTAAGTCATCACCTAAAAAACCCTAATTGGTTCATGTTGTTCAAACCTACATTAATCACCTAAAATTAATTCCTAAAAATGGGAACTAAATTGAATCTACAAGTTCAATATCTAATCTAAACAATCTAAAAAGAATGAACAAAAAATATGAAAGCATGTAATAGAACAAAAATTATTAAAATCATGCATGAAATGAACTATTTAAAATGACATTTATTTAGAAAATATGGAAAAAATATGAAATAAAAATAAAAATGCAATTTTATTTAATGAAAATTTTCTAGACATTCTAATGAAAATGATGTAAAAAGAATGAATTAAAATGCATTTTTTATGAATTTATTATGAATTTTCAAAGTGCATAAAAATTAAAGTGAATTAAAAAACAATTGGAATTAAAATGAGAGAGGGGGTTAGAATATCAATTCGCTCCAGTTAATTATTTGGTTGGGCCAGCAGCCAGGGGGTGTTGTTAGCAAAATGAATAAGGCCCAGCATCAATCAGAATTAATAAAACTGGAAAAAAACGCAGGGGGTGAAAATAGTAACGAAATCACGTTCAGATTGGTAGTGGGCTTATTACTGGGGGTGGGGATATCAACATCATCTTAGGCCCGCCCGTTTCAATTAATGAAACGGTGCGTTTGGCTTCACAGCTTCCCTCCAATTCTGAATTGAATGCTAGCCCTAGGATCACCCTCTTAGTCAAAGGTCCAACATGAAATAAACGGACCAGATTGCATCTTCTCCAATAGATCAAACGAATTAGGGTTTCTGCCATGGCTGTCCATGCACGAGCACAATTTCTCCCAATCTGTCCTCACTCTCCAGGCCATGAATCAACATGATGTGAACATGAAAAATGCTCAGGATCTCTCCCTCTATAATCCTATGGTCTTAATTCAGTCTGAAATTCAATAGATCACTCAACCCGATGGCATCAAGCTCTGGTCACCATGGAAGTACACTGAGATGCATCATGATAATTCTCCCTCAAACTTAATCTAATCTAATCTATGCCTAATGGTGATTAACCTGATCTATCAAGCTAAGATTATGATGCACTAACCTAATAGTTCTAGGTCCTAACAGTTTCTACAACCTGCTAATCATCATCACCAAACCACTCCAAATTCATCCTAATTGCTCTACTAACCTTCTACATTACATCTAAACTAACAAAATCATGCTAACCTAATTGAATTAAGTTGTTTGAATGAAAACACACCTGGTGTAAAATCTTGAAAACAGCTATGGAGACTTGTGGATCTGAGGCTTCCAAGGCTTGGATCTTGATCAATTAACTCAATACTCAATTCTGTATGCAATACTTTGATGATTCCTGGCTTGAATTGTGCTGTCCAATGGAGATTGTGATTTTGATGTTGATGATGGAAGTGCTCGAAAATGGAGGAATCACACTTGGTTCTTGATTGAATTATGATCCATGATGATGAAACAGTATAATGAAGTTGATTTTGATGATGATTTGGTGAAGAATTTGAGGAATTGGAATGAAACTTCAATGAAAAAGAATGAGAGAATTTGGGAGATTTTTGGTGAAAATGAAGCCAACCCTTGATCAATCTTCATTTCATGAATATATAGAGCTCACATGAACATTCTAGATCCATCTTGCACATTCCCTTGCCTTCCAACTTTGATCCATTTTTGAAATGTTTCTTAAAAGGCAAGTAACCATGAATATCTTTCTTTTTTCCTTCTAAACTCAAAAAAGTGTTTGAACCATTGTTCTTAGAATTGCTTTTCCATTCAAAATCATATATTGGAAGTCTCCATTTGGACTTGTAAATCTCCCAAACCATTTTTCATCTTGACTTTATTCAAATTATAAGCCATTTTAGTTCAACTTTGGACCAATCATGCAACTTCATGCTATGAGCTTTTCCAACAATTTGTGACCTTCTTTCTAGACTTAAAATCCCATTTGGAGCAAGTTTGATGTTGTAAGTTTTTCCATTTGAGGCCTCCTTGTATGAGTTTTGGACATAGGTTAAAATGACCTGTAATTCACAAATACCCAAAATACCCTTTGCTTGCCAAGACCATAAGTTGAGTTCCACACATCATATGAGGGCATACTATATCATTCTAGAAAGCTAAGACAATGAGGAACAATTATTATGTTGACCAAGAATTCATTTGAAATCTCCTTGAGGGGTAAAAATTGCTTGGAAGTCAAGTCACTTTCATAGACAAAAATTCAGATACCTCAGATGACCTGTAACTTGCAAGGACCATAACTTGAGTTCTATAAATCTCCTTGATGTCTTCCACCACTCAAATTAAAGGTATTGAGATCCTCTACAAGTTTCATGTTGGCCAAGAAGCCATTTGAAGCTAGCATTTTGACTTATCTTGCTTGGAAATTTGACCTAAACTAGGGGATTTTACACAGAAACCCTAATTTAGAAACTCCTCCTCTCCTTGATTTCTCTTGAATTCTTCTTGGCATATCTCCATATCCTTCTTCATATGTCCAATGATGAACTCCACATCTCTCCACTAGACTTGAACACCCCTTAAATCAGTCAATTGACCTAGGGTTGACCTAGGGTTGACCCAGATGAAACCCTAGTTGACTGTCTTCAACTGTAGCTCTTGTGCTCATATCAATGACTTGTCTCCTTCTCCAAATGACTTTCTAAGTCTCTCATAATGTCTAGATACTCTCCATGCCTTCACTTCATAGCTCACAACCCTCTTGCTGATCCTCAGATACCCTCAGCTAGGAGATGGACTCAAGGCTTGATCTGCTGAACTCTTTGCTTTCAAATTCTTTCCTGATGACTTGAATGAGGTTGAATTGGAATAATAACCTCTTGATAGGCTTCTAGAGATGAGAATAATGATTGGTCCCCTGTTGAATGACTTGCTATGCTTATGCTATGCAGATGGTTAGTCTATGTACATGACTCTATATGCAAATGCTAATGATATTAAAACATAAACCAAGGAATAAGGTTGGGCAAATTTTAGGGTGCAACAGTATGTACATAAGCTTACCCCATGCAAACACAATTTTAAAATTTGATTTTCCCTCTATCAAACTTGCAAAGAGTTACCTCTCATATATATATATATATATATATATATATATATATATATATATATATATATATATATATATATATATATATATATATATATATATATATATATATATATATATATATATATATATATATATATATATATATATATATATATATATATATATATATATATATATATATATATATATATATATATATATATATATATATATATATATATATATATATATATATATATATATATATATATATATTTATTTAAAACTTTGCAGTGCGACGGGTTTTACCTATTGGCAATGACACATATTACTTGTAGTTAAAATTTCTCTAATTTAAACTAAGTGTGTGTTTGAATTCACTTTTAATAAAAGAGGCAAAATTGATTTTAGTTTTACATATATATATATATATATATATATATATATATATATATATATATATATATATATATATATATATATATATATATATATATATATATATATATATATATATATATATATATATATATATATATATATATTAATGTGACATGTTTGTCTTTTCTAAAATAAAATGATCACTACGCCAAAATTGGTTTTTTGTATCGCCTACTTTAATAGCGCTTTTGAAATAAGCGCTATTAAAAAAGAAACAAACATATTTATAATAGCGCTTTATAGTAAAGCGCTATTAAAGAGTACAAAGAATATGATTTTGATAGCACTTTGTATAAAAGCGCTATTATAGATATTCACTAAGATAGCGCTTTTCTAAAAAGCGCTATTAAAATGTTGTATTACAATAGCGCTTTTATAAAAGCGCTATTATTAAAAGAACTACGATAGCGCTTTTTAAAAAGCGCTATTAAAATATGTAACTACAATAGCGCTTTCTATGGAACCGCTATTGTTTCTATCATGGTGTTTTAAGATAGCGCTTTTTTAAAAAGCGCTATTAAAATAATAGACTAAATTAAATTAATTAAAATATATTTATAATAGCCCAAATGTTTTTGGTTTTCTCCCACGCAAAAGTTTCTCCCACGCAAAGCAAAATTCGTTCACCACCGCAAAGTTCATCAGGTCACCACCGCAAGATTCTTTTTCCCACGCAAAATTCTTTCTCCCCCACAAAATTCATCAGCTCACCACTGTCATCCTTCTCCGTCGAAAGGAGCCGCTGTCATCAGTTCACCACCGTCATCCTTCTCCGTCGAAAGGAGCCGCCGTCATCAGCTCACCACCGTCACCCTTCTCTTCATTGATATCCGGTAATCTTTCTTTTTCTCAGATTATTGCTTTATGTTAAATTGTAAAATTAGGGATTTGAATGTTAATTTGTGTTAGTAATTTGAATGCTTTACGCCATGACTTTCTCTTCAAACCCCAATCCCCAACAACACCAACGAATCGTTGTTGGAAGTTTCATCGAAGAATACACTAACCGCGTCGATATCCTCTCTTTCAACCCCGATACTCTCTCCATTAAACCTCAAACTTCACTTTCATTCGATCACCCTTATCCACCTACCAAACTCATGTTCCACCCCGCAACCCATTCACCCCTTCAGAAAACATCCTCCGACCTCCTCGCTACCTCCGGCGACTATCTCCGCCTCTGGGAAGTTCGTGAGAATTCCGTCGAGGCTCTTTCACTTTTTAACAACAGCAAAACCAGCGAGTTTTGTGCTCCGTTAACCTCCTTCGACTGGAACGAAATTGAGCCGAAACGCATCGGAACTTCGAGTATAGACACGACTTGTACTATCTGGGACATTGAAAGAGGGGTTGTAGAAACTCAGCTTATTGCCCATGATAAAGAGGTTTACGATATAGCTTGGGGGGAATCGAGAGTTTTCGCTTCTGTTTCTGCTGATGGGTCTGTTAGGATCTTTGATCTAAGATTCAGTTAGCTGGTTGATTGTTTGTTTAGTTGGAACTTGGATTGTATGAGCTTCACTGTGGCACTGCCATCTTAAATAGTCTCCTAGCTTCCTCTGTTTTTCACTTTTTGACCGCGCGTGGGTTTTTAGGGGAAAGATAGGAGAGTTTTGTGGATATCCTCAGTGTTGCTTTTTCCACAATCTGTACCTACAACATCAATTAGCTTGCTAAATATATTGAATGTTACTTGCTGTTCATTTTCTGTTGAGTTCAAATGTACAATAATTCACTGAACCAGTTTCAGTTGGTGCTCTTCTTTAATGTTTTATGTTATGGCAAATACTTTGTTAGCTGTTAGGGAAACTTTTAATCTAGATGTTAAAGGTTCTTAGAGTTAGTTAAAATGGAGAAAAAATCAGTTAGTGATATGGTTAGGATTTTAACAGTGTTAGTGAGTGAAGTTGACAAGGTGACTCAGTTAGAGTTTTAACAGTTAGAGGTTAGCTTAATTGTTAGTTAATTAGTTAGTTTGAATTATTTGGTTAGGAACTGTGAATTGGCATTTAACCTTGGTAATAAATAAAAAGTGTTTGTGATAGTTATAACTAGAAATTAAAGGTTAGTTAATTTATATATTAGAAGTTAGTAGTTTAGGGTTATAATCAATTAATTTGAAGTAGAGGTAAGCTTAACTGTTAGCTAACTGGACTGACTGTTAGAAAAGTTAGCAATTAGTTAGTTAATTAACTAACTAATTATGTTAGAGCAAGCTACTGAAAATGCTAATAGGAATTAGGTTATACAATTAGTAAAAGGGAACTAATTAGATCTTCTTGGTTAATGACATGATTAGAATGATTAGGGTAATGTTAGTGGTTTGTGCAATTAACTTGGAAATTGGTCTTAGTAACCAAAGGCAAACTGGTTAATGGCTTGGTAATTAGAGAAATTGTTGGAGAGTTAAGGGTTGGTTGCAAGTATATGTGATGTTAGTTACATTGATTTAGTTATTAGTTAAATCATGGCTAACTTGGAGTGTAGGTTAGTGGTGTGTTAACATTTGGTAAGAAAATTAGCAACTAATTAGGCCACTTGGGGCAGGTATTTGTGGTTTGTAAATAACCTAGGGTAGTGGTTTGGACATATGCTAAACTGGCTTAGACAGTTAGCCTAACAATTAAGGTTAGGGCAATGTGGCTTATGGTTTGCATTGCATGATGGATTAAGGCTGGCAGTAAGTTAACTTGGAGCATACTTTGTGTCTCATATGACTTAAAGTTAGGCATGTGGCTTGGGCAATAACACTTATATGGGTGCGTATACGTGTGAGAGGTGTAATGATTATAGCGAAACCTTGGTAATCTAATCAGGAAACCAAAAAATGATTATAACATAATAGAGGGGCAAAAAATGACCGATGAATAGCACCAAGAGAAGGTAACAGTGCAAACAACAAGCATGACTCCAAACGTGAGCAGAATATTAGAACATTTTAGGTAATATCTGAATGATTATTCATGTTTAAAACAAAAGGACAATAGAAGAAGACATTGCAAATAATAAACCATGCTACCAGTATTTTTTTTAATAGCAAATGCTAGTAGAAGCTAATTTGATCTGATCTCTTTATCACTCCGCCATTTATGTCCCTTCCCCGACCCATCCAACCTTATAACCCCTGGTAACACTAATTTTTTATCCCTAATACAGAAAGGCAAATTAACTTGCTGTACATAACAACAAAAACCCGAGAGTAAACCTAACATTTCAAAATATAGTGATAGCAAAATGATACTTGCAACATTGCAAGTAAAGTGATAATAGAATGATTTTTGCAATACATAATAATAGTTTAGTAACCTGTTGTCATTTGACAACCCCTTCCTGATAAAAGCTACGTGATATTATTTCATGAAAAATGAGTCTTTTAATTTTATGATATTTGTTATGAAATTATAAAAGCTACATGATATTATTTCATGAAAAATGAGTCTTTTAAAAAGATATCTCATCAAAGAGAAAGCTCTCCAACATATTGGTGATATATTGGTTCTTGACTAAGTCAACTTCAATTTCTAACTTTTTAAAATTTCATCACAGTCATGTTCATGGTAAAATTGAATCAAATTTAATTATAAGGTTTCCTGAGTTTTTCAATAAATTCTTTTTAATAGTTATTAAAATAGTAAAAATTGTCATTAATGTTATTTTTTTCAGTTATTTTAAAAAATAAACTAAAGGAAAAATATACAGTATAGTATATAAGTTCTGAAAAGAAGAAAAAGGCAGAAAAAAGTTGTTTTGTAATAAGTTGGTGAGTAGTCAGAAATTTTGTTAGAATTGCCGACATGATCGACTGTCACTTACACACCAAATTGAGTACAAATATAAATCAATTCTAGAAATCAGCATCTTACTTACACTATAGTACTATAATAGTGGTACTCTAATTACTCACTCAGTTCAACACTATTTACTTCTTTCTTTGACTTTTTTTTCAGTCATTAAGTAGTTTCAGAAACTTGGAGTGTAGGTTAGTGGTGTGTTAACATTTGGTAAGAAAATTAGCAACTAATTAGGTCACTTGGGGCAGGTATTTGTGGTTTGTAAATAACTTAGGGTAGTGGTTTGGACATATGCTAAACTGGCTTAGACAGTTAGCCTAACAATTAAGGTTAGGGCAATGTGGCTTATGGTTTGCATTGCATGATGGATTAAGGCTGGCAGTAAGTTAATTTGGAGCATACTTTGTGTCTTAGTCAGCTGACAGTTAGGCTGGCAGTAAGTTAACTTGGAGCATACTTTGCATATGGTTTGCATTGCATGATGGATTAAGTCATATGAGATTGTGTATGGATGATATGCATGATGTAACGTTGATTGGCTTAAATATGTATTGTCATGACTTAGTATGATGGGATTGGCTATGCATGAAAGCTTAGGTGTGTTTGTATGTGTGGAATGACCTTGTCTTTATATGTTTTGAACCATGATAGTTAGGTGGATTAGTAGGATGTGTATGTATTGCTTTGGCATGGTAGGCTTTTAAACTATGCATTTAGATGTGTTGTTGAATGCCTTATGTTGTGATGATATGGTTTGTGTGAGTTGTTGATGTGTGTATGACAAAAGAGACTTATGCAATTAGTTATGTATGCTTTTATTGTTGTAAGGATGGCTGTTGCAAGCTTGGCATGATGAAAACATAAAGTCTTGGTCATGGCATGTTCAGATGAAGCTTGGAATGTGGAACTTGGTTGTTATTAACTTCTTACATAAAAATGGTTATGAGTTATTAAATAAATTGGCTGAATGTTGTGATTTAATGGTTATTTTGTCCATGAATTATATATATTACGTGTTAGGAAATATGGATCGGAAATGGATGTTTGCTAGTCGAGTGTCAAAAGAATACGAAGATGGGGTTCAAGAGTTTGTTAGGTTTGCTATTGCTCATGCCGAAGACACTAGTAAAATCATATGCCCTTGCTTAAAATGTTGTTATACGGATGTTAATGAAAATGTTTTGGAAGATCACTTAATATGTAATGGAATTGATAAAAGTTATACATGTTGGATAATGCACGGAGAAAAAAAAACCAAGTCAACAAAGAGGAGCAATGGGAGAGATAAATCAAATGATTTTGAACAAGATACAAATTATGAGTTTGATCGAGTTGAAGAATTTGTGAATGTAATTGAAGAAGATCTTCGCGATTGTCCTCAAATGTTTGAGAGGCTAGTAAGTGATGCAGAGACTCCATTGTACGAAGGATGTACTAAATTTACAAGATTGTCTGTGGTCTTAAAATTATATAACTTAAAAGCACGCCATGGATGGTCTGATAGGAGTTTCACAGACTTGTTGACTCTGTTAAATGAGATTTTGCCTAAGAATAATGTGCTCCCTAGTCGAACCTATGAGGCTAAACGATTGTTATGTTCTATTGGAATGAGTTATGAGAAGATACATGCTTGTCCGAATGATTGCATGTTATTTCGCAACGAGTATGCATCATTAGATATGTGTCCTAAATGTAGTGCCCCACGATATAAGAAGAAAGAAACAACTCCAGCCAAAACGCTATGGTATTTTCCGATAATATCAAGATTTAGGCGCATGTATCGTAATGCGGAAGATGCAAAGAACTTAACATGGTATGCAAAAGAAAGGGTTGTTGATGGAATGCTCCGACATCCTGCAGATTCTCCTCAATGGGCAAAAATTGATCATGATTACCCAAATTTTGGGCAGGAAGAAAGAAACATACGTCTCGCATTGTCTACTGACGGAATAAACCCTCATGGTATTCAGAGTAGTAAACTTACTTCTTGGCCGGTGATTTTGTTGATTTATAACCTACCTCCATGGCTATGCATGAAGCGCAAGTACATGATGTTGACTATGTTAATTTCTGGGCCCAAGCAACCAGGAAATGATATAGACATATACTTGGCTCCATTAATTGAAGATTTAAAGCATATGTGGGAGGCAGGTGTAGAGGTATATGATGAGTATAAAAAGGAATCCTTTCAATTGAGGGCTATGTTATTTGGAACAATCAATGATTTTCCTGCATATGGGAATCTATCAGGCTACAGTGTCAAAGGAAAACTTGCATGCCCCGTATGTGAAGATAATACACATTCAATACGGTTGGATCATTGTATGAAAAATGTATTTCTTGGACACCGTAGATTCTTAAATACCAACCATCGTTTTCGAAAATGGGGAAAAGCATTTAATGGTGAATCTGAAGAAAAAAGAGCTCCCGTGCCTTTGACGGGCGATCAATTATACCAAAAGGTAAAGCTTTTGAGCACTAATTTTGGGAAGCCTTTTTCAAGTGAACTTGCCACGGGGGGATGGAAAAAAAAGTCAATTTTCTTTGAATTGCCATATTGGAAGTCATTGTATGTTAGACATTTCCTGGATGTGATGCATATTGAAAAAAATGTTTTTGAAAGTGTTGTTGGTACATTACTCAATCTTCCAGGAAAGTCTAAGGATGGCCTTAAGGCAAGGTTAGACCTGCAAAGTATGGGATTAAGAAATGAATTGGGTCCAGTTAAGAGGGAGGGTAAGCGTACATTTCTACCTCCAGCAGCTCATACTCTGTCAAGAAAAGAGAAAAAGATCTTGTGTAAGGTTCTTCATAATGTTAAAGTTCCAGAGGGCTACTCATCAAACATTAAGAGTTTGGTATCTTTGAAAGATATCAAATTGAAGGGTTTAAAGTCTCATGATTGTCATGTTTTAATGGAGAACTTTCTTCCGGTAGCTATACGTTCCATTTTACCAGAAAATGTGCGATGGACCATAACTAAACTTTGTTTTTTCTTCAAAGCTATTTGTAGCAAAGTTATTGACCCTGAGAAGTTGCCGACATTACAAAAGGAAATTGTTGTCACATTATGTGAGCTTGAGATGTATTTTCCACCTTCATTTTTTGACATAATGGTTCATCTCACCGTCCATCTTATCATGGAAATACAATATTGTGGACCAGCTTATATGAGGTGGATGTACCCGATTGAGCGTTACATGAAGATAATAAAAGGGTACGTGAAGAATCGAAGTCAACCAGAGGGTTGCATTGTTGAACGATATTTAGTTGAAGAAGCTATTGAGTTTTGTAATGAATACCTCTCTAATGTTGAGTCCATAGGGCTTCCAATGTCACGACACTCTGGAAAAACAATAGGGGAAGGGATTGGTGCAAGTAAACTAGTCACCATGTCAGACATCGAATTGGAGCAAGCACACTTGTATGTACTACACAATGCGGATGAGGTTGAGCCATATGTTGAAAAGCACAAGAAAATCCTTCAAAGTTTGAATCCTAACAGGAGTGAAAATTGGTTAACAAGAGAGCACAATAAAAGTTTTATATCGTGGCTAAAAGAACACATTTTTTCAGAATTTGCCAAAAATCCTGCTTCAATTTCCGAAAGATTAAGATGGCTAGCAAATGGTCTAAATTCACATGTTCTCTCGTACTCTGGTTATATAATTAATAAGTATACATTTTATACGAAAGAACATGATCATCAAAGCACTATGCAAAATAGCGGTGTCACACTCGTAGCTGAATCTGTGCATATCTCAAGTTCCAAAGATAGAAATCCCGCATTTTCCAAAT
The DNA here is from genome assembly GCA_963859935.3 of Lathyrus sativus. NCBI lineage: Eukaryota > Viridiplantae > Streptophyta > Magnoliopsida > Fabales > Fabaceae > Lathyrus > Lathyrus sativus. The sequence continues at coordinate 584,973,211 of OZ012740.1, read as the reverse complement.
TGTCATATTTTGGGGTCATTGAACGTATTTGGGAGTTGGATTACTCATGCTTTCAAGTGCCTGTGTTTGGTTGCAAGTGGGTTGACAACAACAATGGCCTTCAAGTTGACCTTGGGTTCATGAAGGTCGATCTTAATAAAGTGGGGTATAAAGATGAGCCTTTTATTTTGGCATCACAAGCTCACCAAGTATTTTATGTCACTGATCCTGCCGATGAAAAATGGTCTATTGTGTTTCTAAGTAACAAAATAAATGATCAAAAAACTCAAAGTATAGATGTTGAGGATGATCCTTTCTTTAATACATCACAATCCCTTGAGGATGAACTAATTGTAGATGATATTCTTTATATGAGAAACGATCACAATGATGGGATTTGGATCAACCCATCATTTGTTGTATCAAGAAAACACAAAAGTAGGAATCCAATTACAAGGAAGAGGAAAAGGCCGACTTGAAAATTTGTGGAATCACTTGAAAATTGTCTTTAATGTGAGTGAATAAAAATGTTGTTTAAGAATGATATAAGACTAGCTCTTACTGTATAAAATTGTCTTTAATTGTGTTTTATGTTTGTCTGAATTTGCATTAGTAACCGCAACCACAAATATAATACTAACTCTTACACTTTTTACAGGTTAAATATGGTTTCTACTAACGATGAAGGTGGTCCGTCTAGTACGAAAACAGTTGGTAAACGTGGTGTGACTCGGTTGCAAAAAATTCACAAAGCCAAAAGCAATGGAAAGAGGATTGAGGTAAAATAGCTAGATGATGATTATTGAGATTGATGAGACCTCTGATTGTCTTAGAATATTAGTGAGATTGATGATTATTTAATTGCACTCTAATTTTGTTATAGGTTCAATGGAATGCAAGAGGTCAACCAATCAAGCATAATAGCAAGAGTTTTGCTAGTTATATTGGTGTCACGGTTCGTCGGTTAGTTCCAATTAGTTTGGACAATTGGAGTGCGAAAGAAAATAAAGAGGCTGTAGGGGTTTATAAACAAAACATTTGGGATGAAATTGAAGTAACACACTAACTCAAGCTTGTTGTAAAATTTTAATTCCATAATTGATTTGTTTGGATGTTTAAGTAACCTGAACAGTGTTTTAATAAATTGAGTTGTTTCCAGAAAGCTTTTGTAATTGGCGAAGAACATCGTGCATATATATATAAAGAAGCTGGAAGGTTGCACAGGGCATTCAGGACAAAATTGGCAAAGTTCTATCTAAGAGATAGTAAGGGTGGTTTTGTTAAACATCGACCGGCAAAATATTCTTACTGTATAAAACAAGAGGATTGGGATAAATTTGTAGCTCAGCGTCAGAATGAAAAATTTCAGGTAATAACTTGTCATTATTTATCTCTCCTCTTATGCCTATGTAATAGCCTCCGATTCCGTACCGTCTGTAACGGATACTAGAGGGACAAACTGAATTAGATACAATAATATAATAGGTAATAAGAAATATACCGATGATATAATATCAATGACAATTGGCAAACTGAGAATTTTATTAAGTTGAAAAAATTTACTAATAATACACAAGACAAGTTTCCTCAAATGATCAAATAATAAAATTACACAAGAAGGTAAGATTATGCTAACACAGTTGAAATATAGATAGGTTTAGCTATTTATATGTGTAGCCTTTTATGGAATTGAACACAAATTTTCAAGCATGGTACTTCTTCTATAGAACACTTGAGCATCCATGGCTTTGTATTTATGGAAAGGTGAAATGGTGATGAGTGTGTGGTTACTGTAGTTGTTGCAATGAAGTGGAAAATATATGAGAGAGTATGACAGTAAGCGTGTGAATCTGGTGTATTGGCCTTTTGAAGAAAGACACTAAAGGAATGGTTTATGTTTGGTTGTATGGCATTAGCATAGAAAAATGATCTTTGTGTCGGTACAGTCAATGTCGGTACAGTCAAAGTAGTTCATATATGTTTGTTTTGTAAATAATGATATTAATGTTTTTATTCGTATCTCATTGCAGGGTCTCCTTCCTGTTAATATATATTTATCATCCCCGAGTCGGTGTTTGGTTGCTCGTGGCAAACTATATAACACCAAAGGTAACACAGTGCACGGCATGACGTTACCACCTGGATATGTCAAGGTTAATATCGAAGTTGCTATTGTGCCAAATGCTCAATTGCCTATATATGTTGAAGGTGGTGATGTATCGATGGTTGGTCAGGCAATAGGAACAATTATGCCATGGCCAATGAACCTTCTTGAATTTGTTGCTGAACGTGAAAAGGTAAATTACTTATTATTAACTTGCTTGATTGTTATTTGTTTTATTATTTGATCACTAACCTTAATTAATAAAACTTTTTAGAATCCTGATCAATCCCAAAACAAAGTTAAGAATACCCAACGAAGTGTTGATTCTGTTTCGTCACCTAACAAAAGCAACATAAAATTCAAAATTGAAGAGTCTCCTAGAGTTGGTGGTTCAACCAATCTTGTAAATTTACCTTTCCTTGATATGTATGTGAAAAAGATGATGAGGGTTGGATCGTTAATTCAAATAAAAATGGAGGAAAGTATATTTGGTGAGGAGTTTATAGAGCATCTACGTGTAGAGAGTATAAAAGAGATTCTTGATCACAATTGGTTAAGTGCTTCTGTTATCACTGTATTTTCCAGGTACCTCTATTATTACAAATTTCCTCTAATCTGACAAATATATTAATATTTACATTGTTGACAAATACATTAATACCAATTATTGTTGTTCATTTCTAGGTATTTGTATGACAAGTTTATTAGTCCAAATGGATTAATAAATAAGTTCTCCTTCATATCCCCACATGTATCAAGGGAGGATAATCTAGGAAATGCTATAGCAAAAATACTTCTGAAAGATGAGGAGTATTTCAAGGATAAGATGATTCTTGCACCTTGCAATCTAGGGTGAGTTTTCTATTCAAAATGTTATTAAATTTATGAGAAAAAACTATATAAGTATATTATATGCATCAATATTATATGTATTGCAATGGAAGGTGAAGTATCCAAGTTCTGAGTGTATTGCAATACTATATGTGTTGCAGGAAACATTGGGTACTACTTGTCATCAATCTCGATGCTGAGGTGATATATTACATGGATCCGTTGAATGGTGAACCAACTAAACATCAAAATTTAAAAACCAAGTTTGAGAAGTAAGTATAGACTCTTTTAATTTAACATTTATATAAGTATTCTTAGTTATAATAATTACTCATTTGAAATTAATTTCATTTTGTTAGTGCATTGCAAATTTATCGTGCTAATAGTAACTCTAAAGTGCCTAAAGTCTCCAAGTCAAAGAAAATTTCATGGTCAAAAATTCGGGTATGTCCAAATTAACGTTATTTTAAAACAATCATGTAGAGTAAAAGTAATATATGTAAATGTTTTTTTGCAGTGTCCCCGTCAAATTAATAGCATTGACTGTGGATATTTTGTAATGCGATTTATGAAAGAGGTCATCATGGAAAATGAAATTATGATCCCCATAAATGTACGTGATTTTAATTGTTAAAGCTTTGTAAATTAATGTAACTTAGTTCTAATACAATTGTTGATGTTTTTATATTTGAAGTACTTTCCTGACCACAAGTGTCGTACCTACTCTAAGGATAAGTTAACTGAGGTCAAAGATGATTGGGCTACCTATATGGTGGATGATATTTTCGGTAAGCCTACAATATATAGATACTTAATACCTTACTTGCATATTAAAAGTTCACTAGTGTTTCAAAAGTTTAAGTGCTAACTAATTGTGATCTCACTACCATTTAGTCTTAATTAGTGTACTTAGTTTCTATTTACTTTTTTTATTAAGTTGATTTTCTTTCTACATGCTAATGTCATTGAACCACTTATCTTTAATTATATATTAATATTTTGTTTTCAGGTTTTTGTTTTCTGATTATTGTACAATACATAATCAATATTTTTTCTATGATGCAGGAAAACAAGAAGCAATGGTTTTGCCTAGCTAGCTAGCAAACTGGTTGTATCTTTGGATGTAGCAGTGTTTTGATTGGCAAAGTGGTTACTAGCTAGTTGATGTTGTTTTTGTTGTCCTTAATTTTCTTGTTTTTTTAGATGTTTTTTTTCATTAGTTTAGAGAATATACCTAGCTAAGTGATTGTACTTTTTGTTTGGAATTTGGTTTGAAGTACTCTTAGCCAAATTAATAACTACATGACAAAATACTTTAGTTGTGTTTATAAAATATTTTGGTTTGAAGTACTCTTAAACCAAATTAATGGTATCACGTACATTTGTCATTATTATTTTAATTTCAAGTATTTTAGCTACTTAATTAGTTATAATTATTTTATGAATTCTAATGTTGTAAAATGCAAATGCCATATATATATATATATATATATATATATATATATATATATATATATATATATATATATATATATATATATATATATATATATATATATATATATATATATATATATATATATATATATATATATATATATATATATATATATATATATATATATATATATATATATATATATATATATATATATATATATATATATATATATATATATATATATATATATATATATATATATATATATATATATATATATATATATATATATATATATATATATATATATATATATATATATATATATATATATATATATATATATAATGATTTGGTGTAAAAAAAAAGTGTATTAGAATAGGGTTTTGAAGAGAGCGTGCTATAATAGCGCTTTGTCAGAAAGTGCTATCAAAATTTAAGCAATTTACCGGTATTTCAATAGCGCTTTGTTTGAAAGTGCTATTAAATATGTGTCTTATAATAGCGCTTTATTGGAAAGCGCTATTAAATATGTGTCTTATAATAGCGCTTTATTGAAAAACGCTATTAAATATTTGTACTATAATAGCGCTTTCTTTGAAAGTGCTATCAAAATTATAGCAAATTAACGGTGCTATGATAGCGCTTTATTGGAAAGCGCTATTAAATATGTGACTTATAATAGCGCTTTTTCAAAAGCGCTATTAAATACAGGTACTATAATAGCGCTTTTTCAAAAGCGCTATTATAGTACCTGTATTTAATAGCGCTTTTAAAGCGCTATTAAAAATGTTATTTTACAATAGCGCCTTGATTAATAGCGCTTTAAAGCGCTATTAAAAAGCAAAAAAAGCGCTATTAAAAAACTTTTTTGTAGTAGTGGATCTTGATATTTAGGATTTCTTTAAAGTAAAATTGATTGTATTTTTTAAATTGATTCTACTTGACCCTTAAGTTTGTATATTTTGAGTTTAAACGTGATTTTTATTGAAATTTTAATGTTTTATTCACTTTTGCATGAATGTATCCAATCATAAATTAATTTACCTTCAACCTTTTTTTCTTTCAAAATCAATCTTATAGAATCAAATTATAAAAAAAATATATTTTTATCACCAAATAACCAAAAATAGAAAAAAAAAACCAAATTACTTTTATTAAAGTTAATAAGTCCAAATAAATCAATATTTACTACAAGTGACATTTAACCTGGACCGGTCAATTTTTAATCATTATGGAGAAGTTGCATTTTTAGCCATTGATATTGATCTTACCGGATCAGAACGAATCAGCAGTCTGCCACGCGTCGTGAGCTCCTGTGTTCACTGGTGTTGGAGAAGAGAAGGGGGTGTACCTGCAAGGTACTCTGATGATAAAGTGAGAAACAGAGTAAGAGAGAGAGCTAGTAAAGAAAGAAGGTATAGAATTCAGAATATCTGACCCTCTAGTGAAAGAGGGTATTTATAATGTGCCCCTAGCGCTGAGCTAACGGTTACATCGCATTGAGCTGGATTGTCAGACCCAACACTAGTAACTACCAGGGTCTACGTGGCGTAAGAAAGACCAGCAGATGGTCTTCACCCTGGTCCCACTCCCCCGTGATCTTTGAAAGGTTGAAGACCGATTCTTGAGGACACGAGTAGTAGCCTGATGACGTGTCCCCGCGTGGGGAACACGTGGAGAACGTAGAGAAGACGCGTGAGCTCTCCTCGTGCTAGGTAGTGGCCTGCCCGACTGTAGAGAGTATTGAGCGTGCCCGATAGAGAGGAGGATTAGGTCTTGCTGGAACTCCCTAATGTGTTATTGGGTTGGACCTGCCCGACTGTGGGGCAAGTACTGACCCAGTCCAAAACAGATATATTATTATTTATTTTGAACGGTTGTGATGAATGACTGGTAATTTATTGATGATTTTTTATTCAATTTTAAATATCAATTATTTAATTTCTTTTAATTAAAAAAAATATTTTAATTAATTCCCATTTCATAATATCTTTTTATTTTCAAACATTCATCTTCTTCATTTTTAAACATTCATCTTTATCTTCAAAAACATTCATCATTTTCATCTTTTTCATGTAATTTATATTTAATAACACAAGAAATTATTAAACGTAAATTACATACAAATTACCCTCTTTCTAAATATTACAGATTTGAAATTAAAAAAGAAAAAAAACTCTTTCTAAATGTTACAAGTTTCAAGTCAAAATTTCCACTTCACTATCATCACTCATCACCATCTAAAGTCAAACCTAAAAGAAACTAGCCATTATCAATTGATACGAACGCCAAAGAAATTAAGTAAAAGTCACATACACGGTCCCCACAATAAGCATTCCTTTCCATTTCCAAATACTTCATTGAATTACACTCAAACCTAGAGAAACATCGGTGACTTAGGCTTTAAATTGATTCTCTGTTATTAGTATTATTTCTAATATTTATTTACAGATCTGAAATTGAAAACAAATTAATTTATAAATCTGAAATTACAAAATGCATGCATGTGTGTTGGATCTTTATGCATATGAGAGTTTTAAAACTTTTGATCTATAAGTTCAGATCTATAAACATCAAATTTCAAAATTTTAGATCCGAGTATTTCTCAAAAGTAAATTAATTTTTGATCTGGTGTTGTAAAAGTTGGATGAAGAGAAGAAAAATAATGTATAGTTGGAATCTCATGTTTTTATTATCAAGATTTATGGAACTTATTTTTGAGAACACAGGGCATTCACCTGAAATTGAAAGCATGGTTGATAATTTTGATTTATGATATTTAAAGTTTAACAAAGAAATTTTATAAATGTAACATGGATACAAGATTTTGGTGTAAGTAAAAAAGATAACTTGTGGATAAAAAGTTGATTGACCAGGCTAAACACTCCCACTATAACCTATACTAAGAATTTTTTTTACCTTATACCTTTATTGTTGTTTCACAGTATTGAAAATTAGTCACAGAAAAAATTATTGGATTGAGTTGCGGACTAAGTCGCTTTCTTTAAAACGTTTCATGGTACTGCTCAAAATTATACAAAGTAGTCAAACTACCGCCCGCTTCCAAGATAAAACAACCCAATTCTATATTGTACGATTACTACTTGCATGGTAGATAAGGTCTAGAAATACACTCTCTGATGATACAAAGAACATTTAATTATTATATAAATATCACTCACAGTATCTGGTATAACGACCAGTCGTAATGATCATTTGACCACTCAAAATGATTTCTCATACAAAGAGAAATTCGAATAAATATCTAAAGAGAATCCAAAAATTATACTTGATAATTTTTCTACTCAAACGAGGAGAAATTAACATAATTCTCTAAAGAAAATTCAAGAAAATACTCAGAAATCCAATGGGTAGAAAGAAAGTGGGGGAGAAGTTGGCGCTTCGACAATTCGAAAGACGCGGAGTTATGAGAGTGAGGAAGAAAAAAACTCAAAATAAATTTTTAGTGTGTTTTGGAATGAAATAAGGAATCTCCTTATATAATAAAGTGAGGAAGGAAAGATATCTCACCTAAGCAATGTGGGACTAAAGAATTTTTTCAACTAACACACAATGTGAGACTTGGCTTAAGGAACTTTTTCAAATTCATCTCCCTATATTAGAATATTGACATAATGTTCTAACAATCCCCCACTTGAATTTAAAAAAGTGTTTTAGAAGTAACGTCAAACGTTTCTAAGATTGTATATAAACAAAGGTGTCTACAACTTGAACCTTTGCGCAACAAGTAGGATTCAAATTCAACAAGAGTGACACAATTGTCTTGAACTCTACCTCAAACATCAAACCTGCACATAACATTTTTTTAAGGTGTATTCTAATATCCCGTGCTTTAGTGACCCTGCATGTGTATCCCAGTTTAGTGAAGGCTCTAGGAATTCTGCCTCAAAATTTCATAGGAACTGGCCTAAGTTCCACAATCATATAGGCGAGTCTATCAAGAGTACTCCTGTAGCCTAGGTACTCCATCATACAAAGTATAGATCTAATTAAGAGTTTCTATTATCTCATTCTCTTATCGCTTCAGGATTCATGCTTCTCTTATTTACTCTAGCATGATCACCTCATATTACTCACAACTTATTATTACCCATTAAACCTATTTCTTAGGATCTTTAGTCATTTAGGTCGGATTACTGTCGCTTGCGCGAAAATAAGGTGCCGGCATGACAGAAGAGTCGCCACCTTTCGTTACTTATCCCTCAGAGCGGGAAAGGAAACGATCGGAAAAACCTGACGGAAAAGGGTAAGACAAGGTCATCGCAACCACTGTCTGGATTCGGGAGTCGGTTACGCAAGGGGAAGGTATTAGCACCCCTCACGTCTGTCGTACTCGACGGGATCCTCGCTTGTTTGTTTACTTGGACGGGTTGGTTTTATTCTATCTACCTATCAAGGCTGGCTGAAAAAAGAAAAGAAAAATGACTCGGCAAAGCATCGCGCTTTATGCCTACGTATTCTCATCAGAGAATGAGAAATCAGAGTCAACGTAGTTCGGCCTACGAAGGGTTATGGGGGAAGGTAGCTCGCCAAGACTTCGCCATCTTGTGCCTACGTACTCTCAACAGGCATGAGAGATCAGAGCTCACGTAGTTCGGGAAACTACGGTTTATTTCCTGTTAACGAAAGAAGTGTTTTTTATTGTGTTTGCGATTTCAACCGCACTAGAGACTATGATCTGAGAGAGGATGCGTCGCATGTCACCCAAAGGGTACCATACTAAACATCCAGACTATGGAAAAGAAACTCTCCCACAGTCCTTTCTCAGGTAGCTTAAGGCTCGTAACGTACGAAAGAAATCAATCATGATTACTGTATTTTAAACTGTTTTGAGATGAGAAGAGAACCGGCCCAACTAGGAGGGAGACTATCAAGTCCTACTGTTATCATGCCATGGATTCATCCTATGGTTGAGGTTTGAACAGGGAACTCCTAGAAGTTGTCATGCATAGGTTTCAACCTAAAAGTCTATCGTCAAATCCTTATCAAAGGAAATGAGAGTCCTAAGGGATCATGTCAATGATACACCAAAACAGACAAAGCATCAGCTTAACAGTAAAATGCATGCAATGCAAGTGAGGGAGGAAATGTGTGTGGGGCTTCAGCCTCCACAAGCTCATCTCAACCTCAAGCCAGTCATGAAATAACAGTAATCATACTGAAAAATAAACAACATGCTATCAAGCAATAAACAGTAAACTGCAATCATACAGATAAAAGAAATGAAATACCATCAAGCAAACACACCACATGGGCAAGGGAGATGGGCTCTACCGAATACCCGCAAGCAAAGCCACTCAATAATAATACAAGCAGAGGGAGCAACTCAACCTCTAATGCAATTATGCTCCTAGATTCTACTTATTCTAGATGGACTTAATCTAATGCAACAGACAAATCAAGCAAAACACACAATACAGAAAAGAAAAACAGAAGAAAGCCTCAGCTCCTCCAGCAGCAACTCAGTCTTCAGACTTCAATCATCAACTGCTTTCCAGGTATCAACCCTACCACATGAGTATCAACTCATCTTCTCCCCTTAAGCTTCAGCTTCTTTGATCAGCTCCACCTTCAGGCTTCACCATCTTCAGGGATCTTCAAGTATCAACTTGATCTTCATGCTTTTCAAGCTTCAGCTGGAATGGCAGTCTTCAAGGATTCATCCTCTTCAACCATCTTTAATGAAGTCTTCATCTTCATGCTCAGGCTCTGACAGCTCTCAAGACAAATCAAACAGAGAAAAATTACTACTGGATAAGCTGGGGGATATTGAACTGCTTATCTGATCACCAAAGGTGACCTATAAGGGTTCAATATCAAATGAAGGGCTCCCTCAAAAGTTCTACCTCCTGGGTATAACACTAATCCCTCCAAAGGAGAGAGGTGTATACCTTGGAAGGACTTTGAATCACAGGGAGGAATGGATGTGAAGAATACTATCCATGTTTGAGGGAAAAATTATCTATCTAAGCTCTTCCTAATCCTATCTCTAAAACAAAACAAAAAGAAGAGGAACAAGCTCCTCAGGCTCCTCCAATCTTCTAGTATGCTCCATCAAGCTCCACAATGAGATACTCTGCTCCTCAAGCCAAAGGAAACTCCAAAACAAACAAAACTAACCAAGACTTGCCCTAGAGGCCACACAATCAATCATTCAGTTCAAAAATCAACCAAAAATAGTATATTGTTCCATTAAATCCTAAGATGAGTTCTAGGGGACCCTAAATGTCTACCCTTAAGTCCCATATATTCCCCATACACTAATTTGGCCTATAAAACCCAAAACAAAATTGTTCAAATTCAACTATTCTACACAAAACCTTAATTTGGTCACACTAATGCTAGCCTAAACAAATTAAGCAAATCTTAACCTAAAAATCATGAAATAAATCCAGAGGGAACTAAGGCTTAATATCTAATCACACTAAAAGGAATGAATCAAAAAGATTAAGGGAAGGTCCTAAGATAAATTCTACACAATTAAGTATACACCTAAACTTCTAAAAAAGGCTATTTACATGGAAAATATACTAAAAATATTAAAGGAAAATAAAATGCCAATTTTATTTATTGATATTTTTCTAGACAAAATTATGAACATATAGAAAAAACAAGAATTAAAAAAAAATCATTTTCCTATTTTATATGAATTATTGAAAATGCAAGAAAATGGAAGAAAAACAAAATAAAAGAAATGAATGAAATGGGGAGGGGGGTGAGAACAGTAGAACGCCCAGTTCACTTTCTATGATGGGCCCAGGAAGGGGGGTGCGCCTAGCATGGTGCGCCTGGGCCCAATTGCTATCAGAAAATGAAAAGAAAAATCAAAAGAAAAAGGATCCGAAGACGGTGCAAATAGCAACAGATTTTAGTTTAAAAAATGATTTGGGCCGCGCGAGGGGTGTGAGTAGCACTGAATTTACTGAGCCCAGGATCTCCATTTAATTAAAACGCTGCGTTGCAGCTTAAGTCTTCCCTCCGTTTTCAGAATTAAACTGGAGCCGCACGATGAGATGATTAAGTCAATTACCCAGGGGTGATCCAACGGCTAATGGATCGTCTTCTCCAAACACATGCTAGGGTTTCAGAAAATTACATTCCATGCGTGACTCTTCTTCAAGCTCGTGCTCCCTCAATATTCAATGAAAACTAAAAATTCCAAATCCAAAAACGATCTACTGATCACCAGGAACACAGCCATGCGTGTAGTTTTCTTTGATCCATCGTGTATCCTCCAAACAGAAAGCTTCAAGACTAGGGTTCCACCATTTTCTTCTGGTATCAACCTTGATAGAACTCAATCCTAATGATCTAAACTTGTTCTACATGCTACCCTCATCATTCTATGCTATCACATGATCATTAAAACTCAATACACAGCTTGATCTTGATCTTGAAAAAAACTATGATCTGTTACCAACCTTCATGAAACCCTCTGAAACTCTATGGAAATGGTCATCTAACCTATCTTAGCCATTCTATACTAAAGATCTAAACATCTAGCACCTAATTAAAGAGATGGCAATGGAAATACCAACCTGTTTGTTGGCTATGGCAGAAGTAGAAACACTCCAATTCAATGCTTGCAACCTTCCATGACTGATCTTCAATGGATGATGAGGGTTCTGTATGCAAAAAGATGGATGGATAAGGCTTGAATGTAGAGATCCGAGTCTGGTATGGAGTCTTGCAAATTCAACCCTAGCTCTTCAATCCTCCATGGACAGGTCCCTGAATCAACTTGCAGGTACTCAACAATGCCAAGGAATTGTGAATGGAGAAGAAGGATGAACAGAATAGATGTGGATTGTATGAATTTACTCTTGCTTGAAATTGAAGTAACAATGGAACTCTCACTTTCTTCTCACTCTCTTCACTGAATTCTCCAACCTTTGATCACATTGTGATCCTCTTAATATATATCCATCAATGGAAGATCCTAGAAGCTTTTAGAAAGAGCTAGAATCTCATGAAAAGTCATGGAATTTCTCTTTTAATGACATGTTGTATCATCTCATATCATGCCTTAAGACTTGTCATTTTGCTTTAAAATCTCCCCTTGTGAGATATTGGAAGGGAATGTGTGAAAAACAAGCTTATCTTTTTCTTGTGTGAAGATTTGCAAAGGTTCCTTAATATGCAAGCATGAACTTTACAAAGTAACCCCCACTTTAAGACCTCAAATCAAAAATCTATTTGAACCATTGTTTTTAAAATGATGTTTGGATTCAAAATGACATATTGGATTACCTATTTTGGACTTGTACATCTCCCAAACCAATTTCCAACTTGGATTCATTTAACTTATAAGTCATTTTTAGGTCATTTTCAACCATTCTTGTAAATCCTTGCTACAAGCTTTTCCAACAAATCATGACCACTTTTATAGGCTTAAAATCCCATTTTGAACAACTTTGATGTTTTGAGTTTTTTCATCTGAGGCTTGGAAATAGGAGATATGGCCTTTGCTTAAAATGACCTATAACTTCCAAATGACCAAAATACCCCTGTCTTATTCAAACCATAAGTTGAGTTCTACAAATCCTATAAAGTACTTCTAGTACTCTCTAGAAAGCTAAGAAGATGATCTTTAACATTCATGTTGACCAATAATCCATAGGAATCATCCTACTATGGCAAAAGTTGTCTGCAAGTTGGGTGACTTTCAAGTACCCAGATTCACATACCTCAGATGACCTGTAATTTGTCAAAACCATAACTTGAGCTATGCACATCCTATCAAGGACTTCTACCACTCAAATTAAAGCTAAGAACAATCTCTACAACATTCATGTTGTGGGGAAGATGAGATGACAATCACATCTTGAGCTAAAACTGTCTGGAAGATGGGGATCAAACTAGGGGATTTTACACTGTCAATCCTTAGAAACCCTAGCTTAAAACTTCTCAAACTCCTCAGTCATGATGAGTTGGTCTTGGAATTATCCTTATAGCATCTCAATACATCACTCCATGATCACATGGCCCTTGGATTAGGTCTCAACCCTCTCCAAAACATCAGCTGACCTAGGGTTGACCCAGTCAAAACCCTAATTCTACCATTCATGGTTGAATCTTCTGAATTCTTGCATAATGACCTCTCTGGGCTTCATGATGGCTTTCAAGACATCTCATAAACTTTCTCAAAGCTTCAAGTTCATTCTCAAAGTCTCAGAATCATCTGAGGAGCTCCCACAACTCTCAAGTTATGAGACACACAACCTTGGTTTCAACCAATTTCTCTGAGGATCTCTTGAACTTTCTGATGAAGGTATCAACCTTCAAACACTTGATGGATAAATAATTGTTGGTAAAATTTTGGGGTGCAACAACTGCCCCTATTCAAACGGCTTGAACCTGACTGGGTGAGAAGCGAACGACTCTCAGCCAATCACGGTGCGAGACGGATGAATACCGGTAAACCCGAAAATTTGCCAACTGCACAAGCACATGATACTCTGCGGGGGACAAACCTTCGAACACTGCAACGCTAGCTGCCCTGCAACTAGCTGGAGAAATACTGATCTGACATCGCCGCCGAAAACAAACATCGCTCTGAGAGACACTCGTTATCGCCGTCGTACAAACATTATTACTCCCAGCTGGGGATTTAAAGAGTTTGACATCGCCGTCAAACAAACGTCCAACCTTGCCGCCGGAACCAAACATAATCTGACCTCACCGTCAAATCCAAACATCCAACCTCGCCGCCGGAGAAGATACAACACTGAACAACTCTGACCTGAGGTTCACCCCTGGTAAATGGAACAAAAGGTACACTTGCGTATTTGAAACTACTCTGTTGGGAATGAGAGACTTAACCGAGCACACTCTGATCTGGGGTTCTCCCTCAGAACCATAACGAACATCAGAATACTACTGCACTGATCCCACCGTAGAACTTCAGCATCAAAGCTATATGAAACCCTGGCCCCTGGCCACTTCCAGCTTCAGCTAGAAAAGATCTTTACGCACTCCTGAAGATGGGATCCTTGGCCTCCAAGGATATAAACCTTGCCCGTCGGCGATTCCAGCTTCAGCTAGAAAAGATCTTCAAGCATTTCTGAAGATAATCATCCTTGGCCTTCAAGGATATAAACTTTGCCCGTCGGCAACTCTGCAGGAGGTATCTTCGACTTCAGTCTGAAGAAAATGATCCTTGGCCTTCAAGGATGCATGGATCTGCCTTCAGGCAACTCCGCCTCTGCTATAGAGTATCTGTGACTTTAGTCAGGGATATACTTCGGCCTTCAGTCCAAAAAATGAATCCTAAGTCATTCATGACTTTGGGGATAACCTTGCCTTCAGGCACCTTCGCTTCAGCATGGGAAATCTATGACTTCAGTCAGAGAAGTGGTATCCTGAGCCATTCATGACTCTACGGGGATTCAAACACTTTGCCTTCAGGCAAAACTCCGCTTCAGCTGGAGAAACGTCTTCGACTTCAGTCCGAAGAAACACTATTCATTCGATCGCAATCAATCATCACCTCAGGATAACTGACTTGGTCTTCAGGCCAACACGGATCACCTTGCACACAAAAGCTGCATCTACAAACTTTTGAACTTTGTCTTCAGACACACGTTGATTCATCAACACGGAAATCCGAATCCACAGGAACATTCTGATATCGCCTTCAGGCGTTTACGAAGTCAATCTTCAGATTAGACATCACTGTTGGAGCAAACATATCACGTTGCTAGGGACTTCAAAAATCATCTTGAACAAACAACTCCGTTGGGCACCCTCAAGAATCATCCTGAACCGATAACCTTTCTGGAGCAAACATTCTGTTGGGGATCCCTGGAATCTTCCTGGACAACTCTTGCTGGGGATCTCAAAAATCATCTTGAGCAAACGGCCCTACTGCGGATTTCAAGAATCATCTTGAACTGAAGACTTCGCTGGGGAGAATGTCAGGAGTCATCCTGAGCACTGATCCTACGGCGGAACACCTGTAAAACAAGAATGACAACAACCTAGATCATGTTTATGATGCATATGCTTCGGCGCCATGCCCCACATGGTGGAAATGCTATGCGTTTATGCTAAATGCTATGCAATCATGCACAATGATGCGATCCCGTCAGCAAAATAAATGCCGAAGGGGAATTCTCCTGTCAAGGAGAAAAGCACTACTCAGATAGAGGAATCTTCCTGCTGAGGAGAACGTGGACACACCAATATCAATCGGACTCCGTCTGGGGAATTGATCTTCCGTTGACTGCTGCAGAGAAAACAACTTCAGTTGATCTGCTGCAGGGGAACGAAGCTCTACGAGAACTTGGACCTGCTGAAGGAATGCGATGTCAATCGTGAGAATAAACTGCGGGGCCTTCTCGGCTACTCTTCTGGGGATAACAACTCTGTGGAGAAACAACTTCAGCTGCTCCACACTCCACTGGGGAAAAACCAATAATGATCTGATCAACTTCCAAGGACTCGGCTCTCTTGGACATCTGCAAACTCGACTGAGGAAGGGGAAGTCATTCTGCTTCGCTGGAGAGAGTGCGACTCTGGGGAAATACAGCATCAGCTGTTCAATGCTCTGCTAGGGAAAACCACTCACGGTCTCAACTGCTTCCAAGGATTCGGCTCTCTTGGGGTTTGCGAACTCAGCCGTGGAGAGAGAAATCATTCTACTTCACTGGAGAGTATAACTCTGATGAGGAGTTCTAATTCCGCTGGGGAAGAAGGAATCATCCGACTTCGGGGGAGAGTACAACTCTGCAGGGGAATCTCAACATCATCTGTTCCAACACTCTACTGGGGAAGAGGGAATCATCCGACTTCGGGAGAGAATGCGGCTCTGGTGGGGAATTTCAATTCCGCGGGAGACTTCAGTCTGGCACCATCAATTACTGCATCCTTCGGCATACGAACAACTTCCTACGAGACCTGCACTTGTGACCCGGTGCTGGGGAAGGCACCTGCTTCGGCGACCTTACTGGGGAAACACGAGCTTCGGCACCCGAACATTTCTACGAAATCTGCACTTGTGACCCGGTGTTGGGGACATACGAGCTTCGGCGCGCGACTCAGCTGAGAAGATGACGTTCCTTCAGGATGCGTCTGCTTGGAGAAGAGAATCCTCTGCCTGGAGAGCCATACCAATGCTCACTATCTCGCATTCAGACTCTGCGGAGGAGAGACCACTGAACTCTGCTGGAGAAGGAGGACTCGCCCTGCTTCGGGGATGCGCACGACGCACCGTCTGGAAGGTGCTACACCTGCAACAACACAAACAAACAGACAAGATACCCCCCTCAAAGGGGCCTATCGAGGTTATTATCTCGTGACAATATTCAGATAATTAATTGTTTCAACAATCAATGGGTCTAGGCCCGTAAGTTTATGTATGCGCATTTTATCAAAAACATCGGCGTTTTCTTTCGCAAACAAAACAGATAAATGCTAAATAGGCAAACAAAATTGCTGAGTAACATGTATTTTATTGATGGTGAACCCCTGAATGGGCAAAAAATGTTTTACAACAGAGGCAAGCTCCTGGAATGGGGAAGCCGCGCAAAAATAAAACATAAATATACATCAGTATATACAAATGTCGGCAATGAGGCGTAGACGAACACCATGAGTTGATCCCTCTAAGACCCACTCGACTTCGATATTTCTCCGACGCTTCAGCTTCGGAAGAGATTGATTCAGATCAACGGCCCTCAGGTCCTCCAAACCACTAACAATGAAAGTCCACACGCGGAATGCAGTCATTTGCTTATTCAAATCCCTAACTTTTGCGTGAACCGCCCGTTACGGGTTTTCAGTTCACCGGGATACCCCTTTTTGCCGAAGCCTCCCAGTGTAGGTTTTCGACTTCGCGGGTGTACATTTTTTCAATATATCCCTAATTTTTGCCCGAACCTTTTATTCTGTTTTTGGTTCGCCAGGATGCCCCTTTTTTGCCTGGACTCTTTCTTTTTTGTCCAGCGGGTCTCTTTCAAGCAAAGTATTTTTTAACTGCGTCCGCGTTCACCGGGGATGCAAAATCTTCACCATCCATCGTGGATAACAACAAAGCTCCTCCGGAGAAGACCTTGCTGACGACATACGGCCCTTCGTAATTCGGAGTCCACTTGCCCCGGTGATCGGAGTGTGGCGGAAGAATCTTCTTCAGGACGAGATCACCCGTCTGAAAGCTTCTAGGACGTACCTTCTTATCATAAGCTTTCTTCATTCGGCTTTGGTACAGTTGACCAAATGCAATCGATTCTAACCTCTTCTCGTCCATCAGGCTGAGTTGGTTCAAACGATTCGTAATCCATTCTGCCTCGTCGAGTTTCACATCAACCAGAACTCGCAAAGAAGGAATCTCCACTTCTAACGGTAGGACAGCTTCCATACCGTACACCAAGGAGAAAGGAGTTGCCCCGGTCGACGTACGCACCGTCGTACGATAACCGTGCAAGGCAAACGGCAGCATCTCGTGCCAATCTTTGTAGGTCACAACCATCTTCTGAACGATCTTCTTTATGTTCTTGTTGGCGGCTTCGACGGCGCCATTCATCTTCGGCCGGTAAGGAGATGAGTTGTGGTGTTCAATCTTGAAGCTCTGGCACAACTCCTTCATCATCTTGTTATTCAAATTCGAACCATTATCAGTAATGATCCGCTCGGGAACTCCATAACAACAGATGATGTCCCTCTTTATGAATTTAGTTACCACCTGCTTGGTCACATTAGCGTACGAGGCTGCCTCCACCCATTTGGTGAAGTAGTCGATAGCTACCAGAATGAAACGATGACCATTGGATGCAGTGGGCTCGATCTTGCCTATCATGTCGATGCCCCACATGGAGAACGGCCAAGGGGAGGACATGACATTCAATGGGCACGGCGGCACATGAACTTTGTCAGCATAAATCTGGCATTTATGACATTTCTTCGCGAATCTGAAGCAATCCGACTCCATCGTCAGCCAGTAATACCCTGCTCTCAGGATCTTCCTCGTCATGGCATGCCCGCCGGCGTGCGTACCAAATGTGCCCTCATGGACTTCTTCCATGAGCATACTCGCCTCTTTCTCATCTACACATCTGAGTAGCACGAGATCGTGGTTTCTCTTATACAGCACTCCATCAGGATTGAGATAAAAGTTTCCAGATAGCCTCCTCAGAGTCTTCTTATCCTGGGTTGACGCACCCGCAAGATACTCCTTAGTCATAAGGAAGGTCTGGATGTCGTGGAACCATGGCTTGCCGTCGGCGGCATCCTCGATTGCAAAGACAAATGCCGGTCTGTCAAGACGCGAAAGAACAATGCTTGGAGCTTCATTCCAAAGATTGACTTTATACATTGAAGCCAACGTGGCTAAGGCATCAGCCATCTGATTTTCAGCCCTGGGTACATGATGGAGTTCCACTCGATCGAAGAACGGAAGCAGCCTCCTGGCATAATTCATGTACGGCACCAAATTCGCTTGACGAGTTTCCCACTCCCCTTTAATCTGATTGATTACAAGAGCTGAGTCACCATATACGTCTAGATTCTTGATTCTCAAATCAATTGCCTCTTCTAGACCCATAATACATGCTTCATACTCTGCCTCATTGTTGGTAACTGGAAACGTCAGTCTCGCAGTAAACGGGATGTGGGATCCGTGAGGAGTCGTGATGATAGCCCCGATACCACTTCCATAGGAATTAACCGCTCCGTCGAATATCAACTTCCACTGAGATGTCCTATCTGGCCCCTCACCGGGAAATGGCTCATCGCAATCCTTCGCTTTGAGAAACATAATATCCTCGTCAGGGAATTCGAACTTCATCGGCTGGTAGTCTTCGATTGGCTGTTCGGCAAGGTAATCAGACAATACGCTTCCCTTAATGGCTTTCTGGGAGACATACTGAATATCATATTTCGTTAACACCATTTGCCATCTGGCAATCCTGCCCGAAAGAGCCTGCTTCTCGAAGACGTACTTGATCGGATCCATCTTCGAAATTAGCATAGTGGTGTGATTGAGCATATACTGTCGTAGACGTTTGGCGGCCCAGGCTAATGCGCAACACGTCTTCTCCAACATCGAGTATTGAGATTCACACTCAGTGAACTTTTTACTCAAATAATAAATGGCATGCTCCTTTCTGCCCGTCTCGTCGTGCTGACCGAGAACACACCCCATACTATTCTCCAGAACCGTCAGGTACATGATTAATGGCCGTCCAGCCACTGGGGGTATCAAGATTGGAGGTTCTTGAAGATACTGCTTTATTTTGTCGAATGCCTTCTGGCAATCCTCATTCCAAGTAATCGCCTGATCTTTCTTTAAAAGCTTGAACATCGGTTCACAAGTGGCCGTGAGCTGAAAGATAAACCTTGCAATGTAGTTTATTCGGCCCAAGAAACCACGAACTTCTTTTTCTCTTTTCGGCACTGGCATTTCTTGAATAGCTTTTATTTTCGCAGGATCAACTTCGATACCCCATTCACTAACGATAAACCCCAATAACTTTCCGGACCGCACTCCGAAAGTGCACTTGTTAGGATTAAGCCTCAGCCTGAACTTCCTAAGCCTCTCAAAAAGCTTCAATAAGTTGACCAGATGCTCTTCCTCCGTTTGGGACTTTGCAATCATGTCATCAACATAGACCTCGATCTCATGATGAATCATATCATGAAACAAAGTTACCATTGCTCGCTGGTAAGTGGCCCCTGCGTTCTTCAGACCGAAGGGCATTACCTTATAGCAAAATGTTCCCCAGGGGGTGATAAACGTCGTTTTCTCCATGTCCTCCGGTGCCATCTTAATCTGATTGTAACCGGAGAAGCCATCCATGAACGAAAACACGGAAAACTGGGATGTGTTGTCGACCAACACATCGATATGAGGCAACAGGAAATCATCCTTAGGGCTCGCCCTATTCAAATCCCGATAATCGACGCACATGCGTACCTTACCGTCTTTCTTCGGTACAGGCACTATGTTGGCGACCCACGGAGGGTAAGTGGGAACGGCTAGGAATCCTGCGTCCAACTGCTTCTGGACTTCTTCTTTGATTTTTACAGCCATATCTGGTCTCGTCCTCCTAAGCTTCTGCTTGACTGGAGGGCAATCCTCTCGCAACGACAAGCGATGAACCACGATGTCTGTGTCAAGTCCGGGCATATCTTCGTATGACCAAGCAAAGACGTCACTATACTCTCGAAGCATCTCAACCAGTCTATGCTTGACATCATTCTGCAGCGCAACCCCTACCTTGACATTTTTGACGAGCTCTTCAGAACCCAGATTTACTATCTCAATATCTTCCTCGTGAGGCAGAATAACCTTTTCCTCTTGTCTCAACAAGCGGGCCAACTCTTCCGGAAGGTCTTCGTCTTCATCAATCTCATCCTCGGCTTGATATATCGGGCAATCGAAGTCGTAGTGAGCCGTAGAGGGTCCAGAGTCGATGTCGTCTGTTATGTGAATCCTGCAATAACAAGGGTTAAGTTTAAAGCAAGGATATGCAGGTTAGCACAAACCCCGTTGCCATTTTACTGTTTTTCGAAATAAACATAAAACAGGAATAACAGAGAACACAATATTTGAGTACGAAGAAAACGCCTTTGATTTATTAACAAAATGCATGTACATAATCCAACAAGGCCCTGACAATAAAACCACTATGCCCCAGGCAGGACATAGGGTTGTATAAAGATTGTAAAAAGCAAATCATTACTCTTCACTTGTCAGCTGGATAATCTCCTTGATGGTCCAATTGTTGAGGCGCTCGCCCGGCTTGCTTGGCTGAATCCAGGCGTCAAGATCACAATCGCTATCCCCGCTGTCCTCAGACGCTGCACTGATGCTTTCGAAAATCACTCCGCCCTTGGTAAATAGGATCGGCCCCTTCCCACGAGACGAGCTGCTAGACGAAGAAGATGAAGCTTCAGCTTCAGGAGAATACCCCAATCCAAACTTATCCTGCTTGATCGGTACCTCCAAAACATGCCCCCAGCCTGGGGTGGAACCGGCTTCGACGACGGCCCGAGCTTCTTTGAACGAGGAGAGATTCATCTCTTGCTTCTCTATGACGACAGGAGCTACCTCTTTCACATTGACGGTTTCAAATGCTTGGCAGAGAGTTTCATGGATTTCGCCGTCCATTTCAACATATTTAAAGGATGACAAGTGGCTCACCATGATGTCCTCCTCAGCACAGACGGTTACTATGCTTCCCCCGACAGCATATTTGAGCTTTTGATGCAGCGTGGACGTCACGGCACCAGCAGCATGGATCCATGGCCGACCTAAGAGGCAACTGTAGGCAGGCATGATATCCATGATATAAAAAACCGTATCGAACGTCTCCGGACCAACCTGAATCGGCAGGGTCAACTCTCCGAAAACGTGGCGCTTAGTTCCATCAAAGGCTTTCACCACCAGATCACTGGGCATGCAAAGCAATCCACGAGTGTCCAACTTCATTAGTGCCTTTTTCGGAAGCATATTAAGCGACGAACCCGTATCCACCAGGACATGCGACATGATTGTGCCTCTGCACTCTATTGAGACGTGCAAGGCGCTGTTGTGATCTCTCCCTTTAGGAGTCAGCTCTAAATCTGTGAATCCCAGCCCATTGCCAGCGTTAACATGGGCTACCACCTCTTCTAGCTGATTTACTGATATCTCCTGCGGCACGTAGGCAGCGTTCAATACCTTCAGTAACGCGTTGCGGTGCGCTTCAGAACACAGCAACAAGTTGAGAATAGAAACTTTTGACGGAGTCTGATGAAGATGATCTACAATCTTGTAGTCGCTCTTCTTGATTAACCGCATGAACTCCTCAGCATCTTTGATAAGCAAATCTTTCTCTGCCCCACAAGGGACCTCTTCGACGGCTTCGCCTTTACCCTTATCCACAACATCAGCTCTGACCACTTTCTCTGCCACAA
Organism: Lathyrus sativus; assembly: GCA_963859935.3. Classification (NCBI taxonomy): domain Eukaryota; kingdom Viridiplantae; phylum Streptophyta; class Magnoliopsida; order Fabales; family Fabaceae; genus Lathyrus; species Lathyrus sativus. Next base: position 584,950,937 of record OZ012740.1, on the reverse strand, counting down.
CCTCTGTTGGTGCAAACACTCTACCGCTTCGAGTAATACCACTGACTCCTGCGAGACTCTGCACAGTCGATCCGTACGACTCTAGCTCTATCTTCTGACCATTGCAATAGACTTCGGCGCCGTAATGCCACGGAACGGCGTTAGTGCTCTCGAATGGGATTGGCCCGGCCCTGGTAATAGTAATTGTAGGTGGTCGGGGCGCAGAAATGGTAATAGGTCGACGAGGAATAGTGATGGTGGCGACTTCATCTGCCTGCTTCAGTACAACCTCCCCTGATACACTTTCAATTCTCCGGCTGAACTGCAAAATACCCTCAGACATCAGACTTTGGATACCTTCTACCAGCTGCTCACACCCATCAGGATGTGTAGCACAAGCCATGAATAACTCTCCACATCCTGGAAAGAATCCCTTCTTCAGCAACTTAGCTTTGACGAAACTAAGCGGCGTCTTTAAGTTCTTGACATCAGTCAACATATCTGTGCTCTCCTCTGTGATAATGGCGTTCACTCCGCCTCCCCTATGATGAGGCATGGGGTTTTTAGTGACATTGGGCACACTATCAGAAAAGTTAATAACCTTGGCGTCTACCAGGTCCTGCACCTTGTGCTTAAAAGCTTTGCAGTTCTCAATCGTATGGCCTGGTGCCCCCGTATGGAAATTGCAAGTGGCATTTGCGTCATACCCCGGTGGTGGTGCCCCTGTTAAGGGAGCCAACGTCCTCTTTTGAACTAACTGAAGCTGCAGCAGTGTTTGCAGAAGCTGCGCATACGACATAGGTGGAGCTTCAAAATGACGGCTTGCCAAAGGAGCCCGATTCTGATATTTCCTATACCCCTGCTGATTCTGTTGCTGCGGTTGCTGCTGCTGCTGCTGCGGCGGAGCAGCTGGGATATTTATGCTAGCAATCTACTGCTGAGAGCCCTTGCCCTTTCTCCGAGCATTAGTGACAGCACTGGCATCTCCTTCTCGACGCTTGCCAGCGTAAGGTTTCTTACCACCTCCTCCAGCTGAGGATGATTCACCTTGGATTTTTCCGATTTTTATACCGTTCTCGACGTGCTCGCCCATAGTGATGAGAGCCGAGAATGTCCCAGACATGCCACTGACTAGCTTTTCATAGTAGATTCCAGGAAGGGTAGCCACGAACATTTGCACTAGCTCGCGCTCAACCATCGGCGGTTGAACCCGAGCACCCAATTCACGCCACCGCTGGGCGTACTCTTTAAAGCTTTCATTATTCCGCTGTGAAAGATTCTGGAGCTGAACTCGGTTGGGGGCCAAGTCGCTATTGTACTGATAGTGAAGGACGAACGCTTCAGCGAGATCCTTCCAGGTGCGTACGGTAGCGGGCTCCAAGCCCATATACCATTCGAGGGATGGACCAGAAAGACTATCTTGGAAGAAGTGCATCAACAACTTCTCATCGTCAGAATAGGCAGACATCTTTCTATAATAAGATCGAAGGTGGACACGGGGGCAAGTAGTACCCTTATACTTCTCAAAGACAGGCACCTTGAACTTATGAGGTACCTTGAAATCAGCAATTAACCCCAGCTTGGACATATCAACGCCCAAAGTATTCTGATTTTCAATGTCTCTCATTTTGTCTTCCAGCGCTTTGAACCTGAGCCGAGCTTCAGCATTCAACTCTGCTTCTATACCTCTTTGAGAAAACACGTCATCTTGATGATCCTCAAGCCACGGTTGAGGCACCAACAGATTTCCGACACCAGCATTGCCGTTGACCGGCCCTATGTTGATATTAGCTCCCAGACTACCATTGCTGACGCCCGTCGCATTGAGTCCGATATTAGTCATCATATTGCCATTAGCACTGCCGTTGCCCCCGGCAACAGGAACAACATTCTGCGGAGCATCGACTGGAGGAGGAGTAGGCACAGCCCCGCCATGAAGTATGCCGTTACTATCAACCCTGGAGATCAAAGGTTGAACCAAAGTACGAAGCTGGTCCTGACCATTAGCGACCACCTGCATCAGTTCCATAAAACAATCCATCTGTTCACGGAGCTCTTGAACATCTGACTGCACCTGATCCATGATCCTTGTCTGATTAGCTCGAGTTGAGTAACGGTGAATGAGTCTCTGATCAATCCTGGAGACTGGGAGCAGCTTGGAACCTATGAACCTGAAAAACCTGAAAACATTAAAGGTTAGGAAAAGCAACAAAATGTACGCCATGCAAATGCTTCATGCAGATGCATGCGTGTGTCTGTGTGCTTGGGAGATTTCCCCCGATCCTAGTGCCTTAGTGCCAGTGCTGACAATAATAAGAGGAAGAAGTCCGAGCCCACTCATGGAAACATCAATCTCATATATATATGGAAAGGCCTGTCAAGGCAGTATACAGTATCAGCGAGTACAAAACAAATCAACAGCATGACCTCAGCCAACAAGTCTGGTGAGATCAAAACAACAGGAATACAACTAGTCAAGTACGGCCACGGGTGCGATACTCTGCTAATAACTCCTTCGTCTCTAGATGATCTGGCAAAGTGAGCAACCCCTCGACGAGTAGTTCCCTCTGCACAATGGTATGCTGAAGCCCCTGAACTGAACTTTCCCAAGCTCCTTCGCCAAAGCAATCCTCCAGTTTCCGCTTCTTAGACTCAAACATCAGCTTATGCCCCTTCAGGTTAGCAAGGGCTTTGTTGAGTTGGCCTTCGGCGGCGTATCTGCGGGCGGTCTCTTCATCAAACCTCCGCTCACTGTCCTTTACTTCGGCTTCCAGCTTAGAGATCTGCAGCATCAGCTTGTCCTCTCGCTCCTTCCTGGTGGCCAGGGAGGTCTTCCAATGCTGGTCGAACTTAGATATCCTCCGATATGCCTCGTCCAAATGCTGCTTCTTCGTAGCTAGTACATCATTAACAGCCCTGAAGTCCTGACCCAAGCGTTCGCGGTCAGCTATTTGCTTTGCCAAGTCTGCACCCAGTTGGTTTACCGACTCTGTTTGCTTTTTGAAAGCATGCACGGCTTCGTTCCTTTCACTTCGAAGCTGAGCTAACTCCTTCTCTAATTTTGCGTTCGCCCGCTTCAGTTCATCCCGCTCGGCTAATACCTGGTTGTGCTGATGAATGGACACAGTGGTAGGCTCTTCGACTGGTGGAGGACTCTCTGGTCTGACATGAGGAAATGGCATCCCTATAGCGTTGGCTCTGGCTCTGATCCAAGCTGAATAAGGAGGGTAGGCTTGACTGTTGCTCTTTCCCAACAAAGGCTTTCCCCTCTTGCTGATACTGTTCCACGCACGCTGAAGCTTGGACAACAAATCCCCCTCTAGAGTACCCGTGAGGTACAGAGATTCCTGTACCTCTTCCTCCTTCGGTGGAGTCCTCAAAGCATATGCGAACTGATGAACTAGCAACGACGGATTGTAGTTGATGCAACCCTTCCTACCTATCAGAGGTACATTAGGAAACCCACTACAACTGAAGATCACCTCGGTACCTAACCTGTCTCGGTCAACGAACCAATCAATATCTTCTGCAGACAAACTCATCAGACGCTCAGGCCACTTAGTTGTGGCTGCAGACAAGACGAAAGAACCCCTCTTGGGCAAATGACTATCAAACCATTTGTACAGCAACGGTACGCAACATGAGACATTCTTCCCTCTCCGGTTCTCATTCTTGTAATGTACTGAGTGATAGACATCCCCGATCAAAGTAGGGACTGGATTCCCTGAGGCGAAGATGTGAAATGCATCAAAGTCTACGAAATCAGGCATGTTGGGGAACAGGATAATGCCATATATGCATAAAGCAAGGATGGCATTGAATGCGTCCCAACATTTGTCCTTAGCACACTGCTGAGCCTTAGCTATCAGAAACTGCAAGGAGAACCCAGGAACCTTGTTCCAACTCGTCACTACTAACTCAGAGGCGCCCAAATGGAGTGAAGAAGCTAAACCAGCCAGATCAGGCTTAGCATCCATGTGGACAAAAGGCATCTGCCTTTTGATAGGCACACCCAGCAAATCAGCATACTCTTCCAGCGTCGGCGCGAGAACGAAGTCCTGAAAAGTGAAACACCTCAGAGGAGGGTCATAGAACTGCAGAAGAGCATGTAACCCATTCAACTCAGACGTAGGAGGTTTGCAAACCAGACTGAGCGACCTGCCATAAGACTTCCTGAACCCATCCTTCACAGAATCACCTGCTAGAGCTATCAAACCAGTCAACTTCGACACATCAGGGGTCGGGAACTTGTACGCAACAGTCTTCCTGAGAGAGGCCATAAGAATACAATAGGAGGCGAGAAATCCTGGATCGGGGAAACGGTACCTGCAACATAGACACACGTTAATGGAATGCAAATGAACATGCAAACTAATGCAAAATGCAGGCATGCAATAATATATCCGGATAGCTGCTGTGGAGATTCTGTATCAACAATCACTGATGAGAAGAAAACCCCGGTGTAAGACCACTAATCTGATCTGCTAAGAACGACCATCTGATAGGACCATCAAAATTCTGCTCTGTCGAGAACAAATGGCTGATAATAAGGACCTCAGATATATGATCAAGAAATATCTGCTGGTGAAGTCTTCAGACCCCAAATCAAAAATCTTCCCTATCAAGAACAAACATGCAGCTGCTGATGAGATCTTCAGACGCCACTCAAAATCTGCTCTATCAAGAACAAACAACATCCGCTGATGAGATCTTCAGACCCAAAAATCTGCTCTATCAAGAACAAACCACTGATGACAATACTCTGATCAAACCTGCTCTATCAAGAACAGACATACACCTGATGATAAGATCCTCTGATCGAAACCTGCTCTATCAAGAACAGACGAATCTGCAACTGAGAACCCTGGTACCAACATAACTGATTCACTGTCAAGAAAACCAGGTAGTCTGAAGGTCAAAGTTCCCTGCAATAAACCCAATCCCACTCACAGGTATGGACCTAAACTGACTCAAGGTACGGCATCCTATGCGTTCATCAGCGTCACAGACTTTCAAGAGGGGTGATATGATACCCAGAAGGTGTGGCATCACCAGCTCATGAAGCGGCCTCACTTAGCTTAATCACAAATGATCGGTCCCCAGAGTCGACAATCCACCAAACCAGCAACCGTCTCAACCCAAAGGGTTGAAAGTGAAGCCAACCGGATGAACCTCGTCTGAGTGTGGATTTCATGAGACACTAGTGCCTGCAAAGCAAGCACGCGCCCACTAGTTTCTGTAACACGGTGGGAGAACTGACTTTAAACAATGTTGCGGATAGCAAGAGTCGCCACCGACTTTTATTTTATCCATAAGGAAAGGTTATAAAAGAACAGGAAAGACCTTAGAGAATATTTTGGGTCCGGGGGGTAGGTTATGAAAAGGGAAGGTGTTAGCACCCTTTTCATCCATGGTTATCCATGGGCTCTTAGGTACTTAAGCTCACTTTTGAATTGTTTTGAAAGTGTAGTGTGTGAATAGAAAATTTTTCAGAATAGTTAATAAATAATCCATGTAAGGATGTGTTAAGAACTTGTTTGAAAACTTGTTGAAAATTTGTTTAAGTGTGAAACAGTTTTGAAGTGAGCAAGCACCTAGGAGTAACCTACCCTAATGTTTAAAGGTCTTTCTTATTCTTTATTCTTTCCTTTAGTAAGACTATCCCTACTATAATGGAGTAGGTAGTCCTTACTTTGGATGTTAAGGGGTATGTGAGGGACAATTTGACTTTGAAGGCCATTGTGGGATGTAATAAGCACGTATAAGGGACCATCATCATTTTTCGAAAGGGACTCGATTCGTAAAGGCAACCATAAGGGACTTTGATGATTTTCTTTTTGAGGGACTTGCTTTATACACTCCACTTAACCAATATTCATAGGCAACTTGAGGGATATCCTTAGGAAGTGAGACGGCGATTAAAATCGACTTACGTGTGTGAAATGTTTAATTTAATTATCTTATATTTAAAAGTGATCTAAATTTATTTTAATATTACATACAGGTTGTTACACTCCCTAATTACTAACCATAATAATAATTAAATAATTAAACAACTTTACATCCAAGAAACAATTACAAAATAATAAGCAAAATAATTAAATAGCAAAGATAAATAAAATATAAATAAGCAATAAATAATAAAGGGGGTTAATTCTAAGTTTACTCGGCAAGACATCGCATCTTGTGCCTACGTATCCTTACGGGAGTGGAATCAGAGTAATCGTAGTTCCCCTCAATAGGGAGGTTAGAGACTTCTTGACTGTGGTCAAGGTCTCACGGGGAATAAACATGTCTTAAGGACACGCTTACGCGGAGTGTAGGAACTCCAAATTTCTACGTTGAAATGTTAAGTTGTAATTAGGGTTAAATTAGGGATTCCACGGCGGGAAACCCTAAAATGAGCGCGGCGGCTCTTTGACCTAATGCTAGGGGTAAAATTGTAATTTTGTCCACGGCGAGACATGTATGAAAATTTAGGGTTTGTAAGGTGAAAGGGTTTGAAGTTGAGGACTATTGGCGCGACGACCAAAAGCTAGACCTAACCTTCGGATGAGTGTAATGTGACAAGAGTATTGATGAATGTGTGAGATAATTGAATTGTGCACACAGAGAATAATGACCTAATTTAACCATGCAAGCAGAAATTTAAAAGCAGTACTTAAAGCGCGATTGTTAGGGTTCGCGAGATTACAACCGAGAAGCAGTTACAATAATAATAAAACTTAAATAAAACACCACGCAATAGTAGTGATCATGAGCTGTAAAAGATGAACACCCGTTAGTAAACAAAGTTAGACAGTAATGGGACGGGTCAGGAGAAAAAAAATGCAATATTGAAGATTTGCGTTGTTTTGAAAGAGATGTTGAATGAAGCTAAAAAAAAAGAAAAGAGCGAGGTTAGTTAGAAAAACATTTTAAATTTAATCTTAAAAAAAGGTTTTAACTTAGATTTAAAAAAATATTTTAATTTTAATCTCTAAAAAAAAGGGTTTTATTTTAATATTTCTAAAAATTTCATTTGCATTTAAAAGAGTTTTTATTAATTAAAAAAGAAATTTTTATTTATTACTTAAAAGAGTTTTAGTTTGTTTATTTAAAAAAAGAAAAGTTTAACAATCAAGTTTTATTATTAATTAAAAGAAAAGAGTTTTATTATTATCATTTTTTTTTGAAGAAAAGATTTTAATTTAATATTATAAGTTAATTTTTTTTAGTATTTAAATTACAACTTTTAATTAACAAACTAAAACAGAATTTAAATACACAGAAAAAAAAACAAATGGAAAAAAGCAAATAGAAAATGCAAGTGGGTCGGGCTGGGTACCCATGTCTCAAACCTGACCCAGGGCCCATATATATAAACCGTTGGAAGACCAAAATTAGGGTTCAGAATTCCCCTCGCGGCGGCACCGATAATCTGTCTCTCTTCTTCGCTCGTTTTCTTCTTCGTTTGATCATTCACGTCTTTCTCCCTCTATTCGCCCCTTTACCTGAAAACAATAACAAAACAACAGGTTAAACAAATGCTGGCTTACGTTTCTGGTTTCACGGTACAACTTTGCTAGCGATTCCGTGACTGCTATCGGGTTTTGTTCGTGGCTTGATGGTGTTCTGAATTTCTCTGGCCGATGATGTGTTGCTCTGAGGCTTTTAACTGGATCGTTGCCCGCCGTTCTGAGTGAATGGTGATGGTGATGATTACGGTTGATCGTGGTGGATGTCCGGCGGTTTTCGCGACTGTGCTGGACGGCGATGATGGTGGCCGATTGGTGATGGTAATGGCCAATGATGTGTTAACGGAGGCTCGCGGTTTGCGTTCTTTGATGAGCTCGTTCCCTTTCGTGATTTTTCTTTGATAATCCCGCTGTTTATCGATGGCTGAGAGTGGTCCGCCCCCTTTTTTCTTTTAGGGTTTCGCCTCTTTTTATATCACTCCTTTCGTCTGATCTTGTGGGCTTGGATCCATTTAATTTTTCATTATCATTCTGATTTGCGGATTTGATTCACTTTTGATGTTGATTTGGTATTATGATTTAGTTTACTGATATGATTTGATTTCTGATACGATTTTATCTGATACAGTTTTCAATTACTGCTATGAATTTGTTTTCCATTTTCGGATACTGATGCTTTGGCTTTTGCAGAGGAATCACTTGCGGATTTATTGGCTCATTTTCAAATTTGGTTTGTCTGTGGATTCAGTTTTTTGATATGGACTTTGATTCTGACATTATTTGTTGGATTTTTGCAGACAAGTCCTCTCTCTGATCTTGGATATCCGTGTGGTTTGGATTTTTTAGAACCAGTTCCGGATTTGGTTGGATTTCTATATTCAGTTGTGGATTATCCATGGATTTGATTAGCAATCTGTTGGCATCCAGATTGTGGATATTTACTTGATAGATTCAAATTTCGTATTGGTTTCGAAGCAATCTTTCGGCAAAAAATCCATTTCGACCCAAAACTTCTTTTTACTCTCTCTCTTTCTCGGCTGTCCCGTTTAAAACTATAGAACAGAGGCTGCCGGCTGGTAGCCGGGATCGAGAAATGGACATGGGAGTTTGGTTTCGGCATTGGTCGTGCCCTCCCGACACCCGGTGATGAGTGGCTTTTCTGAGGGTGTCAAAATAACCGTCTAACTTTAATTCGTTGCTCTGTTTTGCTTTGTTTGTGCAGGTTAATCAGAGATTTGCGGTGAAGATCGAGGGACATCATGAAGACTTAGAATTCTTTAGGACTTAGGGCTTTTTAGGATAGAAGTAACATCTGTAGTTGAAATTTTACAGCAATTCAGAATGTGAAACAATTTATTCCTTTTTGTATCATGATATCTTTTATGAAATGAAAATGTCAGAACTTCATTTATATCCATGACTGTTCAGCTTTGAATTTATATTTATTTCTTAGTTATAGATTATAAACGTTTGCGAATAAATCCACAAATATTTAAAATCATTAACTTAGTCATAAACCATAAATATTCACGAATGATATTCTTGTTTGTGTACTTGTCTCGCCCGTAATCCTAATCTCATCCACTGATTAAATTCACTTGCATTCCAACTTAAATTCTAGCCAGCAATTTCATAACCAAACACGGATGTGCGCCATGGTCACAACATTTTCAGCATCAACAGCAAAACTAATCGTAATTAAACTCCACTGCCCAAATGCCAAATCTCAATGTGATCAGAACTGGTGATTGATAAATGCCTCAAAACCATGACGCATCAAATGCCTCAGAATTTTAATAACAGCCCGGCTTCAAGGAATTGGTAGAATTTGTGTAAAATGACCAAAATACCCATGGGACCAAATCTCTCTTTGATGTTGGCAAAAAAAAATCATGAAGTTTGACTTTGGTTTGACCACAGTTGACCTCAGTTTGACCTTTTAACTGCATTGACTGCTTTTGACTTATCTGATCATCTGACTGAGCAAACTTTTGAGAAAAGTCTTGAAACTTGACATGGGGGTTCTTATACACATATAAGGTGTTATGAAGCTCACTTGAAGTCTTGGAAGTCCATTTAGCCTGATTAAAGTCAAAACCCTAGTTTTGGATGCACTGCTTAGGAGGTGCATTGTCTGAGGGAATTGTCAACTCTTCTGACCAATTGTGAATTTTGTGAACCTTGTGAACCTTCTTGGAACACAAAGTCTTGTATTGTGAGGGCAAATTTTGGGGTGCAACAGCTGCCCCTGTTCAATTTTCTGAAACCTGAGGGGTTAGATTGGTATATTTGCCAGTCGTAACCTGGAAGGTTGAAGGGGATTGAACACAAAAGCCCAAAAATTTGCACTCACCAGTGCATGGAGTGATATTGATGGTTGGTTGAACATGATTGAGTGGGCTTAAAGATGCCACTAGGGGAAAGTTCTTCAGTAGTATAATGAGAACTGTCAGGAGTCTGGAGTAATACTGATGTAACAGCATGCCTTCATGAGGATAGAGCAATCAATAATGATAACCCTAAAGCAGTCTTGAAGTGATAAATCTGACCTCAGGAGGATAGAGCAATCAATAGCTCTAAAGCAGTCTTGAAGTAATAATGGCTTCAGGAGGATAGAGCAATCAATAGCTCTAAAGCAGTCTTGAAGTAATAGAATGGCTTCAGTAGGATAGAGCAATCAACAGCTCTAAAGCAGTCTTGAAATAATAATGTGATATGTCTTCAGGAGGATAGAGCAATCAATAGCTCTAAAGCAGTCTTGAAGTAATGATTTCAGGAGGATAGAGCAATGGATAGCTCTAAAGCAGTCTTGAAATAATAATGTAATTTCAGGAGGATAGAGCAATGGATAACTCTAAAGCAGTCTTGAAATAATTAGATGGCTTCAGGAGGATAGAGCAATGAATAGCTCTAAAGCAGTCTTGAAATAATAATGTGATATGTCTTCAGGAGGATAGAGCAATCAATAGCTCTAAAGCAGTCTTGAAGTAATGATTTCAGGAGGATAGAGCAATGGATAGCTCTAAAGCAGTCTTGAAATAATAATGTAATTTCAGGAGGATAGAGCAATGGATAACTCTAAAGCAGTCTTGAAATAATTAGATGGCTTCAGGAGGATAGAGCAATCAATAGCTCTAAAGCAGTCTTGAAGTAGTAATATGACCTCATGAGGATAGAGCAATGAATAGCTCTAAAGCAGTCTTGAAGTAATAGGATGATTTCAGGAGGATAGAGCAATCAGTAGCTCTAAAGCAGTCTTGAAGTCATGAGAGGCTATCAGGAGGATAAAATAACCCTGAGGTTACAATAAAGCAGTCCCAAAGTAATAAGAAGCTCATCAGGAGGATAAAGTAACCCTGAGGTTACAATAAAGCAGTCCCAAAGATCATAAGCTTGTTTGTTGGATAATTAACCTGAAAACAAGGTAGCATTCTATATAACAACATTAGTTTATGCTTTATGTATGCATGTATGACATGATACACTTAGGTAATGTACTATAGACATATATGTTATGGTATGATGTAAATGATGTATGTATGATATGACACTGCTGGAAGTGTCTGGATATCCTTGTATAACAACTGCTGGCCAAGGAAAATAAATCCCGATTCGTTGTTGAAGAATATATAACCCTCCGTCTGCTGGGGATAACAAGGTATAGATAACCTCCCGTTGTTGGGGATAACAAGGTATAGATAATCTCCCGTTGTTGGGGATAACAAGGTATAGATAATCTCCCGTTGTTGGGGATAGTAGGGTATAGATAACCTTCGTTTTCGTTTGATAGTAGGATAAGTATAACATCCCGTCTTCGTTCATCGTGCCCTTATTGGAAAGTAATTTCCCGTATATCCGTATGAGGATAAAAGAGATGGATATAAATTCCAGGGGAGATTAGACTTTGTGAAAATGGATTAGTCCTACTGATGGTTTGTAACTGTCTTGTAAAGATGAACCGGCGAAGCTTCGTTGAAATCCTTCCCTCGTTCGTCCTTAGTAAATACTATTACTGCATTTTCATGCATTTCTGGTAAACATCAATCATATTAAAAGCATACATGCGTTTCTGGTAAACATCAATCATATTCAAAGGCATACATACATTCAAACACAACCAATGGACGTTTCGCTTATGTAAATAGGGTAAAAGTAAATCTGGATTCAAAAGATGGAATTTATTTATATCAAAAGCGACCCATACACGGGTAAGTTTGTACAAGGAGACATAAACCCTAGTAAGAGAATTTTGTCATGAAGTTTTACAAAAAGAATCAGCTATGTGGGAAATAATCCTATTGAGTTTCAATTCTACTATTGCCACTCAAGTATCTCATCTTCTTGCTGTTGAGACGGAAACGATTGGATTGAGCTTTATCTGTTTGAGCTTGAGTAAGTAGTACAACTGGTTGCAGTTTCATGAGTGATCCAAACGAGACATAGTCATACGCTTTAATCCCTAACTTTTGCCTGGATTGCCCTTTCAGGTTTTCAATCCACCGGGATACCCTTTTTTGCCCAAGCCGCCTTTTCAGGTTTTCGACTTGCCGGGTGTACATCTTTTTATATATATATATCCCTAATTTTTGCCCAAACCCTTTTGGTTTGCCGGGATGCCCTTATTTTTGCCTAGGCCTGTCAACCTAGCGGGTCTCTTTTTATGCGTAGTATTTTTTAACTATGTCTGCGTTTACAAGTTGTGGGAAGTCTTCACCATCCATTGTAGTCAGTATCATGGCACCTCCTGAGAACACTGTCTTGACTACAAATGGTCCCTCATATGTTGGAGTCCACTTGCCCCTAGGATCACCCTGTGGTAATATGATACGCTTGATTACCAAGTCACCAGCCTGATATACCTTTGGCTTAACCTTCTTGTTAAAAGCTTTGATCATCCGTTTCTGGTACATCTGGCCATGACAAACTGCTGCTAACCTTTTCTCATCAATCAAATTTATCTGGTCAAGTCGAGTCTGAATCCACTCATCTTCATCCAAGCCGGCATCCTTCATAATTCTCAAGGAGGGGATCTGAACTTCAATAGGCAGAACTGCTTCCATACCATAGACTAAGGAGAATGGGGTTGCCCCTGTTGAAGTACGTATTGTAGTACGATAACCATGCAGAGCAAATGGTAACATCTCGTGCCAATCCTTGTAAGTAACAGTCATCTTCTGTACAATCTTCTTAATGTTCTTATTAGCAGCTTCAACTGCCCCATTCATCTTTGGACGATACGGAGAAGAGTTGTGATGCTTAATCTTGAACTGCATCTTCGAAATCAACAAGGTAGTATGGGTCAACATATACTGTCTTAGTCGGCGAGCAGCCCATGCCAAAGCGCAGCAAGTTTTCTCGAGCAATGAGTATCTTGTTTCACAGTCGGTAAACTTTTTGCTAAGGTAGTATATTGCCTGCTCTTTTCGACCAGACTCGTCATGTTGCCCCAATACACACCCCATTGAGTTGTCTAATACTGTTAAATACATAATCAAGGGTCTTCCATCAACTGGTGGCATTAAAATTGGAGGTTCTAGCAAATATCTCTTGATTTCATCAAAGGCAGTCTGGCACTCATCATTCCATTCCATCACCTGATCTTTCTTCAACAACTTGAAGATTGGCTCACAGATGGTAGTTAATTGGGAAATAAATCTTGCAATGTAGTTCAATCGTCCCAAGAAACCTCTAACCTCCTTCTCAGTACGGGGAGCTGGCATCTCTCGTATAGCTTTCACTTTTGCAGGATCCACTTCAATACCTTTTCCACTGACAATGAAACCCAGGAGCTTTCCAGATCTAACTCCAAAAGTACACTTGTTTGGATTTAATCTCAACCTGTATTTCTTCAACCTCTCAAACAACTTGTGCAGATGATCAAGATGTTGTTCTTCATTCTGAGACCTGGCTATCATATCATCCACATATACCTCTATCTCATGATGAATCATATCATGAAACAAAGCCACCATAGCACGCTGATATGTTGCCCCTGCATTCTTCAAACCAAATGGCATTACCTTATAGCAAAAGGTGCCCCACTGTGTCACAAATGTAGTCTTCTCCATATCTTCAGGTGCCATCTTGATTTGATTGTAACCAGAGAAACCATCCATAAAAGAGAATACCTTATGCTGAGCAGTGTTGTCTACCAGAATATCAATATGAGGAAGTGGAAAGTCATCTTTAGGGCTAGCCTTGTTCAGATCTCTGTAGTCTACACACATACGTACCTTACCATCTTTCTTAGGAACTGGTACCACATTTGCAACCCACTGAGGATAAGAAGTTACGGCCAAGAACCCTGCATTGAACTGTTTCATTACCTCTGCTTTGATCTTTTCTGACATTTCAGGACGCATACGACGAACCTTCTGCTTCTTTGGACGACAATCTTCTTTCACTGGCAAACGGTGAACCACAATGTCTGTATCCAACCCTGGCATATCTTCATAAGACCAAGCAAAGATCTCCACACGTAGCATCTGAATCAACCTGCTCTTGACACTGTCCTCTAAATTAGCCCCTATCTTGACCTCTTTTCTGTTTTCTTCAGTTCCCAGATTCACAACTTCGACTGGCTCTTCATGTGGCTGTATAGCTTTCTCTTCTTGTTGTAACAACCTAGCAAGTTCTACAGGTATTTCACAATCGTCCTCGTTTCCGTCTTCAGTTTGATAGATCGGATTCTCGAAATTGTAATTGGCAATAGTAGAACTGTTATCAACTGGATCCAGAGTGGATGAGGATCTGTATTTTAGTGACGTGGGTGTGTGTAAGAACACATAGCTGATAAAGCAAAAGTAAAAGAAAAAGAAAGACAAGGAACACAATATTTACGAAAACGAAACGTCCACTGATTTTATTGAATGAAGTATGCAAATGAAATGACCACCCGTAACAAGCACACCATTGTGCCCCGGGTAAGGCACATGGCTTGAAAGTTTTAATTGTTCCAGAAATTATAAATTTAAAAACATAACACAGTAATAGTATTTACTCCTGACTAAAGGAGATAGGGATAACATCTTCAGCTGTCCAATTATTGAGTCCAGCACCCACAGTAGGAAAAATCCATGCCTCCAAGTTGTGGTCTTCATATTGATCTCCCACAGCATTGATAACCCCTTGATTGGTGATACGAACAGCACGAGCACGACGAACAGCCTTCTGGGACTCTGCAGTGAAACCCAAACCAAACTTGTCAGACTTGTATGGAATATCAGGAAGCTGACCCCAAATAGTACAACCACCTTCTTCCACCATAGCTTTTGCATCATTGAGGGAGGCCATTGCCATTGTTGGAGGGTTTCTGATGACCACAGGAACCTTCTTCACAGCAGGAGGAGTCACACAATCCTTAACAGCCCAGGGAACCACTTCAAATGACTGACATGGAGTTTCAATGTATTCACCTTCTACTTCCAGATACTTGAAAGTGTTTACATGGCTGACAAAGTATTCTTCCTCTCCAAAGACAGTAACAACTTTTCCATTCACCGGATATCTCAACTTTTGATGTAATGTGGAGGTCACAGCACCTGCCCCATGGATCCAGGGACGACCAAGCAGACATGAGTACGAAGGACGAATATCCATCACATAGAATGTAGCGGTAAACACCTGAGAGCCAACCTTGATTGGAAGATCAATTTCCCCATGCACTACTCTTCTAGAACCATCAAAAGCCTTTACCACAATATTACTGGGCTTCAATACCGTATCTTTAGGACTCAGCTTGTTCAGGACTTCCTTAGGCAACACATTCAGAGAGGAACCATTGTCTATCAGCACATGAGACAGGGTAGTGCCCCTGCATTCAATTGAAATATGCAAGGCCCTGTTATGATCCCTCTTGGCAGGGGTCAAGTCAGCATCAGAAAATCCTAACCCGTTGTCATAGGTCAGGTGAGCAACACAATTCTCAAACTGGTCCACAGAAATTGCACTGGGTACATGAGCCATCTTTAGAAACTTGATCAATGACTTGGCATGAGCCTCAGAACATAATAACAGGGAGAGCATAGAAATCTTTGAGGGAGTATGCCCCAGCTGATCAACAATATCATAATCACTCTTGCGAATGATTTTCAATACTTCTTCCATCTGCTTAGAGAGGTCATCAGCAGCTGGCACATCAGTAGATACAGGCTCAATAACAGGACCCCTGCCCCGAGCATCAGTGGTGGAAGTAACAGCAGGAGTAACTGCACTTTTAGAAGCAACTGGAGGAGAGAAGACTCTTCCACTACGAGTGATCTTGCTAGATCCAGCAATACTATCAATGTCAACAGGCATATCAGGTAAAGGCTCCTGCTTGACACCATGGATGTAAACATCAGACCCATATTGCCAAGGCACAGCTTTGTCAGATGTATAAGGAATAGGACCAGGAGTGGTAATGATCAGAGGAGCTACTCTGGCTTCAGCAACAACTTTCACAGGACCTTCAGCAGTAATCTTGATTGGGCCCTGATGAGTGATTTTAATGGGACCCTTTGAAGTGATTCTTAGTGGTACTTTGTCAACCATGTCAACCTCTTCAATCTTCTTACCCTGAGTCAGATGATCCACCATACTTTCTACAGATGCTGGTCTTCTTTCAAACACTATAGTATATTTATCCATGAGACGTTGAATCCCATCTCTCAAAATGAAGCAACTATCCGGCTTATAGGTACAATATAGACAATCTTCATGACAACCTGGAAAGATCCCAGCTTGTACTAACCTCTTTTTGATAACAGACAATGGTGTGCTCAACTCCATAACTGAATAGACATGCAGATCTTCATCAATATCTTCATCAATGGCGTTGACAGTCTTCTCGTGATTTGGCATTGGAGCTGTAATCACATTTGGAGTACCTGGTGGATCAAACTCAATTTCTCCAGCATCAATCATATCCTGAATTTTGTTCTTCAAGACCCAGCAGTTATTAGTATCATGTCCTGGACAGTTTGAATGATATGCACATCGTGCATTGGGATTGTACTTGGGAGAGGTAACATTGGGATTCTGAGGAGCCTCCCTCAGGGTAATAAGTTCAGCTTTCAACAAGTGTTGCAATGCCTGAGCCATTGACATGTTGATCTTCGTGAACTGTCTTCTAGCCCTCTGTTGGTTGCCTTGAGGCTGCTCTGTTGTTGCAGGAGTTGGATTTGAAATATGAACTGCACTAACAGACTGATGCCTTCTGTTACGATCAGGCTGACCATACACAGCATTAGATTCTTTCTTCCCGGTGGGAGGCTTCTTTGCAGCACCTGATGAAGAAGTGCCCACTTGGATCTTACCACTCTTGATACCATTCTCTACTCGCTCTCCTGTCATGATCAACTCAGTGAAGCCAGATGATGAGCTTCCAATGAGATGACTGTAAAACGGACCATTCAGCGTACACATGAACATATCAACCAACTCCCTATCAGTCAAAGGGGGTTGAACTCTTCCAGCTAAGTCTCTCCACTTCTGAGCATACTCCTTAAAGCTTTCTTTGGCACCCATAGACATGCTTTGAAGCTGCATGCGAGTGGGGGCTAAGTCAGCATTGTATTGATACTGCTTGTAGAAAGCTTCAGCAAGGTCATTCCAATCTCTGATGTTGACACTCTCCAACTGATAATACCACTCTAGCTGAGCTCCAGATAAACTCTCTTGAAAGAAATGGGTCCACAACTTCTTATCAGCAGTGTGGGGTTGAATTCTTCTGACATAAGACCTCAGATGCAATTTGGGACAAGAGACCCCATCATAGACAACAAATGTAGGAACTTTGAACCCAATGGGTATGACCACCCCAGATATCAAGCTCAAATCCTCAAAATCCAGCCCAGATGATTTCTGTAATTCCATAGCATCCATTCTATCCACCAGCATCTTGAATTTGTCTTCGTTAGGCTCATGGTAGTAGTTAGCCTCAGAATCAGAGTCCCCCATAGTGTTGTGGAGACTGCCTCTCTCCTGCTCAGATTCTTCAGATTCATAGTCTTCAACATGTTCCTTGGTCTTGACAGGACCTTTGAACCTTCTTCCCATGTTGAGCAACCTAGCAGACCTTCTAGCCTTCTTAGTCTTCTTGGTCAGCAGTGTCTTCAATTCATCCTGCCCCTTGGATAGGTTCAGGATCAGCTCTTGGAACTGTGCATTCTGTGCCTGGAGATCCTTAACTGATTGTTCAAGAGCCATTGCTGAAATAAACAGCGAGAAGATGAGAAACCTGTGCACAATTATAAACCTGTGATGCAATGATATGGGAATGCATATGCAATGTTTTCAAGGACCGCAGGATTTAAATTTGCTTAAACAAACAAGAAAGTAACTTTTTATTAGTAATAACTTGTTTTGCCTTTTAGGCTTACAAAAAATGAAAACGAAATAAGTACAAAAGATGGGGTTTTAAGTCTCCCATGGACGTTTCCTCTTTGTGTTGAGGTATGAGTTGAGGTTTCGTTCCTCATGAAGTAGCTTTGTTAGCTCTAGGATCCTTGCTTGGCTTGCTTTGTAATGAGCCTCGAAAGTATCCCTTTGCTCTTTCAGTTGGATCCATGATCTCTGCAAGTCTTCCATATCAGTAGGCATGTCTGGGTGAAGGATGGTATAAGCTGTGTCTCCTTCAGCAACAGGTTCCATGGTAACTGGTAGGACGGCAGGATATGGCATCATGAGTGTCTGAGCACGAGATCGTACCCATCTGAGATAAGCCTCCATTGGAATAGTGTACTTAGGCTCCAGTGTCTTGCTGTCAATCCTGTTTACCTTTCCCCAAGCTCGGATGAATCTCTGACGGTAACCCTGAAGATCGTTGTCGTAATCAAACACAATGCCCTGAATCAACATGTCATGTGGACCATCGCTCCGGGCGTAACCAAACTGTCGTAAAGCTAGAGATGGGTTGTAGGTGATGCCTCCTCTTATGCCTAGAAGTGGCACGTTAGGAAACTCCCCACAACGGTCAATGATGGTGACATTCTCCATAGATCTGGAGCACCAATGGATGTCTGAGTGAGAAAGTGACATGATCCTCTTGGACCATCTGAACCCTTGCTCATTCTTCATTACTGAGCGAGGAAGGTGAGAAATAAACCACCTAGAAAGTAAAGGTATGCAGCACATCAAAGTTCCTCTTGCCCTTGTAGTACGGGTGTGAAGAGAATGTAGGATGTCTCCAAGTAAGGTAGGCACTGGATTGTGACTCAGGAATATGTTGATGGTATGAACGTCTATGAATTGATCCGGATTGGGGAACAACACTAAGCCATAAATCAATAAGGCTAAGATATTCTCAAAAGCATCGTAGCTCATAGCCTTCAAGAACATTTGAGCTTTATCCACTAATACCTTGGCAAGAATACCTTTAACTCCACTTCTCGTCTCTAGAACAATGTCAGACTTCTTCAGATGTAGAGCTGCAGCAATAACTTCTGGTTTAAGCTCCTTCTCTAAGCCTGTGAATGGCTTCTGATCAAGAACAGGTATACCCAGAGAACTCCTCCATGGTTGGAACCAGCTGATAATCAGGAAATGTAAAGCAATGGTGCTTAGGGTCAAAGAACTGAAACAGCACACTCATCATGTCTTCACCGAACCCTGAAGTAACTAGGTCCAATAAGTGACCATGTCTCTTGTTGAACTGGGAATGATCAGGCACTAGGGAAACCAACTCCTTGAGCTTAGCAGGTATCCCTACAGAGTTGATCCTGATGGTGTTTCTACGAGCAGAAGCCATGACCTGCAACAAAGAACAAAGATAAATCCTTTGGTCCTTGAAATGGTTAGGGAAAATGATATGCTTATGATGCATGATGATGTCATGATGTCATGCTCAATCACAAACATGTGGCACACACAAACAAGTCACACCATAGCCCTAGGTTTAAAGGCTTGCATGAGGTTCAAAGGCAAGTACCCTCCCCTGAAGTTAGATGGTTCATCCTGTCCTACAAAAGTAACCAGGTTCTAAGGGATCTCAATATCATTGATCCTTCACAAGGGTGGTTGTTCAGAAGGCAACTTACTTGCCAACCAAAACCCTCCGAGTTTAAGATCTCAATGAGCGTAGTATCGAGTGTCAACCAACTTCAGTCTGCACCAAAGCCGGTTACCTCACTACTTTCTAAAGGCCAAGATGAGTTAACTAGGGTTCTAAAGGTCAGTTAGTGCATTGACAACATATGGCAGCCTCAATATTATCCTCAACTTGACTTAAGGAATATAAGCACCAACCAAGAAGTCGCACTAACTATGGCCACCAGATCAACCGTATCGATATACGTCGTACAGTTTCCTTGGTCTATTGCCATTTACCTAAGGTACACTAGATCCGGGTTAGGACCTTTCACACATAAGAGCACCCCAACAATATAATAATAAAGCAAACAAGGCAAACAATTTAAAGTGATCTTAATTCCTAAGGGTACCCCTCTTAAATAGATCCCCAGCAGAGTCGCCAGTTCTGTAACACGGTGGGAGAACTGACTTTAAACAATGTTGCGGATAGCAAGAGTCGCCACCGACTTTTATTTTATCCATAAGGAAAGGTTATAAAAGAACAGGAAAGACCTTAGAGAATATTTTGGGTCCGGGGGGTAGGTTATGAAAAGGGAAGGTGTTAGCACCCTTTTCATCCATGGTTATCCATGGGCTCTTAGGTACTTAAGCTCACTTTTGAATTGTTTTGAAAGTGTAGTGTGGGAATAGAAAATTTTCAGAATAGTTAATAAATAATCCATGTAAGGATGTGTTAAGAACTTGTTTGAAAACTTGTTGAAAATTTGTTTAAGTGTGAAACAGTTTTGAAGTGAGCAAGCACCTAGGAGTAACCTACCCTAATGTTTAAAGGTCTTTCTTATTCTTTATTCTTTCCTTTAGTAAGACTATCCCTACTATAATGGAGTAGGTAGTCCTTACTTTGGATGTTAAGGGGTATGTGAGGGACAATTTGACTTTGAAGGCCATTGTGGGATGTAATAAGCACGTATAAGGGACCATCATCATTTTTCGAAAGGGACTCGATTCGTAAAGGCAACCATAAGGGACTTTGATGATTTTCTTTTTGAGGGACTTGCTTTATACACCCCACTTAACCAATATTCATAGGCAACTTGAGGGATATCCTTAGGAAGTGAGACGGCGATTAAAATCGACTTACGTGTGTGAAATGTTTAATTTAATTATCTTATATTTAAAAGTGATCTAAATTTATTTTAATATTACATACAGGTTGTTACACTCCCTAATTACTAACCATAATAATAATTAAATAATTAAACAACTTTACATCCAAGAAACAATTACAAAATAATAAGCAAAATAATTAAATAGCAAAGATAAATAAAATATAAATAAGCAATAAATAATAAAGGGGGTTAATTCTAAGTTTACTCGGCAAGACATCGCATCTTGTGCCTACGTATCCTTACGGGAGTGGAATCAGAGTAATCGTAGTTCCCCTCAATAGGGAGGTTAGAGACTTCTTGACTGTGGTCAAGGTCTCACGGGGAATAAACATGTCTTAAGGACACGCTTACGCGGAGTGTAGGAACTCCAAATTTCTACGTTGAAATGTTAAGTTGTAATTAGGGTTAAATTAGGGATTCCACGGCGGGAAACCCTAAAATGAGCGCGGCGGCTCTTTGACCTAATGCTAGGGGTAAAATTGTAATTTTGTCCATGGCGAGACATGTATGAAAATTTAGGGTTTGTAAGGTGAAAGGGTTTGAAGTTGAGGACTATTGGCGCGGCGACCAAAAGCTAGACCTAACCTTCGGATGAGTGTAATGTGACAAGAGTATTGATGAATGTGTGAGATAATTGAATTGTGCACACAGAGAATAATGACCTAATTTAACCATGCAAGCAGAAATTTAAAAGCAGTACTTAAAGCGCGATTGTTAGGGTTCGCGAGATTACAACCGAGAAGCAGTTACAATAATAATAAAACTTAAATAAAACACCACGCAATAGTAGTGATCATGAGCTGTAAAAGATGAACACCCGTTAGTAAACAAAGTTAGACAGTAATGGGACGGGTTAGGAGAAAAAAAATGCAATATTGAAGATTTGCGTTGTTTTGAAAGAGATGTTGAATGAAGCTAAAAAAAAGAAAAGAGCGAGGTTAGTTAGAAAAACATTTTAAATTTAATCTTAAAAAAAGGTTTTAACTTAGATTTAAAAAAATATTTTAATTTTAATCTCTAAAAAAAAGGGTTTTATTTTAATATTTCTAAAAATTTCATTTGCATTTAAAAGAGTTTTTATTAATTAAAAAAGAAATTTTTATTTATTACTTAAAAGAGTTTTAGTTTGTTTATTTAAAAAAAGAAAAGTTTAACAATCAAGTTTTATTATTAATTAAAAGAAAAGAGTTTTATTATTATCATTTTTTTTTGAAGAAAAGATTTTAATTTAATATTATAAGTTAATTTTTTTTAGTATTTAAATTACAACTTTTAATTAACAAACTAAAACAGAATTTAAATACACAGAAAAAAAAAACAAATGGAAAAAAGCAAATAGAAAATGCAAGTGGGTCGGGCTGGGTACCCATGTCTCAGACCTGACCCAGGGCCCATATATATAAACCGTTGGAAGACCAAAATTAGGGTTCAGAATTCCCCTCGCGGCGGCACCGATAATCTGTCTCTCTTCTCCGCTCGTTTTCTTCTTCGTTTGATCATTCACGTCTTTCTCCCTCTATTCGCCCCTTTACCTGAAAACAATAACAAAACAACAGGTTAAACAAATGCTGGCTTACGTTTCTGGTTTCACGGTACAACTTTGCTAGCGATTCCGTGACTGCTATCGGGTTTTGTTCGTGGCTTGATGGTGTTCTGAATTTCTCTGGCCGATGATGTGTTGCTCTGAGGCTTTTAACTGGATCGTTGCCCGCCGTTCTGAGTGAATGGTGATGGTGATGATTACGGTTGATCGTGGTGGATGTCCGACGGTTTTCGCGACTGTGCTGGACGGCGATGATGGTGGCCGATTGGTGATGGTAATGGCCAATGATGTGTTAACGGAGGCTCGCGGTTTGCGTTCTTTGATGAGCTCGTTCCCTTTCGTGATTTTTCTTTGATAATCCCGCTGTTTATCGATGGCTGAGAGTGGTCCGCCCCCTTTTTTCTTTTAGGGTTTCGCCTCTTTTTATATCACTCCTTTCGTCTGATCTTGTGGGCTTGGATCCATTTAATTTTTCATTATCATTCTGATTTGCGGATTTGATTCACTTTTGATGTTGATTTGGTATTATGATTTAGTTTACTGATATGATTTGATTTCTGATACGATTTTATCTGATACAGTTTTCAATTACTGCTATGAATTTGTTTTCCATTTTCGGATACTGATGCTTTGGCTTTTGCAGAGGAATCACTTGCGGATTTATTGGCTCATTTTCAAATTTGGTTTGTCTGTGGATTCAGTTTTTTGATATGGACTTTGATTCTGACATTATTTGTTGGATTTTTGCAGACAAGTCCTCTCTCTGATCTTGGATATCCGTGTGGTTTGGATTTTTTAGAACCAGTTCCGGATTTGGTTGGATTTCTATATTCAGTTGTGGATTATCCATGGATTTGATTAGCAATCTGTTGGCATCCAGATTGTGGATATTTACTTGATAGATTCAAATTTCGTATTGGTTTCGAAGCAATCTTTCGGCAAAAAATCCATTTCGACCCAAAACTTCTTTTTACTCTCTCTCTTTCTCGGCTGTCCCGTTTAAAACTATAGAACAGAGGCTGCCGGCTGGTAGCCGGGATCGAGAAATGGACATGGGAGTTTGGTTTCGGCATTGGTCGTGCCCTCCCGACACCCGGTGATGAGTGGCTTTTCTGAGGGTGTCAAAATAACCGTCTAACTTTAATTCGTTGCTCTGTTTTGCTTTGTTTGTGCAGGTTAATCAGAGATTTGCGGTGAAGATCGAGGGACATCATGAAGACTTAGAATTCTTTAGGACTTAGGGCTTTTTAGGATAGAAGTAACATCTGTAGTTGAAATTTTACAGCAATTCAGAATGTGAAACAATTTATTCCTTTTTGTATCATGATATCTTTTATGAAATGAAAATGTCAGAACTTCATTTATATCCATGACTGTTCAGCTTTGAATTTATATTTATTTCTTAGTTATAGATTATAAACGTTTGCGAATAAATCCACAAATATTTAAAATCATTAACTTAGTCATAAACCATAAATATTCACGAATGATATTCTTGTCTGTGTACTTGTCTCGCCCGTAATCCTAATCTCATCCATTGATTAAATTCACTTGCATTCCAACTTAAATTCTAGCCAGCAATTTCATAACCAAACACGGATGTGCGCCATGGTCACAACATTTTCAGCATCAACAGCAAAACTAATCGTAATTAAACTCCACTGCCCAAATGCCAAATCTCAATGTGATCAGAACTGGTGATTGATAAATGCCTCAAAACCATGACGCATCAAATGCCTCAGAATTTTAATAACAGCCCGGCTTCAAGGAATTGGTAGAATTTGTGTAAAATGACCAAAATACCCCTGGGACCAAATCTCTCTTTGATGTTGGCAAAAAAAAATCATGAAGTTTGACTTTGGTTTGACCACAGTTGACCTCAGTTTGACCTTTTAACTGCATTGACTGCTTTTGACTTATCTGATCATCTGACTGAGCAAACTTTTGAGAAAAGTCTTGAAACTTGACATGGGGGTTCTTATACACATATAAGGTGTTATGAAGCTCACTTGAAGTCTTGGAAGTCCATTTAGCCTGATTAAAGTCAAAACCCTAGTTTTGGATGCACTGCTTAGGAGGTGCATTGTCTGAGGGAATTGTCAACTCTTCTGACCAATTGTGAATTTTGTGAACCTTGTGAACCTTCTTGGAACACAAAGTCTTGTATTGTGAGGGAAAATTTTGGGGTGCAACAGTTTCCACTCTAACTCTACGGTGCACTCAAGCCTGGGTCTGGCTTCTTACTCATCAGAACTCCCATCCCACAACAGCACAAATAATCATATTATACTGAAAATAAAATGCGGGGAATAAAGTGCGAGAAGTAAAAATGCGATAAATAAACGCAACCCAACAAGTAAACACACAAACGGTAGGATTGACTCTCACAAGGAACCGTTGGAGTCCCCAGCAGAGTCGCCAGCTGTCGCTTGCGCGAAAATAAGGTGCCGGCATGACAGAAGAGTCGCCACCTTTCGTTATTTATCCCTCAGAGCAGGAAAGGAAACGATCGGAAAAACCTGACGAAAAAGGGTAAGACAAGGTCATCGCAACCACTGTCTGGGTTCGGGAGTCGGTTACGCAAGGGGAAGGTATTAGCACCCCTCACGTCCGTCGTACTCGACGGGATCCTCGCTTGTTTGTTTACTTGGATGGGTTGGTTTTATTCTATCTACCTATCAAGGCTGGCTGAAAAAAGAAAAGAAAAATGACTCGGCAAAGCATCGCGCTTTATGCCTACGTATTCTCATCAGAGAATGAGAAATCAGAGTCAACGTAGTTCGGCCTACGAAGGGTTATGGGGGAAGGTAGCTCGCCAAGACTTCGCCATCTTGTGCCTACGTACTCTCAACAGGCATGAGAGATCAGAGCTCACGTAGTTCGGGAAACTACGGTTTATTTCCTGTTTACGAAAGAAGTGTTTTTTATTGTGTTTGCGATTTCAACCGCACTAGAGACTATGATCTGAGAGAGGATGCGTCGCATGTCACCCAAAGGGTACCATACTAAACATCCAGACTATGGAAAAGAAACTCTCCCACAGTCCTTTCTCAGGTAGCTTAAGGCTCGTAACGTACGAAAGAAATCAATCATGATTACTGTATTTTAAACTGTTTTGAGATGAGAAGAGAACCGGCCCAACTAGGAGGGAGACTATCAAGTCCTACTGTTATCATGCCATGGATTCATCCTATGGTTGAGGTTTGAACAGGGAACTCCTAGAAGTTGTCATGCATAGGTTTCAACCTAAAAGTCTATCGTCAAATCCTTATCAAAGGAAATGAAAGTCCTAAGGGATCATGTCAATGATACACCAAAACAGACAAAGCATCAGCTTAACAGTAAAATACATGCAATGCAAGTGAGGGAGGAAATGTGTGTGGGGCTTCAGCCTCCACAAGCTCATCTCAACCTCAAGTCAGTCATGAAATAACAGTAATCATACTGAAAAATAAACAACATGCTATCAAGCAATAAACAGTAAACTACAATCATACAGATAAAAGAAATGAAATACCATCAAGCAAACACACCACATGGGCAAGGGAGCTGGGCTCTACCGAATACCCGCAAGCAAAGCCACTCAATAACAATACAAGCAGAGGGAGCAACTCAACCTCTAATGCAATTATGCTCCTAGATTCTACTTATTCTAGATGGACTTAATCTAATGCAACAGACAAATCAAGCAAAACACACAACACAGAAAAGAAAAACAGAAGAAAGCCTCAGCTCCTCCAGCAGCAACTCAGTCTTCAGACTTCAATCATCAACTGCTTTCCAGGTATCAACCCTACCACATGAGTATCAACTCATCTTCTCCCCTTAAGCTTCAGCTTCTTTGATCAGCTCCACCTTCAGGCTTCACCATCTTCAGGGATCTTCAAGTATCAACTTGATCTTCATGCTTTTCAAGCTTCAGCTGGAATGGCAGTCTTCAAGGATTCATCCTCTTCAACCATCTTTAATGAAGTCTTCATCTTCATGCTCAGGCTCTGACAGCTCTCAAGACAAATCAAACAGAGAAAAATTACTACTGGATAAGCTGGGGGATATTGAACTGCTTATCTGATCACCAAAGGTGACCTATAAGGGTTCAATATCAAATGAAGGGCTCCCTCAAAAGTTCTACCTCCTGGGTATAACACTAATCCCTACAAAGGAGAGAGGTGTATACCTTGGAAGGACTTTGAATCACAGGGAGGAATGGATGCGAAGAATACTATCCATGTTTGAGGGAGAAATTATCTATCTAAGATCTTCCTAATCCTATCTCTAAAACAAAACAAAAAGAAGAGGAACAGGCTCCTCCAATATTCTAGTATGCTCCATCAAGCTCCACAATGAGATACTCTGCTCCTCAAGCCAAAGGAAACTCCAAAACAAACAAAACTAACCAAGACTTGCCCTAGAGGCCACACAATCAATCATTCAGTTCAAAAATCAACCAAAAATAGTATATTGTTCCATTGAATCCAAAGAATTTTCTAAATTTTTTATCAGTGTGTATATGATCCACTCTTACAACTCCTTTAGAGGTACAATCTCTAACAGTGTTGTGCTTCCTCCTTATTTGACGTCACTTATCGTTATAGTAACGGTTCTCAATTTTTGCAATAGCCGTAGTACTATCGCAATGGATCAACAGAACTACCATCGGTTTTTCCCACAAAGGGATCTCAGCTAGCCAGCATCTTAACCAACTTGCTTCTTCACTAGAAGTTGCTAATGCTATCATCGCATACTCCATCATGGACTGAGTTAAGATAGTTTGTTTCTTTGATTTTCAAGATACAACTCCTCTAGCTATTTCAATATATAGCCACTGGTTGCTTTAGAGTCATTTTATAATGTGTTCCAATCTGCATCATTGTATCCTTCAAGCACGACAGGAAATCTTTGATAGTGCAACCCGAGATTCGTGGTCTTTTTTCGGTACTGCATGACTTACTAAATAGCTCACAATGCTCATTACTCGGTGTACTAGTAAATATGCACAACAACCCTACGACATACACAATGTTGGGTCTAGTGCAATCAGTGGCATACCTAAGAGTGCCAATGATGCTAGCGTTTTCTGTTTGTCTGACACTTTTACTATTGTTTTTAAATAGTTTCATACTTGAATCATATGGCGTGCTTGTAAATTTACAATCAAAGTAATTATATTTCTTTAAGATATTTTCCACGTATTGCGATTGATCCAAAGAAATTCCATGCTCGGATCTCGTGATCTTGATACCAAGAATCACGCTCGCTTCTTCGAGGTCTTTCATGTCAAAGTTGTTACATAACAACGATTTCACATCATTAACAACATGAATATTTGATTCAAGTATGAGTAAATTGTCTTAATAGAGACATATGATAATCCAAATGCTATTCTTAGATTGGTAATAAATGCATTTGTCACTTTCATTCATTTTGTACCCATTCAATATCATTAAGTTATCAAATTTCTCACGTCGTTGATTTAGATCTTGTTTTAGACCATACGAAGACTTATCTAACTTACAAACCTTGTTTTCTTGTCCGTGGATCACAAACCCTTTCGGTTGTTCCATATAGATTTCGTCTTCTAAGTCACCATTTAAAAACTCTATTTTAACATCCATTTGGTGTACTATTAAGTTATGAGTAGCATCTATTGAAATAAGTACCCTAATGGATATAGTTCTAGTGACTGGAGAAAATGTGTCGAATAAATCTATATTTTCTTTGTTTAAAACCCTTGGCTACAAGGTGGACCTTGTATTTATCAATAGTTCCATCAGGGTTTAGTTTCTTTTTCAAAAACTATTTACAACTGATAAGTTTGCAACCAGGAGGCAAGTCTACTAAGTGTCAGGTCTTGTTAGATTCTAGAAATTCTATCTCATCATTTATAGCTTCTTGCCATAAATCTGCATCTAGAGATGACAAGGCTTCTTGAAGATTTATTGGATCTTCTTTTACATTATAAGTCGCATAACCTTTTGCAACTCTTATTCTTTTACTTCGTTAAAGTTCCATTTCTACATTGTCGTTGCTTTCTGTGTTTCTTATCACAGGGATGTGACTCGATTGAATGCCCTAATCATTTCTTGATTTGAAAGGAAATTTGTCTTCATAGAATTCAACGTCATTTTATTTTATGATCACTTTTTCATTTAGGTCATAAAACCTATATGTCTTACTGTTTGCTGCATAATCAATGAATACACATTCATAGGCTCTACTAGCGAGTTTAACTCGTTTCAGATCCAAAATTCTGACATAAACCAGATAGCCCCAAGTACTCAAATAAGATAAGTTTGGTTGTCTTTTCTTTAATATCTCATAAGGTGAGATCTTACTTTTTGACTTGGGAACTCTATTTAGGACATAACAAATTGTCAATAAAATTTCCCTCCAACAGTGAGGTGCAGCACCAGAATTCATCATAATTGCAACAACAAGTTCAGTAAGAGTTATATTCTTTCTTTCTGCTTTACCATTCATTTCAGAAGAATATGGATCATACATTTCATGTACAATTCCATGTTTAATATAAAAATAATTAAATACACTGAAACAATATCCAATTCCTCTATCACTGTGAAGTATCTTAATCTTGTTACTAAATTGAATTTCAATTTCATTAACAAAAGTCTTAAGCATAGTAATTTTATAAAAATATCATTTTTAATGATTGTGTACAAATCTACCCTAATAGACTGACTAAACCCTACCTTATTTAGAAAAAAACCAGAAACAAGATTCTTTATAACCTCCGAAGTATACATGACATCCTTCAAGATTAAAGTCTTTTCAGAGGTGGACATTATTCCACTTATCCAATATCGACAACATTAGTAGCTTGGACAACTCCCAACAACACTTTCTTATTTGTGCATATTTTAAACATTGCACGATTATAATCGACATGACGAGAAGAGCTAATGTCCATCCACTAACCATCAAATTCACCAATCATGTTGATTTTAGTGATCAAAGCAATAAATTGCTCATCAATAAGGTTAACCTATGCATTAGGGGAAACACAAGGTTTAAACTCGATCTTTCATTTCTTAATCATATGACCTTACTCTCCACAGTTGAAGCAAGAGAAAACACCAGTGTCATTTCTTTATGGTGGTGATTATTGTCTATCAATTGGAGTAATTGGGGCTCTTGAAGGGTTCTCATTCTTGACTCGGTTCACAACATTGCGGTTCTGATTCTTTAATCATTTTCCAAATGGCTTCAGAACTACACCAATTTATATTTGTTGTTTGAAACAACCAAGAATTTTATTTTTGATCTTGTCTTTGAGATTCCTCTTTAACTCGAAGGTGAATAACCATACTCTTAATTAAAAATTCTTTTGTTTTGCGGTGACGAAGAATTTTTAAAAACTTTCAAACTAGGGGCAATTTGTCAATCATAAAAGTAATTTGAAATTGTTCATCTAAGCGGATACCTTTTGTGATGATCTTATAAGCAATCTTTTAAAGTTCATAACATTGAGCCTCCACGCACCTTTCATTTATACCATCTGATACTTTAGGTAGTGGCTAACAACATACTTATTTATTCCAACTTCCTCGGTGTCATACTTCTTTTGCAGAGCCTTCCAAACTTGTTTTGCAGTATTGCAGATCATATGCGAGTCTATTAACAATATACTTTTGTTTAGATAATCATTCTCTTTTCATAGGGATATTTCTTTTCGGAGCTGTAAATTGTTCGCTTTAATTTGTGCCGCAAATTCACCTTCAACATTATTAAGTGTTCCATCTGAATCCATGTATTTCTTACCGTTAATTTTCTCGGTTGATCCATAAGGAGCAACAGGAATATCATCGGTCAGAATGCTGACAACTTTTTTTAGAAAACAATGCAAATTTTGTTGTTAACATTTGAAGTGATTTTCCTCAAACTTTAACGGTTTTGTCAGAGACAACAGCCGCAGAAGTACCAATAATTTTGTCAGTAGCCATGACAGTTTGAAACGTCTTAAAATTTTTGTTTCACGGTTTTGAAAATTTGCCATAGAAGAAATTACCGGGTCGAGTCGCAGACTAGGTCGCTCTCTTTAAGACGTTTCGTGGCACTGCTCAAAGTTATGCAAAGTAGTCGAACTATCGCGCCGCCTCCAGGATAAAACAATGTAGTTCTATACTGTACGATTACTACTTGCATGATATATAAGGTCTACAAATACACCCTCTGATGGTACAGAGAACATTCAAATATGGTATAAATACCACTCGTAGTATCTGGTATAACGATCAGTCGAAATGATCATTTGACCACTCAAAATGATTTCTCATACAAAAAGAAATTCGAATAATTTTTTAAAGAGAATCCAAAAATTATACTTGATAATTTCTCAACTCAACCGAGGAAAAATTAACATAATTCTCTGAAGAGAATTTAAGAAAATACTCGAAAAATTCAACGAGTAGAAAGAAAAGGGGGAGAAGTTGACGCTTCGACAATTTGAAAGACGCTGAGTTATGAGAGTGAAGAAGAAAAAAACTCAATAAGTTTTTGATGTGTTTTGGAATGAAACAAGGAATTTCCTTATATAATAAAGTGAGGAAGGAAAACCATCTCACCTAAGGAGTGTAAAACTAAGGAGTTTTTTCAACTAACACACAATATGAGACTTGGCTTAAGGAACTTTTTTAAATTCATCTCACTATATTAGAATATTGACATAATATTCCAACACCTAGTGCATAACCTACCACCGCTACAATTTATAAATAAATATCAGCTCTTTGAATCTTTAAATAAAACGATCAAAATTAATATCTATTATTTTTGTTGTTCTAATTCTTCTAGAGAAAATAAGATATGTATGATAGTGTAAAATAATTTTATATTATCAATCAATCATTTTTATGTATTGCTCCTGTAAATTTTAAATTAATAATATGTCATATCAGATTGATGAATTTCTATTAATCGACAGTATAATATAATTTTACACTATTAACGCATATTAATTAAACTCATTCTTTTACATATTTAACATAAATATGTGGTAAATATGCAAAAATTAAAAAATACAAAGCAATTTTTCCAACTTTTTAATTGGATATAAACGAATACATAGTGTATAATGAAGTTTTTTTTTTTATTTTTAATTTGCAGGAGTTTTAACCTCTGCGAATTAATTTCATCATTTTTCAAATAATATAGAATAAAAATATGTAGTTTAAAAAATACGAATGTTATTTTTCCTACATTTTATGTAAGAAGTTTTTATTAAAAAAAAAGTGGAATAACCTTAAAAGTATTTTTGCATATTTTATATAATATTAGAAAAAAAATTAAAAATGCATTTTTCATTTTGAAAGTATTTTTTATTTTAAGATTCAAATAACATGATTGTATTTTTTTTATAAAAATTATAATGAGTTTAATTGGTATGCGGCAACAGTGTAAAATAATTTTACATTATTATTTAATAAGAATTTATCAATCTATTATATTATATTATTAATTTAAAATTTACAATTTAACGTGACGAAATATATAATTATAATTGGTAGACAGTTTAAAATTATTTTATAATTATAAATATATAATCTATTTTTTTATTTATAAGAATTGTAATTTATAAGATTTCAGGTAGATGTCCTTTAACGTAAAACAAACTTTAAAGATCAGTTAAAAACAAATATCTGCCCACAGATCTGTAGGAGGATTTATTCCAACCTCCCTTAAATTCTATTGGTACCCTTCATATTTTTGTAATATCAAAAATACTTCTTTCATTTATTTTATTAATAACGTGTTTGAAATTTTTTCTTTCACATAAAAACTTTTTTCTCCCTTGATCTAAGAGTAGAACCTACTACACTATAAATTTAGCTGTTAGTTGATTTCATTTATCTAATTCTCAAAATCTAAATAAATAATACGAGCTTATTAAAAAAAGTGAATTTTTTCTCAAAAGACATGAATATGACAAAAGAATAGAAAAATAGCAGAAAAACAATTAGGATACTTTCTGTCTTTTGTAAGTTTGTTAAATACTTTTTGTTGTGTAAGTAAAGGAGGAAATAAAATGGTCATAACCTAGTGAGACTTTGTATAGTCTAAGAAATTTATACCTTTTGTTTAGCCTGATTATTTTTTATATGTCACACTAAGTTAGTGTAAATCAAAGCATTTGAAATTTTTGTAGAATTGGTGTGTTTGTCTTGGTTGTCATAATAAGAAGCATGAGTGATCTATGTTTGAGTGCACCACCAACCTTGCAACTGGCTTTTTGCTCATCTCTCCTTTGACCAAATGTTCACGTCACTCTCTACTTCTAGAATCAATCCCATCTTTCACTTGTTTCAATCATCATAAATCGTTCAATGTGTGAATGAGTCAGTGGACATGTTCCACCATACTAGTACATGGTTTATTTTTTCAGAGTCAATTTATGATATGATATATCATGGATGTATAGTGGTTATTACAATTTTGTTTGTTTATAAAAAAATTAAATGGGATTATTTTATTTCTATAGAAGTTACTATTATTTTTATTTACAAAGGTTGTATTAGTATTTTCAAAGAGCATTGCATTGACAGTGTTGTCTTTTATTCTCTTTTAGAAGATGATAATTATACTTTATTGGTTCACTTTAGTCTCCAGAGTTTATCATACTTTATTGGTTCACTTTAGTCTCCAGAGTTAGACTATGTTGTATCTCAGTGTGAGAGTGACAAAAGTCTTGGTCGAGATGAGTTCATTTTCTCCTTCATGAAAATATTTTGGAATTTAGTTAGAGAAGATTTAGTGATCATGTTTGATCAATTCTGTTGTTTTATATCTCTACCTCATAGTTTGCATTCTATTTTGTGAGTTTGATCCTCGAGGTTAAATCCCCTTCTCATTTGGGCAACTTCATGCTGATTTTTATGGTGGGATTTTTTATAAGTTGGTGGCTAAAGTGTTGGCCACTAGACTTGGACTGATGGTGGATCATCTTATTTCTTCTAACCAATCGACTTTTCTTAAAGAGAGAATGTTAGTTGATGGAGTTATGGCTTTCAATAAAGTGATAGGCATAGAGAAACGATCCAATAAAATGTGTCTTATTTTAAGGTGGATTTTGAGAAAGTGCATGATTCAATTAGTTGGAGTTTTTTTTTTGATTATATGCCTATCAAATTTGAGTTTAATGAGAAACGAAGGTCATAAGGAGAGCTTATTTGTTTGATGGTAATCTTGAGGTATTGGTTAATGGATATCAAACTTAAGAAAGTAGCACCCGAATGGGTTTGAAGCAATGTGATCCTCTAGTTCTTTTCCTTTTCTTCCTTGTGGTTGAGAAGCTAAGTTTCTTAGTTGATAGGGCTGAAGAGATTGATCTTTACTTTGGGTTTAGGGTGGGAACATCTGGTTTAGTAGTATGTCATCTTTAGTATATGCATATGATACCCTCCTATTAGCAATCCACACACTTGAGAATATGTGGAGTATTAATGTATCATTAAAGGTTTTGAAGTGGGCTTCGTGACTTCAAGTTAACTTCTTCAAGAGAAACCTTATAGGGGATAATGTGAACCATACCTTTCTAATCTTCACAAGTGATTTCCTTCACTATGAGATTAAAATGCTTCTTTTTAAACACCCTGGTTTCCATGTGGATGGCTAACCCTAGCCTTGAATCTACCTGAGACCCTTTAGTCAATCTACTAACCAGAAGGCTCCATTCTTGGAAGCACATGTATGTTAGTTTAGATGGTTGAATGGTTCTTTTTAATTAAGTTCTTAATTCTATTCCCATATTATTATTTTATTTTTTTTGAAGATGCATGTAAAGGTTTGGAAGAAGCTTGTTAGGTTACAAAGAAGGTTTCTTTGGGGAGGGTTAAAGGGAGAATATAAAATTTCCTAGGTTAAATGTAATGATGTTTGTAAGCTTAAGAGTAAGGGGGTGGCTAGGATTTAAGGACCTACAATTGGTTAATCTAGCCTTTTTAGAGAAATGAAGATGTGGGTTGCTTATAGGTGCTTTGGGAGGAGGGGAGGGGGGGGGGGGGGGGCTTGGGTTTCTGATATACTTCTACTTGGGGGAAAATTGTGTCTCTTCTTGGGTCCAAAGAGGATGACCCCTCTGATTGATTTGCTGATGGTATCCTTAGAAAAATTGGATAAGCCTCCAAACCTCCTTTTATAAGCATCCTTTGTTAGGATCCATTCCTTTCAAGAATGAGTTCTTTGGTCTATTTTCTAGTTTTATTCAAACTAATGAATTGTTGGGAGAGACCAACCTAGTGGATAACGAGGACCGGGTTTGGAATCTTTGGTGAAGGAGAGCCTTCTTTCTTCGAGAGTAATCTATATTTTATAATCTTCTTTCTCTGCTATGAGGTGTTAATTTCGCCCATGATAGAGATAAGTTGATTCGGAAGCATTCTATGTAGGGTTTTATATCTTGCCTCTTCTTACCACGTAAGCTGGTGAATTCAATCTCTTCTTTGTCATCTCATATGATTGATAATCTGACTCTTGCCCTTATTTTAGTTAGTTGGGTTCCTTCTAAGGTGTTGGTGTTCTCCTGGTGGCTTTTGCAAGATATGACCCCTTCTAGAGAAAATCTGTCTAAACGAGGGGTGATTATTTATTTCTAGTGGGATCTCTTGTCCCCTGTGTGAGGATTTGATTGAGTCAATCTCACATATTTTTGTCTTCTGCGACTTAACTATGTCTATGTGCTTATAGTATCTTCCAATGGTTAGGTTAAGAGGCGACTCTTACCATAGGCTTCTTTTTTAGTATTTTTTCTCTTTAGGTAAAATGTCTAAGTCTAGAAGTAATTTCATTATGATTTAGAACATTGTAGTCTGGTCTATTAGGAGAGTCCGTAATGATGTCGTCTTTAATGGTGTTTCAAAAAATATGAAAGAGATGGATGAGAATAATATTTAATTGCTTTCTTAATGGGTCATAATCTATTGATAATGGTTTCGGTGGTATGAGATCTAATCTGAATCATATAGAGTTGGGATTTTAACTACATGAATTCTAACTTACTTTATTTGATTTATTGTATTATTGGTTGCTAGTTTTTTATTCTATTTTTATTTGTATCATTGATAGTCCATTATAAACGTATTGTGCTTTGAGCGCACTACACCATTTTTGACTTTATGCCACACTACATTTTCCAATGGGTATAAAACTGCGTCTTAAAATAAAAATAAGCCACAAATTAGAAAGTCTGGCTTAAAACTCACATATATAGTAAACTTAATGAATTCTAACAAAATATTGCACCCTACAACACTCTAAATAGCGTAAATACTTGTAACCATAGTTATTCTTGTATACTTGTAATCTTGTTCTAAGAGAGAGGAAATAATAGCATTTTAATAACCAATCCTTGTTATTCCTTGTTGTTTTACCTTGTTTTCTTTGTTAACCCTAATCCTTGGTGTTTCTTGATCAAGAAGAAATTGTTTATACTTTGTTTCAAGGTATCCGATTCACAAAAAATTGGTGCGGTGAGCGTGGAGAAGATGCCTTCAACAAAGTATGTGATTAAAAAGTTCACCAGGGTGAACGACTTCGGTCTGTGGCGCTTGAAGATGAAAGCCCTATTGGTTCAGCAGGTTTGTTTGGAATCGTTGAAGGGTGAGGCAGCCATGGACGTTGCGTTAACGATAAAAGAAAAGACAGGCATGATCGAGAAAGTCCACAGTGCAATATTGTTGAGCCTTGGTGATAAGGTTCTTCGACAAGTATCACGGGAGACTACAATATCGAGATTATGGGTGAAACTTGAAAGTTTGTACATGACCAAATCTCTGGTGAATCGACTCTACTTGAAGTAAGCTTTGTATTCATTCAAGATGAGTGAAGACAAAATGTTGGCTGAGCAGTTGGATATGTTCAACAAGCTGATTCTTGATCTTGAAAATATTAATGTGAAGATCGATGATGAAGATCAAGCACTGTTGCTGCTGTGTGCTTTGCCCAGAACACATGCTCACTTAAAAGAAACTCTCTTGTATGGAAGGGAGTCCCTGACCTTTGAAGAAGTTCAATCAGCCTTGTATTCTAAGGACTTGAACGAACGAAAGGAGCATAAACCTTCGACGGTGGGCGAAGGTTTGGCCGTTAACGAAAAATTCTTGCGAAAGGATGGTAAGTTCGACAAGAAGAAAGGTAAAAGTCAACCGAAGTCTTATAGTGGCGAAACATCTAGTATTCGATGTTATCACTGTAAGAAGGGGGGTCACATTAGAAAAGTGTGACCTGAACTCCTAAACGATCATGAAGGTAATGGCAACGCAACCATTGTTCAAGATGACTTCGACTCATCTGATGTTCTTGTGGTTTCAAGTGGCGGCTCGAGAAAAGAGTGGATTATAGATTTAGGTTGCACTTGGCACATGACTCCAAACAAAGAATTGTTCGAGGAGCTACGTGATCAAGATGGTGAATCTGTGTTGTTGGAAAATAATAAATCTTGCAAAATTGCATGTATTGGATCTGTGAGATTCAAGCTCCATGATGAGTCAATAATGTTATTGACTGAAGTTAGGTATGTACTTGACTTGAAGAGAAATTTGATTTCTCTTGTTGAATTCGACAGAAAGGGATATGTTTTTCAAGGAGAGAAAAGTATCCTAAGAGTCATGAAGGGGTTAAAGGAAGTCTTGAGAGGAGTGAAGAAACAAGGCTTGTATACCTTTGAGGCTGAGGTTGTAAGTGGTTCGAAAAATGTTGCATCCACGAAACCTGTGTCGAAGATAGAATTATGGCACATGAGATTGGGCCATGTCAGCGAAAGAGGCCTGGTCGAATTGGGGAAGCAAAACCTACTAGGAGGTGACAAAGTCTAAAAGTTGGAGTCTTGTGAATCTTGTGTATTTAGTAAATCCTGTAGGACGAATTTTAACAAAGGCAAGCAAAGAACACATGGATCCCTGGATTACATTCATGCTGATCTTTGGAGGCCTGCAAGGAATCCTTCACACTCAGGTGCAAGGTATTTTCTATCCATCGTTGATTAATATGCCAGAAAGTTATGGGTATTCATTCAAAAGACAAAGGATGAAACTTTTGAGAATTTTAAAAGTTGGAAGATTCTGGTCGAAACTGAAACTGGCAGAAAGGTTAAGAGGTTGAGAACTGACAATGGCCTTGAATTCTGCAACAAAGCGTTCGACAGTTACTGTGTTGAGTCTGGAATTGCAAGGCATAAGACTGTAGTAGGTACTCCTTAACAAAATGGCTTAGTTGAGAGATTCAATCGAACAATCCTTGAAAGGGTTAGATGCATGTTGGTTAGTGCTGGATTGAAGAAGGTGTCTTGGGCGGAAGCTGTTTCAACAACAACTTACCTAATAAATAGATGTCCCTCGACTGCCTTGGGAATGAAGACACCTAAAGAAGTTTGGTCGAGACATCCACCTAGTCTCGACAGATTGAGAGTATTTGGTTGTATGGCCTAGCTCACATTAGGCAAGACAAGGTCGAACCTAGAGCTCTGAAATGCATGTTCATGGGGTACCCTGAAGGAGTCAAAGCTTATAGACTATGGTGCCTAGAGCCAGGTCACAAGAGGTGTATCACCAATCGAGATGTAGTTTTCAATGAAGCAGAGATGGCTTTCAATAAAACTAATGATGCTGACGAAGAGATGGAACAGGGAGAGTTCCTGTTAAGGTGGAGCATGTTGATGTTGAGTTGCATACGCAGATGAAGTCGAAGAAGATGCAAAAGATGTTGTCGAAGATGAGGAGACTGATAATGACTACCTGCTAGCAAGAGACAGGTCGAGGAGAGTCATCAAGCCACCTTAGAGACTTGGGTATGTAGATCTTATAGCTTATGCCTTAATCTCTGCTAGTGAGGTTCTAGATGAAAAACCTAGAGAGTATAAGGAAGTTATGAGGAGTCGAAAGAAGACTGAATGGATGAAGGCCATGGATGATGAGATGAAATCTCTTCATGATAACAACACCTGGGAACTGATTAAGAAACCTGTTGGAGCTAGGTTAGTCAGCTTTAAATGGATTTTCAAAGTTAAGGAAGGTATCGAAGGAGTGGCGTTGAAAAGATACAAGGCAAGATTGGTTGCTAGGGGGTTCACTCAGAAAGAAGGTGCCGACTTTAATGATGTGTTCTCTTCTGTTGTGAAGCACAAATCCATTCGAATGTTGTTTTCCACAGTGGCACATCTCAACCTTGAACTGGAACATACGGATGTGAAGACTACATTCTTGTATGGCGACTTAGATGAAACAATCTTGATGAGGCAACCTGAAAGGTATGTTGAAAAAGGGAAGGAAGGTTATGTGTGCAAGCTGAATAAATCCTTATATGGACTGAAACAATCTCTTCAACAGTGGAATAGGAGATTCGACAAGTTCATGACACGCATAAGTTTCATCAGAAGTCAGTTCAACCACTGTGTTTACTTCAGATTTGACCGGGTAATTCATTCGTTATTTTATCGCTCTATGTGGATGATATTCTAATAGCAAGCAATAATGTCGAAGATGTAATGAGGGTGAAGGCTGAACTTAATAAAAAGTTCGACACGAAGGATCTGGGAGCTGCGTCTAGGATTCTTGGGATCGATATCCGAAGAAATAGAAAGTAGTCAAAATTATGCTTATCTAAAGAAGCATACCTACGGAAGGTTCTCGAAAAGTTTCGTATGTCGAATTCAAAGCCTGTTGTGACTCCGAAAAACCTTAAATTCAAGCTGAGTATAGATTAGTGTCCCAATAATGATGTTGAAAGAACTTATATGAATAGCATTTCATATGCTAACATAGTAGGTTCTTTGATGTATGCTATGGTCTGTACTAGACCCGGCATAACATATGCAATAAGTCTTGTAAGCAGGTACATGAAGAATCCTGGAAAGGCTCACTGGCAAGCTTTGAAGTGGATTTTAAGGTACATAAATGGGTCTTTGAATAGAGTCCTAATTTATGGTGGAGCCTTGGGTGAAGATAGTAAAGCAACAATCAAAGGATATGTCGACTCTGATTATGCAGGTTGTATGGATTCTAGAAAATCTATCTCTGGATATGTGTTCACTATGTTTGGGACAACAATCAGTTGAAAAGAAACACTTCAGAAGGTCGTTGCCTTATCAACCACTAAAGCGGAATATATTTCCCTAACTAAAGCTGTGAAGGAAGCATTGTGGCTTAAAGGTTTTGCAAAGGAGCTAAAATTTCAAGGTCGAGTTATCACTGTTAAATGTGATAGTCAAAGTGCAATACACCTGTCGAAAAATTCAGCCTATCATGAGCGAACCAAGCACATTGATGTGAGGCTGCATTTCGTCAGAGGGGTAATCGAGCGTGGAGAAGTCCAAGTGCTGAAGGTTTCGACATATCATAATGTTGCTGGTATGATCACCAAGACGTTGTCCAGTTGCAAGTTTTTCCACTGTATGCAGTTAATAAAGCTGCATGAAGAAAGCTAGTTTCTTGATGTTATAGAGTTAGATCCAAGGTGAAGATTTGTGAGATGTTGGATCGAACTCTAGTATGGTTGAAGTCTGTTCGTGAGTAATGCGTGTTATAGTCGAAGTTTGTTCTAACATGCATTAGTCTATATTGCTAGGGTTGTTAGCATGTTGAATTAGGCCTTTCTTGTAAGCCCGATTGTTTAAGTTAGCTTGTAATGGGTAATTGTTAAAAAAAACCCATTAGGTTAGTGTGCTATTTTTCTTATAAATAGGATGCTAGTTTCTCAATCTTGGAATAAGGAAAAATAAGAAGATAAAATCCTAATTTCAAGAGAGAGAGGTTATTTTGTTATTCTTGTATACTTGTAATCTTGTTCTAAGAGAAAGGAAAGAATAGCAGTTTAATAATCAACCCTCGTTGTTCCTTGTTCTTTTATCTTGTTTTCTTTGTTAACCCTAACCCTTATATGTTTCTTGATCAGGAAGAAATTGTTTATACTTTGTCTCAAGATATCCGATTCACAACACATATTTTAAATAAAAAAATATTTTTACTTTTATATTCTAAATGTAAAAAATTAAACAACCCTTGCATTTTCTTTTTTCCCTAAAAACACAATCCAAAACCCTTGCTTTTCCTCATTCCTTTCGAGAACCCTCATCTGAAAATCAAACCCTTCGTTCCTTCCCTCGAATACTATACTAATTTAGCATATGAATTTGCTAGTGTAAAGTAAACAAAATCAATGCTCTTACTATTTGTCTTTCCATGTGTAAAAATGTTGTTTCTTGACTATTTGTATTTGGTTTGCATTCTATTTTGGTTAAAAAGGTTGTTGTTGTCTTCATCTTGTTTTTAATTTGCATCCTTAAATGTTTAGAACAGTTTTTCCACAGGAAGTTACTGGAAATTTGAATTGAAAGGTGTAGAGAATTATTGAAAGATTGAGAATAGGAGAGAAATCAGAAACATGTTGAGTACATATTATGTATCTTGGCATAGTTAAGATTCTAGGATATATTGGCTAGACTATAGATTACACACTTTGGATATAAGCATTATGTAAATTTCTTATATTGGCCTAACATTAATTCCCAAACCCACAAACCAATGTTCTATTAAAGTTAAAACTTTGTTTGTGGAAAATCCATTTTATTACCAAGTTAATTTTCATTTTCAGCTAAAGATTATTAATAGGCACTGAATTAATTTTTATTTTTAGCTAAAGATTGTTAATAGGAAAAAAAATATAATGTAGCTTACATAAACATGCATTAGAATTGATTACAAGTTTATTTTAAAAATTCATAGTAAAACACACTGATTTTGTACTCGGTCTTTTAATGGCAATATTCTTTTATAATACAACTTTCTAACTATTTTTTTGTTTGAATTGTTTTTCGTAGAAAGTGAATAAAAACGAAAGGTTAAAGCAAAAGATGATAGATCAAGACATGCATGAAAAAATTACTTCCAAGTTTGAGCTATCTGTAGTAAGATCAAACAATAATGTATAAGAAAATTTGAATCAAGCACGAGAAAGTATAAGAAAAGATTGAAAGATCTAATGCTTATGTGGTTAGAATTATAGAAAACGTTAACAAGCAAAACAAGTCGCCGACTATAAATGTGATTAGTTCCACTGCAAAAAGACAAGACATGCACATTCAAGGAATTAAGAAGCCTTTGTTTAAGATCTCACCTCAAATAGAGATCTTGATCCAAAAAAAAGAAGTTTGAACAATTCTAAATCGGCTTGAAAGTCATAGTCAAAATAAAGATTCCAAGAAAGTCATAAAAGATGCATCAATGGCTAAAAGGGAAAGATCAAGAATAAACAAACATCCCAGCAGAAACCTTATGAGTCACAACAAAGAATTTATGCACAATCAATATTCAAGGGATCACCTATGAAAAAGGTAGTTATTGAAGAAGTTGAGTCACCTATGAAAATGATATTTGCTGAAAATGATAATTCAATAAGTGATGGACATAATCCCTAAAAAATGCGGGAAATAAAGATGGTGAGACAATGACATGTCAAATCAATGTTAATTGATGAGTTTATTAAGGAAAATAATGAACTTGATGCTTTAAGAAGAGTTGGAAAATGAAGATGAAGAATATGTTATAGAACAAGAACATGAAGATGAAGAAGGTGAAAGTAATGGTAATGATCATATATTTATGTGTTTTGTTATACATTTTTTATTGAATCTTGCTTAACTCAAAAAACCAGAAAAAACAAGGGGATCAGAAGGATGAAGTCCACAAGAATCAAACAAACAAAACCACAACAAAAACTCTATAGCTAGTGCATCATTAATCTAGCTATGTGTGCTCTAAGTTTCGTATTATTCCATCACCTATAAACAATAGTGTAAATGATTCTCTCAACTATATTTGTATTATCAGGAATGCTATGGTGACACCATTTTCTACACCCTACACCCAATTCACTGTTCACAAATACTTGAACAAATTCCTCAGAACATGGTTAATAGTGTGTATTTTATTGGTTAATGAAGTAGTGAAAGTGGTTAATAAATTATAGGTAAAATAATTGGTTAATGATGTAGATTTTTGTGGTTAATGCAACTGTAAAGTTGGTTAATGCGTAATCTTATATTTGTGTTATAAAATAAATTTTAAAAATAAATATTTTTTTTAAAAAATTAATATTTTAAAAAATATATATTACTTTAATTAAAAAACATTGTTCACCGTATAAATACGGTGAACAGTGCATACGGTGTAAGTATTGGGTGTAAAAAATGGTGTAAGAATAGCATTTTTGTTGTATTATTTACATTATTCCTATAACTTTTGTTATTAGAGATAACATATAAGAGAATTAAGTCATTCCCCTTGTATAGACTAAGTGTATATATAGGGTACTCTTATGTGTACATTCAACACAATAATAATATACTATTTCATTCATCTTGTATCTCTTTCTCCTCTCCTTTTCTCTCTCTCTCTCTCTCTCTCTATCTATCTATCTATCTATCTATCTATCTATCTATCTATCTATCTATCTATCTATCTATCTATCTATCTATATATATATATATATATATATATATATATATATATATATATATATATATATATATATATATATATATATATATATATATATACATATCTTGACACAGAAGATGCATCGCGTTGTTGTCAATCCGCAGATTCCGCCAAAATATGCAACCACTCAAGATCGTATCACAGGTACGATTTCTGATGAATATAAAATGTGGTTAGTTCAAGATCAAGTTGTGTTTATTTGGTTACTCTCAACAATATCAGAGTCGATTCTTCCTCGTGTTCTTGCGTGTAAACACGCATATGAAGTTTGGGACAAAATTCACCAGTATTTCATAGCACAAATGAAGGCTAGGGTTAGACAACTAAGAGTTGAACTCAAATCTACCAAGAAAGAAACTAACACGATAACCGAGTTTGTGCTCAGAATTAAAGCCATAGAAAACTCACTCTTAGCTGTTGGAGATTCCATAACTGAGCAAGACCAAGTTGATGCCATTCTTGATGGTCTTCCTGAGGAATACAATCCTTTTGTTATGCATATGTATGGTACTCCAATTCCACCATTTCTTTGTGATGTTGAAGCCCTGTTATATGTTCAAGAAGCTCAGCTGGAGAAGTTTCGACAGGATCTAGCAACCTCTAGTGTTGCTGTGAATCTTGCTCACACAGGTCATGGAAACTCAAGCTCACAAAGGGATTACACACCCAACCATGACAGGAATTCCAGACCCTCTATAGGTTAAGGCAGGGGAAATACAAGGCCTCCCAATGGTAACAAACCTACATGCCAACTCTGTGGCAAATATGGTCATGCTGTATCTTCTTGTTGGCACAGATTTGATGAAAACTTCATGCCTCTCAATCCTAATGAAACTCAGGATAAGCCAAGCAGTAACATAATGTCAATTCAGAAGCAGTCTACAGACAAGTCTCAAAATTCACAAGTTGTAGCAATGATGGCTTCTACAACCAAATCTATTAGCACAACTCAGCAATATAATCTTCCTGCAGAACTGGACTCCCAAGCATGGTTTGTGGTTTCAGGTGCATCTCATCACCTTACTCTATCTGCCTCTTATTTATAGAATTCTAGGGTATATACAGGCAATGACAAAGTCTATGTTGGTAATGGTCACACACTCACCATTAAATCTATAGGGTACACACAATTTTTCTCTCCACTCATGCCTAAGTGCAAGTTGACATTGAATGATATCCTTCATGTACCAGCTATTACTAGAAATCTTCTTTCTGTTTCCAAAATTTCTCATGATAATCATGTCATCTTTGAATTCTTGTCTAACAAATGCTATATTAAATCTCAGGCTTTTAGAAAATTCTGGTTGAAGGAGTCCTAGATGCCAGTGGTCTCTACTGCTTTCCTCTTCTACCTTTGGAGTCCTCAAGGTCTCACAGTCTGCATACCACATTGAATAAGTCATGTCAGGTTCAAAGCTATACAGCTGTGCAATCCACACCTACTTGTCAGTTGGATAGTTCTATAGATAATACATGTAATAATAATAATATGCTTTGGCATCATAGGTTAGGACATGCTAACTCTTCATCTGTTGCTTATATACTAAAGTTGTGTAATATCCTCATTCAAATAAACAAAATAGCTTTTACAAATCATGTAATATTGGCAAGGCTCATAGGCTCCATGTTCCCCTTACACATCATGTGTATAGTAAAGCATTTGATGTAATATACACTGATCTTTGGGGTCCTTCCCCCTCTTCATCTAGTTCTGGTTTTAGGTATTATATTGCTTTTGTTGATGCTCACACAAGATATACATGGTTGTATTTTCTTAAACAAAATTCTGAGGCTCTAGGTGCTTTTAAATTGTTCCACAAGTTATTTCAAACTCAGTTTGATCTAACAATCAAGTTAGTTTAATCTGACTTTGGTGGTGAATTCAGAACATTCACTAGATTTCTACATGATCTTGGCATAACACGTAGGTTAACTTGCCCTCATACCTCACATCAAAATGGTTCAGTTGAGAGGAAACACATAACCATTGTTGAGATAGGGCTAACGCTTCTGGCTCATTCATCTATTCCTCTAAC
The DNA here is from genome assembly GCA_963859935.3 of Lathyrus sativus. Classification (NCBI taxonomy): domain Eukaryota; kingdom Viridiplantae; phylum Streptophyta; class Magnoliopsida; order Fabales; family Fabaceae; genus Lathyrus; species Lathyrus sativus. The sequence goes on along the minus strand of OZ012740.1, from coordinate 584,906,243 downwards.
ATACTGGGATCATAGTTTTGCTACTACTGTGTATTTAATGAACAAGTTGCCAACATCTCCTCTGACTACACATCATTCACCTTTTCATGCCCTTTATGACAAGAATCATGACTACAAAAACATTTGTGTCTTTGGCTGTGCCTGTTATCCCTTGCTCAAACCATATAATCAACACAAATTGCAGCACAGAAGCCAGGAGTGTGTCTATCTTGGAGTCTCCCCTCAACACAAAGGTTTCAAATGCCTAAGCAGTTCTAGAAAAATTTACATCTCAAAGGATGTAAATTTCAATGAAGAACATTTTCCATTTCCTCAGCTGTTTCAGTCTAGTACCACAGCAAGCCCTGCTCCTACAAACAAACCTCTAGCTTGTCCATCAAGATTGTCATCCAAGACAACAAATACAACACCTCAGATTCAAACTGTCATACCTATAAACCCTATCTCAACAATCCAGAACATGGATCTTGCAACTACTCAACACATGTCTAGGAACTTAGACCCTTTGACATTACCAATGTTTGAGCAACTTAACCAACCTAATCTGACTCCTGAACCTGTCAACACCAATTCACCTCCTCTTGGTAGACCTACAACTTCTATGACAGTTGCTACCTCACAAGCTACTCAAGGTGTCTTGTCAAGTGTTCCCAATATTGTTCCTCCTTTAACAGCTATCACACATCATACCTCTGAAGCATGCCCTTCTACATATCCTGATAGTACTACTCACAAGTTCATAGGTTCTGGTGCCAATCTGTCCAGCTCAGAGCCTAAGGCCTGTGCTTGTCCAGAAGGTAATACTTCACCCCTATTCACTTCTGAAAAATATCATAACTCCACCTCTCTAGAAACACCCTCACATTCAACATTTTCTAATTCCACATTTGAGTCCTCTCAATCCCCTTCTATTCCTAGCCACAAACCTCATACTTCACTCTTGGTTAATGATCATCAAATGTTGACCAGAGCCAAGACTGGGAGATCCAAACCTAAGGCACTATTAGCACACACTAAATTTGAACCTACCACTGTCAAACAAGATTTATCTCACCCTGCCTGGCACACTGCTATGCAATCTGAGTTTGATGCTTTACAAGCCAATCACACATGGACCCTTACAATACTACCACCTGATAGGAAAACTGTGGGTTATAGATGGGTTTTCAAAATCAAGAAGAATGTTGATGGATCTATCAATAAGCACAAAGCTAGACTTGTAGCCAAGGGATATCATCAAGAACATGGTTTTGAATACACTGAAATATTCTCCCCTGTTGTTAACCCCACCACCATCAGAGTGATTCTTACTTTGGCTCTCACACACAAATGGGACATTCAACAAATTAATGTCAACAATGCCTTCCTCAATGGAACTTTGACTGATGAAGTGTACATGACTCAACCTCCAGGGGTTTTCAACATATGACAAGACACTTGTATGAAAGCTACACAAAGCTATCTATGGTCTCAAGCAGTCCCCACGAGCCTGGTATGAAAAACTGGCACAAGCTCTTATCCATTTTGGGTTTACCACATCCAAATGTGATAACTCTCTGTTTCTCTACTGCTCTCAGGGCACTGTTATGTATGCTCTTCTGTATGTAGATGACATACTGATTACTGGCTCTGATCAGAATCTGATTCATACCCTGATCCATCAATTCCACACTGAATTTGCTTTAAAAAAGCTAGGCAGACCAAAGTATTTTCTTGGCATTGAAGTTAGTTTTCAAACAGATGGCTCAATGCTTTTGACACAATCCAAGTACATCAAAGATATCTTGTCTCGAGCCAACATGGTCAATGCTAATGGAGTTCCAATCCCCATGATGACCAGCTGCAAACTCAGCAAACATGGAGCTTCAAAGCTGACAGATCCTGCATTCTATAGGTCCATTGTGGGTGCATTGCAGTATGTGACTTTAACTAGGCCAGACATTGCCTACAGTGTGAATAAAGCTTGCCAATTCATGTCTGATCCACTAGACACTCATTGGTCTGCAGTTAGACGGATTCTCAGGTATTTAAGTGGTACTATCTCATATGGTTTACATCTTTCTCCATCGGCTTCAACCTCTAAATTATCACTGCATGCATATAGCGACTCTGACTGGGCCAGCGACTCGGACGACAGACGGTCCACCTCTGGCTCGTGCATTTTCTTTGGTCCCAATCTTGTCTCATGGAGCTCCAAGAAGCAAGCTTTGGTTGCTCGCTCTAGCACAGAGGCAGAATATTATGCTCTCCCTCACACCACCTATGAATTACTGTGGTTGGAATCATTGTTGTCTGAACTCAAAGTCACATATCATACCCCTATTCTGATGTGTGATAACTTGAGTGTGGTTCTACTCTCTCATAATCCCGTTCTTCATGCTCGCACCAAGCACATTGAGCTTGACATTCATTTTGTGTGTGAACATGTTGTAGCTGAACAATTACATGTGCATCATGTCCCTGCCTCAGTTCAACTAGCTGACACGCTTACAAAACCGCTTGGAATCAGAGCATTTCAGAATTTAAGGCACAAACTCAAGGTTACAAGTTTGGAAAACCTCACCATGAGTTTGAGGGGAGGGGGTATTAAAGATAACATATAAGAGAATTAAGTCATTCCCCTTATATAAACTAAGTGTATATATAGGGTACTCTTATGTTTACATTCAACACAATAATAATATACTATTTCATTCATCTTGTATCTCTTTCTCCTCTCTCTCTCTCTCTCTCTCTCTCTCTCTCTCTCTCTCTCTCTCTGTGTGTGTGTGTGTGTGTGTAACAGAATTCTATTACACATGATGAACCTCCATGTTCATCTTCACAAACTCTAGTATTTGTCATTATAATACTTTCAAATCTCGTAAACTGTTTCTGCTGCCGCAAGCTTGACAATGGCATCTCTCCAACCTTTACCTTTGTTATGTTGGATAATCCATCTCAGTTTGAAATTCAATTCCCCTGGCTCATGCTTCATCATATCCGATTCACCACATTCTTCCAAATGCTCTAAAGCTAATTTCATTCAAATAGCAAATGATGAATTCTCTTTATCTTGGTACAAAAACAACAAATTTCATTATCAACCATTACAAATTTAAAAAGTTTGTCCATAGTGGCTAATCTTTCATGGAAGGCTAGCCTAAAAACCATTAACGCTCTAGGCCGAGCCACATTAATTTAAAATAGTTTCCTCTACATATAATTTTGGTTCTTCTCAAGTAAAGCCATATACATTGACCTCATATGAAAGTGATCCATCTGCCACATATTATTCCAGTCCTAACTCTCTCCCTCTGACTGAGAATAACTCTTATGATCCAGAAACAGTTAGTCTGGACCTTAAATTCCATCAACTGATAATCTTTTATGTAGTGGGTGTCAATCCATTTAAGCATAAGTTATCAGACTTGCAACTCATATTCCATAATAACGTCACCATGTTAGTCGTGTTCCATATAAAGGATCTGAAGATAACTTTGATCTTTTGGATGACATTCTTAAGATTGCACACTGGTTCATAGGACTGCACACTTTCTTCCATGCAATTGGGACTTTCCTGCTAATCTCAGACCTCCTAGTCCATATAAAGGACCTGCAGATAGCTTCGATATTTTGGATGACAATCTTAGGTAAGGGAAAGCATTGCATCAAGTAATTTGTTATGGAAAAGGCCACACTCTTGATGAGTTGTATTCTCCCTTCATAACTGAGCAAGTTGGCACTCCGATTCTTAACTCTCCCTACTACCTTGTCTACTAAGTTCATGTAATGATGGATAGATAGTCTTATGCTAGTCATAGGCACATCTAGGTATTTGAAAGGTAAACGACCTTCACTAAAGTATGTGAGTATTTTGATTTATTCCTTTGTGTTATCATCCACTCCTCCAAAATATACTTTACATTTCAAAGGATTCACTTTAAGGTCAATGGACACAAAGAAATTATTAAATGTAGTCATCATCAATTCAATGGATTTCTTGTCCTCTCTTGTAAACATTAAGAGGTCATCATCAAAGCTCAAGTTGGTGAGGTTCAGCTTTTCACATTTGGCATGGTAGTTTAAATCATGATTCTTATGCATCTTATGTAGGGACCTATACAAATATTCCCAAACAATGACAAAAAAGAGGGGGGAGATGGTGTCCCCCCTGCCTAAGCCCTCTTTTAGCCTACATGGTCCTTGTGTATTCTAAGATAAAATTGTTAAAGAGCTGTCAGATATTGATTATCACTCATATACTATTTATGGAGCATGTCAAGTTGGAAAGGTTGTAAAATCTTCTTTTAAAAACAAAAACATTGTCTCTTCTTCTAGACCCTTGGAATTGTTTCATATTAATTTATTTGGTCCTATTGGAACTGCCTCAATCAGTGTAAAGAAATATGGTTTGGTCATATTTGATGATTTTAGCAAATGGACTCGGGTAAAGTTTCTCAAATCTTAAGATGAAACATACAAAGTTTTTAGCACCTTCTGCATTCAAGTACAATCTGAGAAGGAATTGAAAATTCTAAAGGTCAGAAGTGACCATGGGTGTGAGTTTGAAAATGAATAATTTGAATCCTTTTGTGAAAAATATGGAATTATCCATGAGTTTTCTTTTATCCGAACTCGACAGCAAAATGGAGTTGTTGAGAGAAAGAACAAATCTCTACAAGAAATAGCAAGGACAATGATTCATGAAAATAAACTCCCTAAGTAATTGTGGGCAGAAGTTGTTAATATTGCTTGTTATATTCAGAACATAATTTATATCAGACCAATTCTAGATAAAAGATCGTATGAGTTATTCAAAGGTAGAAGACCTAGTATCTCTTATTTTTATCAATTTGGATGTACTTATTACATATTGAATAACAAGGTCTATCTAAAGAAATTTGATGCTAAAGCTCAGAAGGGTGTATTTTTAGGATACTCTGAACGCTCAAAAGAATACATAGTGTATAACTCAGAAACTAGAAATGTTGAATTTTCTATGCACGTTAAATTTGATGACTATTTACTTGACCATAACAAGTCAAAGTCTTTGGCTCAGAATGATTTCTCTGCAGGTTTTCAAAATCATGAAGAATAATCTGTGATTCGTGTCCCTAAAGAAAAGGATGTTGGGAGTCATGCTCCAGAATCTGTCACTATATCTGAAGATATACCAGAAGCTATAGAAATTAAAGTTACTCTATTTGGTCATACTACTACTGATTCAGTGATTGCTCACAATGGCACAAAAGCCTCTGTTCAACCTAAGAGATCGTTTAAGTATAAAGCATCTCATCCAGAAGAGAAAATCATTAGTAATAAAGACGAGCCATTTAGAATTAGACTTGCTTTTAAAAATGATTACTCAATGATCAGACTTATTTCACTTATTGGGCCTTCTTCTCTTGATGATGCCTTAACTGGTAATGGTTGTATCATGGCTATGCAAGATGAACTAAATCAGTTTCAAAGAAATGATGTGTGGGATCTTGTTCCAAGACCACAAAATAAAAATATCATTAGGACCAAGTGGGTCTTCAGAAACAAACTTATTGAACTTGGTGAAGTAGTTAGGAATAAAGCTAGACTTGTAGCTCAAGGCTATAGTCAGCAAGAGAAAATAGACTTCTTTGAAACTTTTGCTCCTGTTGCAAGGTTAGAAGTCATAAGAATGCTTCTCTCTTATGCCATCAACCATGATATAATTCTATATCAAATGAACGTGAAAATTTCTTTTTTGAATGAAGTTATTACTGAAGAAGTGTATGTCAAACAACCTCGAGGATTTATAGATTCAAAACATCCATACCATGTCTACAAGCTTAAAAAATTACTCTATGGTCTTAAATAAGCTCCAAGAGCTTACTATGAAAGATTGAGTAATTTTCTGCTTGAAAATGGTTTTGTTAAAGGAAATGTTGACATTACACTATTTAGGAAAACTTTGAAAGAAGAAATCTTGATTGTTCAAATTTATGTTGATGATATAATTTTTGGTTCCACTAATGCATCTCTTTGTCAAGAATTTTCCAAGATTATGCAGGCTGAATTTGAGATGAGCATGATGGATGAATTAAAATACTTTCTTGGAATTCAGACCAGTCAGAAGTCTGAAGGTATTTACATTTACCAGTCTAAGTATACAAAAGAGCTCTTGGAAAAGTTCAATCTTGATTATTGCAAAGTCATGTCCACTTCTATTCATCCTACATGTAATATTTGTATTGAAGAATGCAGTTCTAAAGTGGATCCAACAAAATATGAAGGTATGATAGGTTCCTTACTCTATCTCACTGCTTCTAGACCTGATATCTTATTCAATGTATGTTTATGTGCAAGGTTCCAACCAGATCCTAGAGAGACTCACTTAACTGCCATTAAGAGAATCTTTATGTATCTGAAAGGAACATTAAATCTTGAACTTCTTTATAAGAAGTCCTCAGATTATAAATTGGTTGGATTTTGTGATGCTGACTATGTTGGGGATAAAATTGAAAGGAAGTCCACTAGTTGTTCCTTTCAATTTATAGGTGAGAACCTTATCTCTTGGGGTAGTAAAAGACAAGCAACTATTGCTTTGTCCACAACAAAAGGATAATACATTTCAACTGCTAATTTTTACACTTAACTACTGTGCATGAAATATCAACTTAAAGACTATCGAATTTTTGGAAACAAAATTCCCATTCTCTGTGATAATACTACTGCTATCTGTTTAACGAAGAATCCAATTCAACATTCTAGGACCAAACATATTGAAATCAAATATCACTTTATAAGGGATTATGTTCAGAAGGGTGTAATAGATATTCAGTTCATTGATTCTGAACATCAATGGGTTGATATATTTACAAAGCCTCTGGCCATTGCCCAGTTTGAATTTATTAAGAAAAATTCAAACATGGTTTATGTAGTAGAATAAATTCTTGTTCTCTGAATAGTGTATTGGAATATTCGTTGGAATCTATTAGTAGTTAGTTGAATTATTTTTGATAGTTCCTTAAGTATGGTCTATAAGTTTAAATAGGGGTTATAGGATCTCTCTCTTCCTTGGCTGCTTTATTTAAAACATACAATAATACGTTAATTCATTGCTATATGCTTTGAGTTAACATTTGGACTATTCCATGAGTTCTGATAAAATAAGAATCTTTGTTCTAAAAAATTTCTTGAAATTCTGATTGAATTGTCAGTTGTCGTTGAAAGTTTTATAAAGACTTAAAAGGACATGACTATCACTTCTAGTTTTAGAATCTGCTCTAAAAATTTTAGTTCGTTAAAAAGGAGTGTTCTGACAAAGATTCTAACTCGTTTTTATTTAGACTCATAATTGTCATACATTTTAATGCATACTTGCTTATATTCTAGCATTATATGTGTTAAGTAGCTAAGCTATTTTTTTCTTTATGATCTCTTAGGTTATCTTCTACATAAGATGATTATGTGAAATCACTTTTCTTCATCTTAGTATTTCTTCTTACAAAAATTTTCTTGTAATTCCTTAAAGAAGGGATTTTTTATTTAGATTTTCTAAAGGAATATACAACTGATTCAACGAATTGACGACGAATAATCTTTCACAAATTATTCCAGATATTCATTTTCATAAATAAGATGAATACTCTCTGAACTCAGCTTTCCAGATCTTGTGAAAGACTTTTGGGCTAATCGATATATTCATCAGAGTGAGCAAAATGATCGTTTGAATCTATCTGTTATTTTTTCTGTTGTAATTGTAGCGGTAAAATTGTGAGTATAAGTTATTGATTAACTTAACTCATAAAACAAGAGTCGCCACCACATTTTTATTTTATCCAAAAGGAATGTAAGAAGAGCGAACAAAACCTAAACAAGTTCTAAAACAAGAACAAATAAACAGAGACTGGGTAAGGTGGTTGGTTATGCTAAGGGAAGGGGTTAGCCCCAAAAACGTCTAAAGTACTCTATAAGAGCCCTTTGAAATATCTACATTTTTTGGTTTGAAAAGGTTTGTTTGAAATGAGATTGGGGAAATGAGAAGAGAAATATTTTCTTAATATTTTTTTGTGTGTTTGAGGAGACTTCTTGAGCCCCATGCCTACGTACCCACAAAGTGCAATATAGGATCAAAACTCCTTAATTCGTGGTACAAATGAAAAAATTGGTTTGTTATGGTTGATATTAAATGTAAAGACATTTCAACATTTTAAGGAGAAAACTAAGACTAGCCCACAAGTATATGAACACAACACTTGCATCATCTTAAGATGAATGATTTTGCTTGGATAAAAATCGACAAGTCTATCACTCAACATCTAAGTGGAAAATGTCAACATCTTAAATACTACGGGGAATAGGAGAATTACATCTCAACTATGAAAGTGACTCATGTCTAAAAGTTTTGAAAAGTTTTAAATGAAAAAATGCACAAAGGCACTGATGAGTCCAAGCTTTTGAGGTTAGCATCAATTTTCGTAAAACTAACTTGACAGCTAGATGTTAGACAAGATGTCATAACATGAAGAACTAACTGAAGATCAAGATGTTAGACGAGATGTCCTATAATGTGAGTGTATATGTGTTCCCATGTTAGATGCCAAACTTTTCTTATTTGATCTATCAAATGTTGGCATCTTTCATTCTTTTTGTAGGTGAAAATGATTAGAATCACTCTTGTTTTTGATGATATGCTTCATTGTGTGAAAATTTCATGGTTGCTTTAATTTGTGTGTTATTATGCAGGAATTAGGCACAAAAGAAGAAGAGTAAGACACAAGCAATTTGACAAAGAAACCAAGAAAACAGAGAAACATCAACAAGTTCGCACAACGAACTTCCTAGCGAATTTTCCCAAAAAATCAGCAACAAGTTCACTCAACGAACTTGCTAGCAAAGGCCCTTGGAAACCTGGAACTGTTCATACAGAGATAAAAGACATCAAAGTTCGATGTGCGAAAGAGCTAGTGAATGATTCACTGGAGCGAAGGAGAAGCGAAGTCCTAGCGAATAGCCCTAGACCTGAGGCAGTAACTATTTGGAAAAGAATTTGATGTGTGAAGCTTGTAGAGAAGCCTTCGCAGTGCGAAGGAATGCTCGTACAATGAATATGTGGAAAAGTATCAAGGGCGGTTTAACTGTTCAGACGCACCTCAGGTTCCTAATTTGATGTTCTCTAGGCGAAGGATCTGTTCGCAGTGCGAACAAGACAGATCCTGAATGTACTATATAAGTACTTTTCCTACTTTTTAGGTGAGGATGTCATATTTTTTACATCAGAACTTATCTCTCTTCATTTCAAGTTTATTTTAGAGAGAGAAATACAAAACCCTAAGAGGGAGGAGGTAAGATCTGTGATCTCTTATTGGGGTTTGGATGTAATCTTTTTATACCTTATGTATTTCATCTAATATATGTTTGTGAATTAGTTTTGATTCTCTATTGATTGATTGTCTTTGATTTCTTTTATGGGTATTGACAAAACCTTTTCACATCTTTGATCTAATATTTTCATCTATCAATGAACAAACTTTTGACATGGTTTTGTAAGTTGATATTCATTATATCTTCTTCTGTATTGTGTTGATTAAGTAGCATGAGTAGCATGAGTAGGATCAATACAATATTATGCGGATGTGTGATGATAGTGATCAAGGACGATGTTCACAACCATTTGGAAGATTAGGTGAATACATGTAAAAAGGGTTAAGTGTATGTACGTATTCTGATCATTGTGTTTTATTCAAAACAATCATTTTTTCGATATGGGTGTCATCTTTGTTTATCTGCTTTTCTTTGATTTGAGCTGCTATAGACATGTACTCTTCAGATCTGGATCTAGGATGATTACCTGTTGGGACCTAAACTCTAGACATAGATTTAGGCTTAACATTTGCGTGAGTATTAAATCTTAATGCTCTGTGTTGTATTTTTTTTGCGTGAGACATCACCAATGATACAATATGGTTGTTCTCTCGATGTTGCGTTAGAGATGACCTCTGTTGTGGATGATACGTGAGGATATTAGACGAATGATTGAGTTATGTTTAACATGATCAGAAGAATGCACGTGTTATCAGTTGATGAGATCCAATCCCAATAAGGCTCCGTTTATATTTCAGTCTTTACTTATATTTTAGGTCTTTATATTTTCTGCCTTTTATTCATGGTTCCTTGAACCTTTTAAACCAAACCTTTTGAACAACAAGCTTAGAAATGTAGAGACTATCGAACAACGTTTGTATCGCACCGATCCATGTGGGGACAATATAAATCCCGGAGGGAATTCCTTCAAAACTAAATTTTTGCTTCTTGCTTCTTTACTACAGTTCGAACATCCCACCAAATAGTGAAAGGTCTTCTAAGACAACTTTCATTTGTAGCATTTATTTTCAACACGCTTGGTTGTTTAGTTAGTTTAACTACCTTTGTCATATTATGGCTAAAAAGGAAGGAGTAATACTAATTTTTCTAACCACTCCTCTGCTAACCACTGACTGCTGCTATTGAGGGGGAGAGTTCAATTCTTTTGCTGCAGAAGAAGGAACTGATTGAGGGGGAGGATTTCGAGTGTTTTAGTTTTTTCGCTGCTGTTCTAATTTTTGGCCTCTGACTTTGTGTTTCTGCTTGCAAGGGTTATTTAGTTAGTTTTAGCCAAAATCTTTCAAAGGGGGAGATTGATGAGTCCAAGCTTTTGAGGTTGGCATCAATTTTGGTAAAATTAACTTGACAACTAGACGTTGGACAAGATATCCTAACATGAAGAACTAACTGAAGATCAAGATGTTAGATGTGATGTCCTATCTTGATGATTCGACATCTTTGTCTGTTAATTTTCCATTTTTGATTATGATACTTTACTTCCAGATTTGAGATTATTCTGGAAATATTTGTTTATCCTAGGTGGCGTTCAAAATTGAGAAATCAGAGATTCTGTAGGAATTTGAAGATGTTGTTTTCTAAGTGTGGAGTCACTTTAGGAAACTTTGGATTGAAGAAACTATTCTTTTGGAAAATCAGTTTCAGATTCCGTGTAACAGAATTTGTGCGTTTTTGAAGCCCAAATCCAGTCTAGTTTATTGTTATAAATAGGATGGATTTAACCTAATAAAATTGTGGAAACATACTTTGTTGCTTTGTGTGTTTAGGGTTTGTATTTTTTGAGCCTCTCTTGTGTCGTGTTGATACTTGAGCTGGACTTTTTACATTGAGTTGTAATTTATGTCATTGTTGTGATTGAATGGAAATTGAGAAGGGTCTCATACCTAGGAAAAGTCTTTGGTAGAAATTAAGCATGGGTAGTGAATAAGTGATAAGTTATAAACTGGAGGTTGTTTGACTTAGAATTAATACTATCTAGTGGATTCATTCCTGGCTTGGTAACCCCCAGACGTATGTGTTGTTGTTCACCGAACTTGGTTAATAATTACTATGTGTTTTTTTACTATCCGTATGTTTTTGTGTTGCTTTTTGTCATTGTTCTTAGCAGAGATCAAGTGTCTCGACATCTCTCAAGACATCTGAGATCTGCATACCAGAATTTCAGGCACAAAAAAATTGAATGAGTTTGCCGCAACTGCGAAAAAAACCTGGCGGAAAAAAATAGGAGTCGCCACCTAATGTTATTTATCCCGACGGGGGAAAGGAAATAATCGAAGAAAACTTGAAAAGGGAGAAGACATGGTCATTGCAACCAAATCCGAGGTTCGGGAGTCGATTATGTGAGAGGAAGGTATTAGCACCCCCTCGCATATGTTGTACTCAATAGGATTCACGCTTGTTGTCTAATCAAAGGGTGTGTTATCTAAAGGCTACTGCTAAATGGAAACGAGAATGAAAAAAAACAAAAGGAGACTCGATAGGACCTCTTCGCCCTATGCTTATGCATTCCCTCATACAATGGGAAAGTCAGAGTCAATGTAGTTCGGAAAACTACGGGTGAAAAGGATAAGGTTGCTCACCAAGACATCGTCGTCTTGTGCCTACATATCCTCTTTGATATGAGAAATTAGAGCAGCCGTAGTTCGGCTCACCACAGGTTGCTCAGTTTTTTTTATGAGTGATGTTAAGTTCCCATTCCAGCAGTTAGGGTCGATGCCTGTTTGCGGTAGAATGAAAAAATAACGTACTCTTTCTGAAAATAAGTTGACAAACTATCTCGAAGGATGAAAATGATTTTGAGTTTATTTGTGAGTTTTAAAGAAGTGAATTGACTTTATTTGAAATATGCATCGCACTAAAGTCTATGACATAGGATCGAATAGATTGCGCTAACGATCCAAGCGTCTCACGCACAAAGTATCCTAAGATGAGGTTAGAAATTTATCCTCTCATCTTTTCCCATGTACTTAAGGCTCGTGGCATACGATACACATTATCTTTATTAAGTGTTTTGATGTTGTTTTGAGAAAAAAGAGAAAGACGCACAGAAGGTCTAAGGGGAAACTCGGTTCTAACGGTTTTATGCAAAATGGCCTTATGGTCGGGATGCGGAAGGAAATTTTATCCTAATGTTAATGTGCAAAAGGTGAACTTAAGGTTGAGGTTAAAAAGGGATAACCTATTGTTATCATGCATGGATTAAACTCCTAATGTCTATCCTACTCCAAGCTTAATCAAAAATTAAGTTGGACTAGGAAGCCATAAGGGAGCACGGAAAAGCAAACCCAAAACCAAGAAAATAAACTAAAAAACAGCAGCTACAACAACGCTCTAGCTCAGAAGATCTATAAAATCCAACACCAAACACCAAACAACATTTAACAGCATGTTTTTAGGCAGAAACAGGTGAAAAGGCAATAAGTCAAACAAAACAGCATATAACAGCTACTATTCTGCACAACAGTCATGTATTTACCAAGGCAGCATGCAATGCATCAAAACAAATGCTCATGAATAGGCATCAAGCATGGATAATCACGTGATAGCATAATATCAAAATTGAACATGCATCAAAGATTAATCGAATCACATGTCATACCCTCAAACATAATCATGCATCACAAGACAAGGATTAAGCATAAACATGCTTTCACATTTAAACGAATACACATGAACTGCAAACATGAACAATCATCAAGCAAGAGCAATTGCTACGCATACACATACAATTAAGCACAAAGAAATTAAGCATGAATGAATTACAATGACATTGCATACTCAAGCATTGCAGACAATTCGTCGAATCAATAATTAATCGCTTAAAACGCGCATGCATTCATGGAATCGACAACAAACATGAACACAAATCATACATCCAGCAATGTAAACATCGAGAACAAGCAATCATAGTGGCACAAAGGATTATGCAACATGATTATCACATCAAGAATGCAAAACGAATGAATCGTGTACATGCGTTACAAAAACCAAAAGTCACGCATCGAAGAATCACAAACAGTCCACATATATGAACTATATCAATCCATCAAGATTAAAAGTGGAAAGGAATAAAAAAACACTTGAAAATGCACAAAAGTCACACTCTACATCAGTGTTAATCGACTAACCATTTACAGTTCAAAATTCGTTAATCGATTAACAACATCAAAATCAGGAAAATTACACTAGTTAATCAATTAACCAGTTTTGCACTATAACTGGTTAATCGATTAACCCTGTACCAGTAGCAAAAAATCAAATTTTAAAAGCACTTTTCAGTAGTGAAACACTTGTTCAAGCATCCAAATGATTAAGCACTCAATTATGCATAAAAAGTACATTGAATTACAGCAATCAAACATCAATTAGATTCAACAAACATCAACATCAATAATCAAATTCAAGCAAATGGATCAAATCAAATCAAAAACCATGAATCTACATTGCATAAGTTGAAATTAAGCTAGATCAAGTGTGGTTATGAAATTTATCAACCTACAAAGCGGAGGATTGCTTTGGTGAGTCTTGCAAATGTAAATGGAAAAATCTAGCACAAGAAATCCAAGATCCAAAGGAATCCTAGCAAGAAACCTCAAGATCCAAGAAATGTGATGAACTTGCTTCAAAGCTTCTTCAAGAATGGCTTTCAAAACTTGAATTGAGATACAAACAAAATTCAAATGCAGAATTGAACCAATAATGATGGTGTAGTGGAGGTTTTGCTCAAGATTTCACAAACTGTAATGCACAATTTGTGAATCTATGAGTATGAAGTTTTGGTGAAAGGTTGAAGATGAAGATGGAGAATGAAAAAGTGAGAGAGAATTAGAGAAAATTCTGAAAATGAGGGTGAAAATAAGAGTGAATCCATGAGATTTTGAGTAAATTTGGTTAAATAACCCCTAAGTTAGGGATTGAATTTGGTTTGGAATATGGGTTAGTGAAAGGAATGGAAATAAGGAATGGAATTAGGAATGAGAATTTGAATTTTGGATGGAATTAGATTTATGAAAATGAACTCATTATAGACCCTTCTAATCATGCACATGTGAAATCAAGTGGTGGAAATTGATTGGAAATTCTACAGTGCCAAAAATTGAAGCATTTTTGTAAATTTTGCCTTGGTTAATCGATTAACCATTTGACAGTTCAAATGTGTTAATTGATTAACACAAGGAATTTTTGAATTTTGGCGTCTTTTGGAGGGAATCTTGGAAAATCACCCATTTCCACCTATTTTGGGCCACGTTAGGCATCTAAAACTTGTCTTTAATTCTTTCAATCATTATTCTTTTTCAACATCTTCTTATTAACTTTATTCTTCTTAAATTGAGCGAGAAGTATTTGTTATATTCAAGAGTGATCTACATATCTTCAATCTTAACTTCACCTTGATATTCTATTTCTTCAATTGCCATCACCATGTGTTCAAATTTTGTTATCAATGTTCTCATCACCTTCTCAACTATAGCTCCCTTTTTCATGGCATCTCCACAGTTCTTCATTTAATTGATGACAATCATCAATCTTTTCAAGTAGACAGCCACATTCTCATTATTTTTCATTTCCATAAACTTATATCTTTTTTACAAGGAATGAAGCTTCACTTTCTTGAACTTTGCATCACCTCTATAGTCTTTCAGTTAAACACCCTAAACATTCTTGAAATTTGTTGATTCCATAACTTTCTTACGAACTTTGGGATAAACTCATTATGGAAAGAGAAACAAATCCTTACTATGTTTTACCTTTGCATCCATGTGAGCATGTGATGGATTTGCAAGATGTGACTCCACACCATCGTTTACTTGTTCATACACCTCATGAACAACAAAAATTACCTTCATTTGCCTAATCCATTAATCCAAATTCTTTCCATCAAGAATGAGAATGTTAGCATGCATGACGTCATTTTCTCCATTTATGATTTTTCACAGGATCTTTGTCATGTAACGTCAGCCGTAAAATGCATTTAACCTCGGCTACATAGTCGATGTAATGAAGAGCGACATGAAAATCATTCACTTGTCACCTCAGTGTTTCTAAAACTGAGGATATAAATAAAAAGGTCATGAGTTCAATCCTCATCAACTGCATATTTTTATTTTCTAAATTTTGTTGCATGCGCCATATATCTATCAGTTGTATTTGAATACTGAGGTAATAAGGTATTCATTTACCTCGGTTTTAAGTAATAACCGAGGGATAAAATCTCATTTTTTGCCTGTGTCATTTTCACTGTCTGTATAATTTTTCCTATAACACTTTCAATGGGTTTTATCACATCATTATAAATCTATTAATTAATGAATACCATATTTACATTGTTTTAAATATTAGTTTCACATGCCTGTATCATTTTTGACATAGAAACAACAAAATATGCGACAGAATTGGAATATATCATATCATTTAAACTAAGGTTGGAAATTTACATTATTTTGAGTATCAAGACATAATGCAGACATTTACATATTTGCACATGATGAATTAAGGAAATTTACACATTTATAACCAAGAAAAAACTATTGTTTTAGAGAATCTTAATAAGATAAAAAAGACTCTGGTCCGACGTGATCAGATTTAATCTATATCTTCTTTTGAATATGGTATTTTGTTGTTAAACTCCTATAATTAGAATAAAAATTAAAGTATGATAAGCTAACAATAACAACAACATGAACTTAAGAAGATATGAATTAAATTAATACCTTATGCTTCATCCATCCATCCCTATTGTCTGTGGAGATAATATATTGCATATATCTCATAACATAATATCCACATGATTGGTTGTCGAGTTGTTTTCGCCACTACAAATAATTTTCATATATTTATATCACACTAATACACACAAATAATATAATATATAAAAGCATAAGCAATACAACTACTTTTGGGGGAAACATAGACTTACCTTTTACCAAGTACATTATGTTTGAGTGCATTATACTCATCCATCGCTCTACACATGCCGGTTAAAATTAAACATAAATAAAAACTATTCAAATCTAATGTTAAAAATAATACCAATTACCCATTCAAAGCGTTAACCACTTCTCCATGCAGTTCAGAGTGCAATGAACAAAACACAATTATAGTATTTTTCTTGGGACATATAATAATTAGTTTCCAATGTTCACTGCAAAAACATTCAGAATAATTAATATGTATAAAAAATATTTATAAATGAAAAAACAAATTAATATTATTGTGAATCAGATGTCTTGAAACAAATTATAAACGGTTTTTTTATGATCAAGAAACACATAAGGATTAGGGTTAATAAAGATAACAAGGTAAAACAATAAGGAACAACAAGGATTGGTTATACACTGCTATTCTTTTCTTACTCTTAGAACAAGATTACAAGTATACAAGAATAACAAAATAACCCTTCTCTCTTGAAATTAGGATTTTATCTTCCTATTTTTTCTTATGCCAAGATTGAGAAACTAGCATCATATTTATAAGAAAAATAGCACCCTAACCTAATGGACTTTTTAATAATTATCTATTACAAGCTAACTTAGGGTACAAGCTAACTTAAGAAATTGGGCTTACAAGCAAGGCCTAATTAAACATGCTAACTACCCTAGTAATATTGACTAATGCATGTTAGAACAAACTTCAACTACAACATGCATTACTCTGACAACAACATGCGAACATACTTCGACCTCATGCTTAATTCCTGTCGAACCAGAAGCTACCCTTCGACCATACTAGAGTTCGATCCAACATCTTACAAATATCCATCTTGGATCTAACTCTATAACATCAAGAAAATAGCTTTCTTCATGCAGCTTTATCAACTGCATAGAGTGGAAAAACTTGCAACTGGGCAACGTGTTGGTGATTATATCAGTAGCATGTGAACAGACTTCTATTGCTGCTTTACTATCTTCACCCAAGGCTCCACCATAAATTAGGACTCTATTCAGAGACTCATTTATGTACCTTAGAATCCACTTCAATGCTATGTCGAGTTTAGTACAGACCATAACATACATCAAAGAACCCGCTATATTAGCATATGGAATGCTATTCATATAAGTTCTTTCAATATCAGTGTTGTGACACAGATCTATACTCAGCTTGAATTGAGGGTTTTTCGGAGTTACAACAAGCTTTGAATTTGACATACCAAACTTTTTGAGAACCTTTCGTAGGTATGCCTCTTGAGATAAGCATAATTTTGACTGCTTTCTATCTCTTCGGATGTCAATCCCAAGAATCCTGGACGCAACTCCTAGATCCTTCATGTCGAACTCCTTATTGAGTTCAGCCTTCACCCTCATTACATCTTCGACATTGTTGCTTGCTATTAGAATATAATCAACATAGAGCAACAATATAACAAATGAGCTACAAAGGTCGAAATCTGAAGTAAACAAAATGGTAGAACTGACTTCTTATGAAACTTATGCATGCCATGAACTTGTCGAAACCTCTATTCCACTGTCGAGGATATTGTTTCAGTCCATATAAAGATCTATTTAGCTTGCACACATAATCTTCCTTCCCTTTTTCGACATACCCTTTAGGTTGCCTCATCAGGATTGTAACTAAATCACCATACAAGAACACAGTCTTCACATCCATCTGTTTCAGTTCAATGTCGAACTGTGCCACTGTGGCAAGTAACATTCGAATGATTTGTGCTTTATAATAGGAGAGAACATATCATTAAAGTCGACACCTTCTTTCTTAATGAACCCCTAACAACCAATCTTGCCTTGTATCTCTTCGACACCACTCTTTCGATTCCTTCCTTAACTTTGAAAATCCATTTACAGCTGACTAACTTGGCTTCAACAGATTTCTTGATCAGTTCTCAAGTATTGTTATCATGTAGAGATTTCATCTCATCATCCATGGCCTTCAACCATTCAGTCTTCTATTGACTCCTCATAACTTCCTTATAGTCTCTAGGTTATTCGTCTAGAACCTCACTTGCTGAGATTAAGGTATAAGCTATAAGATCTTCATACCCAAGTCTCTGAGGTGGCTTGATGACTCATCCTCGACCTGTATCTTTCTAGAAAGTAGTCATTATCAGTCTCCTCATCTTTGATAATATCTTCTGCGTCTTCTTCGACTTCATCTGGGGTACGCAATCTAGCATCAACATGCTCCACCTCAATAGGAATCTCTCCCTATTCCAGCTCTTTGTCAGCATCATCGATTTGCTTGAAAGCCATCTCTGCTTCATTGGAAACTAAATCTCGACTAGTGATACACCTCCTTTGACCTGGCTATAGGCACCATAACCTATCAGCTTTGGCTCCTTCAGGGTATCCCATAAACATGCATTTCAGAGCTTTATGTTTGACCTTATCTTGCCTAATATGAGCATAGGCCACACAACCAAATATTCTCAGTCTGTCGAGACTAGGTGGATGTCCCGACCAAACTTCTTCAGGTGTCCTCATTCCCAAGGCAGTCGAGGAATATCTATTTATCAGGTAAGCTACTGACGAAACAACTTCCGCCCAAAACACCTTCTTCAATCCAGTACTAACCAACATGTATCTAACCCTTTCAAGGATTGTTCGATTGAATCTCTCAGCTAAGCCATTTTGTTGAGGAGTACCTGCTACAGTCTTATGCCTTGCAATCCCAGAATCTACACCGTAACTGTCGAACGCTTCGTTGCAAAATTCAAGCCTATTGTCGATTCTCCACCTCTTAACCTTTCTGCCAGTTTGAGTTTCAACCAGAATCTTCCATCTTTTGAAATTCTCAAAAGTTTCATCCTTCGTCTTCTGAATGAATATCCATAGCTTTCTGGAATAGTCATCAATGATGGATAGAAAATACCTTGCACCTGAGTGTGAAAGATTCCTTGCAGGCCCCCAAAGATCAGCATGAATGTAATCCAGGGATCCATGTGTTCTTTGCTTGCCTTTGTTAAACTTCACCCTATAAGATTTACCAAATACAAAAGATTCATAAAACTCCAACTTTTCGAATTTCTCACCTCCTAGCAGGTTTTGCTTCCCCAATTCGACCAAGCCTCTTTCGCTGACATGGCCTCATCTCATGTGGAATAATTCTGTCTTTGACACATATTTTGTGGATGCAACATTTCTCGAACTACTTACAACCTCAGTCTCAAGAGTATACAAGCCTTGTATCTTCACGCCTCTCAAGACTTCCTTCGACCTCTTCAGGACTCTTAGGATACTTTTCTATCCTTGACAAACATATCCATTTCTGTCGAATTCACCAAGAGAAATCAAATTGCTCTTCAAGTTAGGTACATACCTGATTTCAGTCAATAACCTTATTGACTCATCATGGAGCTTGAATCTCACAGATCCAATACCTGCAATTTTGCAAGATTTGTTGTTTCCCAGCAGCATAGAGCCACCATCTTGATCACATAGCTCCTCAAACAATTCTCTATTTGGAGTCATGTGCCAAGTGCAACCTGGATCCATTATCCACTCTTTTCTCGATTCGCCACTTGAAACCACAAAACATCAGATTAGTCGAAGTCATCTTGAACAATGGCTGCGTTGCCATTACCTTCACGATCTTTCAGACATTCAGGGCACACCTTTCTTGTGTGACCCTCCTTCTTACAGTGATAACATCGAATACTAGATGTTTCGCCAGTATAAGACTTATGTTGACTTTTACCTTTCTTCTTGTCGAACTTACCATCCTTTCGCAAGAATTTTCCCCTAACGGCCAAACCTTCACCCACCGTCGAAGGTTTATGTTCCTTTTGTCCATTCAAGGCCTTAGAATACAAGACTGATTGAACTTCTTCAAAGGTCATCGACTCCCTTCCATAAAAGAAAGTTTCTTTGAAGTGAGCACGTGTTCTGGGCAAAGCACACAACAACAATAGTGCTTGATCTTCATCATTGATCTTCACATCAATATTTTCAAGATCAAGAATCAGCTTGTTGAACATATCCAACTGCTCAGCTAACACTTTGTCTTCACTCATCTTGAATGAATACAAATATTGCTTCAGGTAGAGTCGATTCACCAGAGATTTGGTGATGTACAAACTTTCAAGTTTCATCCATAATCCCGAAGTTGTAGTCTACTTTGATACCTGTCGAAGAACCTTATCACCAAGGCTCAATAATATTGCGCTGTGGGCTTTCTCAATCACGTTCGTCTTTTCTTTTTCCGCTAACGCAACTTCCATGGCTGCTTCTCCCTTCAATGCTTCCAAACAACCATACTGAACCAGTAGGGCTTTCATTTTCGAGCGCCACAGACCAAAGTCGTTCACTCCAGTGAACTTTTCGATCTCATACTTTGTTGAAGGCATCTTCTCTATGATCACCACACCAATTTTTTGTGAACCGGATGCCTTGAAACAAAATATAAACGGTTTCTTTATGATCAAGAAACACACAAGGGTTAGGGTTAACAAAGATAACAAGGTAAAACACAAGGAACAACAAGGATTGGTTATAGATTGCTATTCTTTCCTTAATCTTAGAACAAGATTACAAGTATACAAGAATAACAAAATAACCTCTCTCTCTCTCTCTCTCTCTCTCTCTCTCTCTCTCTCTCTCTCTCTCTCTCTCTCTCTCTCTCTCTCTCTCTCTCTCTCTTAAAATTAGAATTTTATCTTCCTATTTTTCCTTATGCCATGATTGAGAAACTAACATCCTATTTATAAGAAAAATAGCACCCTAACCTAATGGACTTTTTAACAATTATCCATTACAAGCTAACTTAGGGTACAAGCTAACTTAAACAATTAAGCTTACAAGCAAGGTCCAATTCAACATGCTAACAACCCTAAAAATATTGACTAATGCATGTTAGAACAAACTTCGACTACAACATGCATTACTCTAGCAGCAACATGCGAACATACTTCAACCTCATGCTTAACTCCGGTCGAACCAGAAGCTACCCTTCGATCATACTAGAGTTCGATCCAACATCTCACAAATATAAACTTATTGTTGCTGTGATAAAGCGGAAATCAAAAGTAAATATTCTATTTTATCGTATCCACAGGGATTGGTGCGACATCATATGTCGTTCAACGATCTCTACGTTCTTAAGCATGGTTGTATAAGGGTGATTAAAAGTAAAATGAATAAATAAATAAAACAAAGTATCTGAGAGACGAGAGAACTTGTCAGAATTGGATTTCATCCACCGATCAAATAAACAAATTTACCAACCATTTGTACACACCCTAAAACATTCATAAATATCATCACGTATCGCTCATCAACACCATTAAGTCTAGCCGATGTCAAGATTTCCACCCTATTGTTTAATCGATGATCTCTCATTCTATTAAATAATACGGAGCATTAAGAATCGATACCCATGGTCAATGTTTGATCTAAATTTATGTCTAACATGTAGAATCTAACAGATGTCCATCTTAGATCTAGATTAGAATAGTATTTCCCAATACCGGTTCAAATCAGAATATAAAACAAGTACACAAAGATGACATCGATATAGATTAATGAAACATATTATATACAAGACCATGATCAATAAATATACATACTTTTAAAGTAAAATTACATACAACCCCTAACAAGAAAGAGATTACAAGGAGAAGAATGAAGATGAACAAGAATTCCTCACAGTGTCCCGCTGATTAATGCAAATCCAATTCTGGATCTTCAAGATGCACCTCTATTTTTGTTTTCTAAGACTCTATCTCTAAATAATTGTATTGATGAAAATGGTTAAAAAAGGTCCCAAGTTCATAAAAAAACTATGAAGAAATTAATACATACTAACTCAAAACGTGGAATCACGCTAAGCATAAGTAGAGCTCGCTTAGCGCTCTCAGAACAAACTTGGTAAACTGCTATAAATCGTGCTAAGCACGATAGGGACTCACTCCTAGCATAAAAAGTGTGATTTCCCACTGCCTCCATTCCTCTAAGCGTGCTAGGACCGTGCTTAGCCCGCTTTACAAAACTTAGATACTTCAAAATTGCATCATGAAACTTTTGCTTTTTCCTTTAAGTGTCCAATGCTTCAATCATGCAAAGAAAACCTACAAAAAAAGATGAGATTACTCAAGCTAAAATATATTTACATGAAAATGCAAACTAGACAATATATATACAAATGTTGAGGTTTTGACAAGAGATTCAAATGAAACAAGTCAATAAGTGCCATAAAACTACCAATAAATTTAACACAATTTGACACTTATCAAACTCTCCCATACTTAAAACTTTGTTTGTCCTCAAACAAGAATCTAATAAACATAAAAAAAACAAGAACAACTAGAAAGAAATCATGATCAACCAAGTGTTTTAGAAACAGAAGCAAATGCATGGTTCAAATTTTAAAAGTAAAATCAAAGTAATGCTTACCACTATACTTCAAAGACACCATGATCATGAAATAAATTCTAAGCACAAAACACATGTCAAAAGTTCTAAAGCAAAACATTTTCAAATATGAATCACACCTAACACAACTTCATAAATGGATGAAGAACCAATATGAGGGACTTGACTCACACCCAACAATTTTGCTAACATCTTGATCAACTTTTGCATTCATCCAAAATAAACTCATGTTGAAAGGATAAAAGCACAAATCACAAAAGACTTTCAAGGGTTGTAATGTGGCTTGGTTAATAATGAAGGGTCATTTTTCAAGGTAATTGAAACAAAAATTTCCTAAACAAATGAGAGTGGTCACTTCTCAAATTCTCAAGCATTCACAACTTCATCACCTTTTTCTCTTTGTTGAATTGTTACACCCTTGAGCTTAACTTATTGACATAAAAATTTTGCTATTTTTTTCCTTTTTTTTCAAGGTTTTTTATTTTTATTTTCTTTCTTTTTCCAAAAGTTTTCTTTTTCTTTCTCAACCTCTTAGTAAACCACATTTTTCTCCCCAACTTGAATACAACCAATCATTGTAATGTGAATGCTCTAAAACTTTCTAAGGAAAAGGTAAAAATTCAAACCACAATTCACGGTTGAATGTTCAAGAAAAAATTCAGAATCCAATCTAAAATCAATGATAAACTACTGTTTGCATCCAAAGGAAAAATCTCATAATTCAAAATTTATATAGGTTCAGACACTAAGGCTCAAAGGAGTTAACGAATACTCACTCACTCCCATGGTAGGTTACTTTAGGTCAAGTGGTTATGCTCAAAATCAAATAAAATGCCTTGATCATTTTCATACTTTCATATATTTAAACACAAATGCAAGATTAAACATAAGTCAAATGAGTTAAAATAAGAACTATTGGTCTCTTGTGCATATAGTGAACAATGGAAAGTTTCCTCACATTTGTATATGACCTAAAGTGATTCAATCATGAACAAGTATTGCAAAAGAATGAATGACATGATATTTGTACAAAGCATAAGTTTAATATTCATGTTATGTTATAGAAAGCATTAAACATGTACCTTAACAATGCACTTTCCTTCAAAATTTTATCATTACCAAAGCATTTTCTTGTTGATACATTCAAACTTAAAATTATCACTCCATGTCTCTTCAAGCTGATCAAAGACAAGCTTATTGGACAAACACAAAATAGTTCTCTAACAACTTAACAACTTCAAATTAAACTACTACTAAACATAAAACAAAATAAGTTCAAAATGAGTCAAAAGACCCGAGTGAAAGTGGATAAGTGGGATAAAATATTTTTGCATGCACAGCAGAGCGTGCTAAGCGGTATCAACAAAATAAGGTTTTTCAAAAAAGCCAACTTTTTCTAAGCTTTCCATCCACTCTCACTCTTTAAGAACTATACCACTTAAATGGAAAGCTATTCAATAATTAAAAGGTTGGGTTACCTCCTAACAATCGCTTGTCTTACGTCGTTAGCTCGACACCTTTTTCCAAAAATAACTCTCCTTCTTGTTGTTCTTTGTTGGGCTAGTTATTTACCAACGACTAATTCTAACCAACACTTTAGCAAACGTTAAGAGAAAAAAATATATATACAATATAGAAAATATGTATAAAGCTTCAAAATATATAAACTATTGTGATGCTCTAAATATCTAAACACCAATCCCTGGCAACAGTGCCATTTTTTTGTTGCGGTAAAGCGACAACCAAAAGTAAGTATTCTATTTTATCGTATCCACAGGGATTGGTGCAGCATCAAATATCGTTCAATAGTCTCTATGTTCTTAAGCATGGTTGTATATGAGTACTTGAAAATAAAACGAATGAATAAATAAAATAAAGTATCTGAGACATGCGAGAACTTGTTAGGATTGGATGCCATCCACCGATCAAATACACAAATCTACAAATCAATTGTATACAACCTAAAACATTCATCAATATCATCACATATCACTAATCAACACCGTTATGTCTAGCCGATGTCGCGAGTTCTTCCCTATTTTTTAATCGATGATCTCTCATTCTATTAAACAATATGAAGAATTAAGAATTGATACCCATGGTGAATATTAGATCTAAATCTATGTCTAGCATTTAGAATCTAACAAATGTTCCTCTTAGATATAGATCTGAAAAGTTTTTCTCAATAGCGGTTCAAATCAGAATATAAAATAAGTAAACAAAGATGACATCGATATAGATTCATGAAATAGATAGTATACAACGCCATTATCAATAAATATACACACTTTTATAATAAACTTATATATAATCACTAACAACAAAGAGATTACAAAGAGAAGAATGAAGATGAACAAGCATCCCTCGTACTGTCCCGCCGATTAAGGCAAATCCAACTCTGAATCTTTAAGATGCACCTGTAGTTTTATTTTCTAAACCTCTATCTCTAAAGAACGATATTCATGAAAATGGGTAAAAAAATTCTCAATTCCATACTAAAAAATCTATGAAGAAAAGAATATATACTAACTCAAAAAGTGGAATCAAGCTAAGCACAAGTAGACCTCGCTTAGCGCACTCACAAACAAGATTGGTAAAGTGCCATAAATTGCACTAAACACGATAGGGGTTCTCTCCTAGTGTGAAAAGTGTGATTTTTCATTGCCTCCATTTCTATAAGCATGGTAGGACCGCGCTTAGCCAGCTTTGCAAAACTTAGATTCTTCAAAATTGCATCATGAAGCTTTTGCTTTTGCCTTTAAGTGTCCAAATGCTTCAATCATGCAAGGAAACCTACAAAAATAGATGAGATTTCTCAATCTAAAAGATATTTAAATGAAAATGTAAACTACACAATATATGTACAAAATTTAAGGTTTTGACAAGAGATTCAAATGAAACAATTCAATAAGTGCCATAAAACTACACACAAACTTAACACAATTTGACACTTATCACTTACTTGCAGTAAAACGGGACCAAATAACAATTTTTTATGTTCCCTTTCAATTTATCTTTTAAGTAAATAAAGATATTGTTTCCTGTCGAACCACGAGTAAGACCAATATGCGTCGTATCTAAGATGTAATAGTTGTTTTGAAGTTTCATTTCAACACATAAGTCATGGATGTACCTGCAAGAGTAAATCTTTATATTAAAGTATAAGAACATATGAATATAAATAGAGATTAACATAAAAACTATACCTACAATAACCAAATTTGTAATACGAACTTGTCTAGGTACACATTTTATGACAAAAATTCATGGACAAAAATCCTAGAAAGTGTGAATAATTGATCTGGATCATGACTTAGTTTAATACCCAAGAGTGGGTCTGGAATATTGTTAATGATCATTCTTATTCTCTTAATGTCATATTCCTTTGATGGGGTGGGTTCAATATTGCCCTGATTGGCAGAAAAACATTCTTTCGTGCTTGTACCACTTGTAACTTTCTGAACTTCATTCTCTCAAATTTCCAACAGATTTAAATCTGTGTAGCTTAATAGACCAAACAAATTCAATTTCTGCATCATAAAAAACATAAATACAATTCAAAATTAAAATATGCAAACAAAAAAAACAAAAACATACAACTTATACCTTAAGCACACCGCATGTACACTTATCAGACAGCTTCTCCTCAGTCATCGTCTCTCGTTCCTCTTGCTTCTTCTAGACACTCTCCCGCAACATCTACAACAACCTCTCCCTCTCCTCTTCCAACTTCATATCCTGCTCCTCCCTCCATCTCTTTTTATCCTTCTCAAACTTCTTTCTATCCTCCTACAACTTCCTATTCTACTTCTTCCTCCACCTCATCCTCTCCTCCTTAAAATTCTTTATACCCTTCTCCAACTTACTATCTTGCTTCTCCCTTTCCTTCTCTAACTCAGCAACAACAATCTTTTTAATCTCTCACTTACGGCTTTTCCCACTAGATGATTTAGATGATCCAAAAAATTCCTTAAAGCTAAAGCCTCTTTCAAGGCCACATGCACACCTTAGATGCTCCTCAGTTCCAATCGCATCTACCAAGATATCATGACGATCTTGTGAAGTGAAGAGTCCTACTTCGATTTGTTCAACCATATCATCCTATAACACATATGAAATTTCATCTTTAACGAATTAATTTAAATAAAATAAATATTGTTGAAAAAGTATCTATTTACAATTGTTTAAGCCATTTCGCGCGTAGCATCTGATGCAAACTTTCCATCTTTTCTTTGGTGTTCCCTCTTCCTTTTCTCGTGTCTTGATGGTGGAGAAGAAATGCGATCAAGACTTATAGAACCTCCTAGATCTTCCTCCCTTTGTTTTCTTTTTTCTTCGATCATCTTCTTTTAAAGTTTTTGATATCCTCCACGAGACAATCTATGTGGATAGATATTTCTAGCTCGATTTTCCTTTCCTTTTTAGCTCTTTGTCAAGAAGGTAAGAGTAGTGAGAAAATCTACAAATTTCTCCCAAACATCTTGATCAATAAATGAATACACATCATGTGGAGGATTTTCTTTATATTCTTCGTGTTTAATATAATCATGGGTGAGCTGTGTCTTAAAGCCCCTGCAACGCTCACCACAATACTTACGCATATTCTTTTTCACATTATCATCATCTGGACTAACAATGAACACATTTTATGTTTACATAATAGAGATATTATTAGTAACAATGAACACATCCTATGTTTACACAATATAGATTTTATTAGTAACAATAATCATATATACTTGCAAAAAAATCATAAAATTCATAAACATCTTCACATTTGGCTTCTTTTAATTCCTCTTCAACATCGTGCCAATTATATATCAAAATGATCACTTTACTTCTACCTTGTAACATAATGTGACCCATAAAATCTTCAGTGTGTTCACTATAAGCCTTGCCAGTTGCAGCATCAACTGTAACTAGGTAGCGAACATAGATTTCTTGGGCTTTTTCACCTTGGTAATGTTAGATGCCAAACTTTGCTTATTTGCTATATCAAATATTGACATCTTTCACTCTTTTTGTGGGTAAAAGTGATTAGAATCACTCAAGTTTTAGATGATTTTCTTCATTGATGGAATATGTCTTGGTTGCTTTGATTTGTGTGTTATTGTGCAAGAATTAGGCACAAAACAAGTGAATTAAGACACAAGAAATTGGGCAAGGAAACCAAGGCAGCAGAAAAACATCATGAAACTCGCGGTGCAAAGCTCCTAGCGAAGCTTGCCAGAAAAATTCACAAAGTTTGCTAGGCGAACTATGTAGCGAAGAACTCGCTAGGCGGAGTGTAGCAAAGCTCTAGAGAACACTCCCAGACTTGAGACAGGGGCGAAAGGGCCATAAACTCGCTAGACAAAGTTCACAGCGAAGGCTTCGCTAGGCGAAGAATTCCTCGCCTAGCGAATATTTGGAAATATCTCAGGAACGGTTTAACTGTTCAGAGGCACCTCAGGTGCCTAATTTGTTGTTCATTAGGCGAAGGATCTGTTTTCTAGGCGAACATGACAGATCCTGAATGTACTATTTAAGTATTTTTATTGCTTTTTAGGTCATAATTTATCATGTAATATTTTCTACATCAAAACGTATCTCTCTTCATTTATTTTAGAGAGAGAAACACAAAACCCTAAGAGGGAGGAGGTAAGATCTTTGATCTCTTGTTGGGGTTTGGATGTAATCTTTTGATACCTTATGTATTTCATCTAGTATATGTTTGTGAACTAGTTTGGATTCTCTATTGATTGATTATCTTTGATTGCTTTTTTGTGGGTCTTGACAAAACCTTTTCCCATCTTTGATCTCAGATTTTCTTCTATCAATGAACAAACTTTTGACATGGTTTTGTAAATTGATATTCATTGTATCTTTTATGTTATTGTGTTGATTAAGTAGCATGGGTCGCATGAGTAGGATCAATACGATATTGTGCGGGTGCGTGATAATAGTGATGAAGAACGATGTTCACAACCATTTAGCAGATTAGGTGAATACATGTAAAAAGGGTTAAGCGTGTGTACGTATTTTGATCATTGTGTTTTATATGAAACAACCGTTTATCCCATATGGGTGTCGTCTTTGGTTACCTGTTTATCTTTGATTTGAACCGTGATAGAGATATACTCTTCAGATCTGGATCTAGGATGATTACCTATTAGGTCCTAAATGCTAGATATAGGCTTAGCATTTGCGCGAGTATCAGTTCTTAATGCTCTGTGCTGTGTTTTTCTTAGATGAGAGATCACCAATGAGACAACACGGTTGTTCTTTCGATGTTGCGTTAGAGATAAGCTTTGTCGTGGGTGATTCGTGAGGATATTAGACGAATGATTGCGTTGTGTTTAACTTGATCAGAAGAATGCATGTGTTATCAATTGATGAGATCCAATCCCAACAAGACTCCGTTTATATTTCAGTTTTAATTTATATTTTCTGTTTTTATTTATGGTTCCTTAAACCTTTTAAACCATAACTTTTGAACAATAGGCCTAGAAATATGGAGAACATTGAACGGCGTTCGTATCGCACTGATCTCTGTGGAGACGACAAAACTGGGTACTTAGTATTTTTTTCTTGCTGCTTTACTGCTTCTATAGGTATACATCGTGCCACCTCTAGTCTTTCTTCTATGATTTGTATTAACAGATGTTGTAACAAATGTTTTATGAGAGGTGCTTGTCAAATCAGCCATGACTATCAAGAGACAAACACGTAAAAACAAAACAATCAAAAGACAAATAGGGAAAAAAATAATAAAAACTCATTTTGTTGATATATAATTCGTTTCAATGATATATAACTCATCTCAGTGAAGAAGAAACCTGTTGAAAAATGATATTTGTTGACGAAATGACTATCTAAATAAACCTCAAAATGATTAAGAGAAACTATACTAACTAACGTTTCAATAAAAACAAATGGAAAATCGTAAAGATAAAATGATCAAAAGACAAACTAACGTAAAATTCTAGACCAAATTATCAGTGAAAAAAAAGTGATATAACTCGTTTCAGTGAAGAACAAACATGTTGCTAAAATGACGTTTAATGAATATACGGTGGAAGAGTTTTGATGAATATTAGCTTCAAAATCGCCTAGAATTTTTTGCGAAATGAGAGTGACAAAATGATATTTGAGCGTTGATAGGTAAATGAAAAGTTAAAAACTAACTAGATTGTATTCTGAAGTATCTCATGCAATATAAGTGTCACGTCGGTTTTATATAAAACCCGACGTGACAATATTAATTAAAAATATAAAATATAAAAAACACAATAGCGTTATATTTTAGGAATTCAATTAAAATATATATAACGACATGTTTTGTTTTTGCATAACCGAGGAGTTTGAACATATCAAATAAAAAATTAAAATAAAATTTTAAAAATAGTATTTTGAAATTAATTAATGCAAAATATATTACCACTCCGTTGAACTATGTAGCTGAGATTAATACTAATAAAAAAGAAATAACAATGATAAAAATAGAACTTAATAATGTGACAAGTGAGAAATACTAACTAAACAATTAAAAAAAAACATAAAATACAAAGACTGAGAATCGAACGAGCTCCCTTTTAGTTATATTCCCTTGCGTTTCTTAAAAACCGAGGTAAATAATTGTGTATTTTTTAATAAAAAATAAAACCTGACGCTCCCAATACATGTACTCTCGTTTTTCTATTATTTGAGATGCTAATTTCGTCATAAAAAAACATTATTTGTTGTAGTGACATTTTTCAAACATCAATACTTCCTTTCATATAAGCTTAAAGATAACAAAATGTTGTATTACAAACTATTTATATCAGCTGCTTGCAACTCAAGCAGAAGAAGAATTGAGAAGGAAGAGTTTATGGAATAAGCAGTAGAAGAATGAACATATGACTACAAACATAGACTATGTATTTATAGATTTTTAACAACACCATAACTTGTTTACTTGTGATGCAAGTAAACAATTAACTAAAGTTAGTTAATCTTAACAAACCTCTAACATATCAACTAACTTGTAACAAACATACCCACTATCATAAAACTAGTTGTATAGTTTGAATTATACAACTAACAGTTTGAAGGCCAACCAATATATGTTTACTCGTGTAACAAAACATTACATCAAAACAATATATATAGTTACATTAATTAAGGATGATATATATGATGTTTTATTCACTATATCATACATACACTTTTCCCAAATTCTAGCAAATTAAAATACATACAGCCACATACTAACTTTAGCATAAGACATGCATTTTTCTTTTTTCTTTTTTTTTTACCTATACAAGCATCCTCTATATGCTGGTGTCCAGTAATCTGGTCCAGTGTTCTCTCTATAAACTACTGGTGTACATGAAGTTGGAACTAAACAAAGACCTCTGCTTCGAAGATCCATTTTCGCATCGTCCTTATCTTTTCTATCGAAGTACATTCCCCTTGGATCCTGCAAAAATATTTATATCTCAATATGTTACATGTTAATCTTCTCTAAAAGTGAAAATTAGTTAATTTTTTAAAAGTACTTAATTAATATCTTAATCACCTTGTGTGAATTTGCCTTCAAGTAAGGGTTACTCAGTAACTGCAAAAAATTTAAAACCTCATGATGTATTCATGGAAAATGTGTAATTGCTTAACACAACATTGTTGTTAATTTATTCATTTCTTGGCATTAAAAATGAAAAGGAGGAGAAAAGTAACAATAATTATATATATTATATTTATAGGTACATATAATGCATAATGAATGGAAACTTTTTCTATAATGATACCCACCTGGACTTGTTCTTCAAGATACTTTATGTACCCTATTGCTTCAAACAGCACTGAAGCTGTATCTGTCTGAAATTCAACAAAAATAATAAAATTGATTATTATGAAGTAGGTAGTGAGAAAAAGTAAGAGCACTGTGAATTATTATTTATATATGAAAAGTGAGAATGAAAAAGGGAAAGGGGTGTTGGGATTAGTGCAATCTGGAGTAAGTAACCTTTCCAAATGGAGACACAATTTGTTGAAGAGCTGTGATCTTTTCTCCTAGCTTGACTTTAGGTGCTTGCACCTTTTCAACAATCAATAGAACTTTCTTAATGTACATTAATACAAAAAAAATAATTAAAGTGATTTTGATCTACACTTTATACTTTTATTTTTAAACTCATGTTGGTGTTTTGTTTCATAGTATATCTATCTATGTACCTTTGAAGAAGATGAATTAGTTGTCGATGTATCTTGTTTTGGCTTCTTCAAGTTTGCTTCTAATGATTCTTCAGATCTTTTCTTTTTTACTTCACGCGTTGTCCCTTCTCTTCCACTATTAGTCCTCATCTGTATATATAAATATATTTTCAAGTCATATCTGATCTCATCTGATGAATGATTCTTTATCACTATATATATTCTTTAACGACTGTATGATTTGCCTCGATAGAGTATTCATAAAGAAGTTCGGGGTTGAGTCTGACTAACAAATTAACCGTAAAAATTTATTTATAAATAAATAAAAACTTACATGTGATGATGTATGAAATCCTTGCTTTCTTGACTCAGATAAGTTTGAGTATTTCATGCTAGGTCTTTGTGCATGGATTCCAATAACTGGCCTTCCAAACCTACTATTAAAGGATATAACATCTGAGAAACTTTTGGTGCATGGTGAAATATTTGGCAACCCTTGATAAAATTTTCCATTTTCTCCAACAGAATTAAGACTACTATTAAATCCATCAAGATATCCATTTGGATTCATAAATGATTTTCCAAATACTTCATGATTTCCATGATAATGATGCTGATGATGATGTTCTTGTTTAACCTTATTCATGTCTTGAATATCATTGACATTAGAGAACATTTTATTACCTACTCCTCCAATAGAATCTCCAAAAGGTAATTGTTTGAGATGACAATTAGGATCAGATTCATAGTGATGATTATCCATATTGGAGGAATTGGAATTCAAATTATTTGATAAGTTGTTTGTTTGTGGATCAAAGTGGCTACTAACTTCAGGGTCAGGTGGGGCAATAGACCAAGTGCTAACAAGATTGGATAATTTTGTCAACCTTTCATTATTCTCAATAAGAGCTTCACTGTACCCATTTAAGTGCTTTTCAAAACTTGTATTGAATGAAGTTGAACCACTATATTCCCAACTTGTTGTATCAAGTTTCTTCAAATAGTCACAAGCTGGTTCATCAAACATGGTTTTTGATGAAAGTCCATCCAAGAAATTCTCTCCAATTTCTTGGTTGTTTTGTAACTCTCCATTTGATCCAACGCCTCTACATAAATTATTTAGTATGAAAAAATTAGTTGTAATTAATCAACAAAATGAAAAATATTATCAAATCGTGTATATATATAAACAAAAATATACAATTATTGAATGTTATATACATCTTACAAGGGTTTTGATTGATGTGACTATTAGGAACTATAGAAGAGATATTTCAACCCAATAAGTAAAAAATTAATGTTACGAGTTAATCCAATTCAATTCATACGTTAATTAAAATTAGGTTAATATAAATTCCTTCCGATCAAGAAATAAAAAATATATATGATCCACGATCACCTCTTCAAAAATTATTTTGTTGCGCTAATAAAAACCCTAATTTTATCTTTCTTCTTATCACCCTAGAGTAAACCATGCTGCAAAAATGACCAATTTCTAACCTAAAAGATTAGTCTCTTATTATCTTCTTTCCTGTGTCAATGATATAGCCATAAAAGCATCAAAATATGCATTTATTTGCTTACAAAATATACATATAAGTCTAATATATAATCTTATAATTCATATTCATATTTATATTAACTAACTATTATCTTTCTTTTGTATTAAAAACTGTAAAATGTACAAACTTACGATAGAACATGACTCCACAGTTGGTTATCTGAAGCATGTTCAGCCATGAAGTCATTCGAAGAAGGTGCATGCGACTCAAGTACTCTTCGAGAGGAATCAACCGTTAGAGACGAATGGTTTGAAGCATTAGTGAAAGAATTCGAAGAAACCGATATATCTTGATCATCACAAGAAGATGAAGAATTCGGGTTATTCATTTGATTGCTCCATGCAAGTTTATTAACATCATTCCAATTAGAAGAAAGAGAGTTTGTTGCTTGAAGATACCACCAGTTTAATGGTGTAGTAGAGGTAGTGGCAATAGTGTTTCCAACACATTCTTCACTCATGTTTATGGATTTCTCTCTAGCTATTATTTTCTCTTGTTGTTTGTTTTTCATGTAATTGGTGGAATGGATCTAGGTAGGTTTAGGGTGGGAATTTATGGAGGAGATTGCTCAAATTTATGTGACGTATAAGAGTTTGAAGGTTATATCAATTATAGAGGAGACAATAAAATATGCAACCTGAGTTTTTCCACTAACGTTCGTGGGTAATTATTATATAGGGTGATGGGCCAGTAGGGGTTTGGCCTAAGTTTGCTAATGTTGGTGATTAGCATGGTGTTTAGGGCTGCTAGTTTTATTTAATAATAATCAACCAAGTTAAGTTTTCATTACTTTTTTGACAAATAAAAGTGTACTATGTTTACTTCCTCAGAGTGTTTCTTCAATTACTTTTAGTTTAGAGTACTTGAATTATTGAAAAGTACATAGTGAATTACTAAAAGCATTGATTTAGAGATAATAACTCTATTTCCATATCTTTTAGTTTCTCATAAGTTTCCTTATCCAACGGAATCATATATATGAGTCACTCGAGCACTGATCTCAATTATGATTCAAACATTAGTTGCACCTTCAGCTAAACTTAATACATGTTGTGTTGTGTAAGAGTCTATGAACAATAGTTAGAAGTTAATTGTTTGAGAAGCAAGTTAGTTTAGTTGTTGATTTTGTTGTAACTGACTAACTGTTTTCAGTTTCTTTGTAGCTATTTTGTATTATTGAGCTTCTACCTTTATATATGTGGAAGTATCACAAATTAATCTATTGAATCACATCATTATCATCACTATCTTTGTAATTTTCTCCATGAATACTCGATACTACAATATGGTATCAGTAGATATTTTTTGATTTCGCTTCCGTGTTTCGCTTTATGATTTCGTTCATCATTTTTCTTTCTCTCCTTCCTTGATCATCTACTTTCATGGCTAACCACAATGATCTATATTACCTCACTACGCCAGAATTGACTTTTAGCAGCGCATACAAAGACAACGCTTTTTGAAAAAGCGCTGCTGAAGAGTCATTAAAAAAAATAGCATACCTTAGACAGCGCTTTTTGAAAAGCGCTGCTAAAGGGGGCCCTAAGAAAGCGCTTTATTAAAAGCGCTGCTAAATGTATGCCCTAAGAAAGCGCTTTCGTAAAGCGCTGCTAAAGGGGGCCCTAAGAAAGCGCTTTTTTAAAACGTTGTTGTAGGTGTAACATACGAGAGCGCTTTCTCTATAAGCGCTGCTATATGGGGTATATAAGAAAGTGTTTTTAAAAAGCGCTGCTATATGTCATGCCTAAGGCACACCTTAGAGAGCGCTTTTTAAAAGCGCTGCTAAAGGCCATTAAAAAGCGCTGCTATAGGCATAATTAGAATAAATTTAAAATACCCACCAGAATTTTTAAAAGAAACAGAACGATTGTACGTGTATTTCTTTCATTCTTTCTCCTCTGTCGAATGTTGCCCTCCTCCGTTAACCTAAACCACGACCGTCACCCTCCTCCGTCATTTCGTCTGCAGAACTACAAGGTAATCTCATTATTTTGTTTTGTAATGGTTGTCTTTGTCATTCCTCTGCAACTGATATGAATATGAGAAAAAAATTGTTCTCTTTTTCTCTCACTTAAATGCATTCTAAGTGTTTGATAAAATACCTCTTAGAGATTTTTTTTTCTCAATATTATGATAAAGTGTTTGATATTTTGTTCAATACTATTACTCTCCATTTTCAGTTCTGCATTTAGTTTTGTATTATGTTATTAATTAGTTTTGATATTATGCTAAAATGTCATTTTGAAAATTGGTGTTGTAGTGTTGGTGTAAGAAAGACTCTGTTTTAGTATATAGATGGTGAAATTATGTCACTTGCTTTATTGCAGACTTGCTTTTTCTCTTGCCAACATAGAAAGCCTTTGAAAATGCACATAGTACATTAGAAAATGCATGAAGATTTCTTCATATTTAAGCTTGTAATCAGTTATATAGGATGAGATTGAAGAAAAGTGCTAGGTTCTATTGTTTATGTGCTGTATTAGAAAATTGTTGTTGTAGAATTACATCTATGCTCCCATTTTCAAAGGAGAGCTGATATTTTGACACATAAAACGACATTGTAGGTCGGACACCGAATACAAACACGCTTCAACATAGAAAAATTATACCAAGTAAAAATATACCACCCACGTCATATAATTAATTAAAAAATATTAATGTAACTTGATAGAGCATTTTTTTTTCATAGTTTGGAAATTCCTATTTTTTAAGAGAGTAGCCAACATGAATATAAATATAAGTAAACTCTATACCTATCAAAATGGTTAGATCATATGAGTAGTCCGTTTTATGGTATTTTATTTTGTTCCTCATTTTATAGTTTCTTAGTTGTTCCACCTTTTTCTTTTAATATTATAAGGCTTTATTACCTTCATTCATCCAATCATCTCGGCATCATCTCGGTTTCTCAACCATTCACCGGAGACAACTTCAATTCATGGTGTCTATGACTCTTGATGGCAAGAACAAGACTGGTTTTATGGATGGCGTGATTCTAAAACCAAAAGAAAATTCACCTCATTTTTGTTCTTGGATGTGAAACAATAGTAACGTGTCATCGTGGCTTCTTAAATCGGTCTCCAAGAAAATCTCTACAAGTGTGATATGTGGAGCAAATGTTGCTGAAATATGGAAAGAGCTTCAAGATCGATTTCAGCAAAAGAATGATCCTCATTTGTTTCAATTTAAGAAAAGTTTTGTCAAGCTGCACCCAAGGTTCTTCAACTGTAAGTTCTTACTACACTAAATTAAAATCCTTGTGGGGGGGAACTAGGAGAGTATCGACATCTGCATACATGTCACTATGGTGAAGTGCAATCAATTGTTGATCACCTGCAGAATGAACATATTTTCACATTCTTGATGGGCTTGACATAATCTTTCAATCAGGTTTGTGGAGAAATCTTGCTTATGGATCCTTTACCTTCAATAAACGTTGTTCTATCCATGATTACTCAAAATGAGAAACAAAGAAAAGTAACTACCACTATGCCTCACCTCACACTGAAACACCTATGGCATGTGTTGTGCAAGGCAGTTCTAAGAACTTAAAGAAGGAAAGACCCATTTATGCTCACTGTGGAGTCATTGGTCACTTCAAAGAAAAATGCTTCAAGCTTCATGGGTACCCTTCTAGGTACAAGAATGCTCAAGCTTACAAGCCATCTCAACAAAACAACAATGTTCATGACCAAGGCAATAAAGAAATGAGTATGTTTCTGATATGGCAGCTATGACTTCACAGAATTTCCAACAAATCATTCAGTATCTTCAAACTCAGATGTCCAAGGTAGGGATTTCTGAAGCTACTACATATGTTAACTCAGCCATAGGTATGAGTTTTTTTTAACTCTTGACTCTCATAAATCACAATCCTTTTGTAATTGGATCATAGACTCGGGTGCCACCTCTCATATTTGCTGCAATATCTCATTTTTTGAGTCATACAAACCTTTGTTAGAAAAATTTGTTACTCTTCCTAATAGAATTCAAATACTTGTCCAAGCCATTGGTCAAGTTGTTATCATTGATAACTTGATTCTTCAAGATGTCTTATCCATTCCTACTTTTCAAGTCAATTAATTTTAGTAGATAAGTTACTTGCCCTTACACACATAAAATTGATCCTTGACGGTGATCATTTTTCCATTCAGGACACTAAGTAATCCAAGATGATTGGCAAGGGTGACCTCATGTCCGAATTGTACATTCTCAGGTTAAACAATACCAAGCATCATGTTACTCACATAGATCTTATAATACACTTATCTCTTGTAATGTAGTTTCAGCAAGTAATAATGCCTAACTATAGCACCTTAGGTTAGGGCATCTATCTAATTTTATGCTTAGAACTTCTAGCAATAAAATTCAACTCATTGTACCCTTTGATTTTGATTCACACAAATGTACTATTTGTCCTCTTGCAAAGTTGAAAAGACTTGCTTTTAAATATGAAAATCATTTTTCTGCAAACAGTTTTGATCTTATTCATTGTGATTTATGGGGTCCTTATGGAAAACCTACATATAATGGCAAATCATATTTTCAAACCATTATTGGTGATTTCAGTTGTTTCACATGGATTTATTTGCTAACTAACAAATCAAAAGCTCTCATCAAGATACAACAATTTTTTACACTTGTAAAGACTCGGTTTGGCAAAGTCATTAAAGCTATGAGATTTGACAATGCCAAGGAGCTACAAATGACTCAGTTCCTTCAAGAGAAAGGAAACATCCATCAATACTCTTGTCCTTATAGATCTAAGAAAAACTCAGTGGTGGAAAGAAAACATCAACACTTGCTAAATATAGCAAAGTCATTGATGTTTCAAGCCAAGACACCAATCAAATTCTAGGGAGATTGTATAACTACAACCACATTCATCATAAATAAAACTCCATTAGTGGTTTTGAAGAGTAATTTACTGTATGAACTCCTTTGTGAAAAACTTCCTGCATACTCTGAGTTCAAAGTTTTTGGATGTCTATGCTACATTTCCACAATTCCTCAACATAGAAACAAATTTACCCCTAGAGCCATTCTTTTTGTTTTTCTTGGCCACACTACATGCTATAGAGGTTTTAAAGTGCATGACTTAGTTATCCAAGTAAGGAGGAGAACATGGTATGCAAACTCAATAAACCCTTATATGGCTTAAGGCAAGCTTCAAGGCGGTGGTGTCACAAGTTTTCCACAACTGTCATGGAATGTGGCTTCACACAATCATCAGCTGACCATTCATTATTTACTAAAGGATTAAATGATTCACTAGTTGTTCTTCTAGTTTACATAAATGATATTGTCCTAGTCATTCCTGATCCTAAGATTGTTCAAGAAACCCAAAATATGCATCAAAGTCAGTTCAAGTTGAAGTTACTAGGAGATCTCAAATACTTTCTTGGATTGGAAATTGCACACTCAAACAAAAGGATCCACATATGTAAAATGAAATATACATTGCAGCTGCTCATGGACACATGTTTCATAGATACTAAACCATTATCTTTGCCTATGGACCCTGGTGCCACTTTCAATGATGAAAAATAGGCATTACTTGAAGATGTCTCTCAGTACATGAGAATCATTGGCAGGTTACTGTACCTCACTATTTCCAGGCCTGACATTTCATATGTTGTTCATAAGCTCAGTTAGTACATGTCTAAACCAAGAAAGCCATATCTAAATTGGACCAATCACATCCTACAGTACCTGAAAGGCACATCAGCTCAAGGAATATTGTTTTATTCAAACCATTCTCTGCATATTTCTGCTTATTTTAATGCAGATTGGGGAAGTCACATCACAACAAAAAAATCCACCACAAGTTTTTGCATTTTCATTGGAGAATCATCGTTGGCTTGGTGTTAAGAATTATAGTATAAAGGGGGGTTTTTGTTATCGTCTCCACAGGGATTGTTCTGATATGGGATGCTTGTCGTTCAATAGTTTACTTTTTTAAGAAAAAGGATTTTCAAAGTTTGTTTCATAAATTGTCACGATTTATTAGCAAAGATTAAATTCTAAAGTTGTTTGATTAACAAGGCATATCAAAAGAAGTTTTCGTCTACCCTAACTTATACATATTCTCTTAATCTTGCATATGAAGTCGGATCCGATTAATATCATCGCGTATTCTCTCAATACCGTCTATGTCTAGAGCGGTGTCGTGAGAAATATTGTATTCATCGCTACACAATTTTCCATATAACAACCAATATAGTAAAGTTTAAGTTCAACACAAAGAAAATATCAATAGACCGATCTCTCTGATCTATAAATTGATAGATGAATATTTTAGGTCAAGTTCCATAAAATCTACGT
Organism: Lathyrus sativus; assembly: GCA_963859935.3. NCBI lineage: Eukaryota > Viridiplantae > Streptophyta > Magnoliopsida > Fabales > Fabaceae > Lathyrus > Lathyrus sativus. The sequence goes on along the minus strand of OZ012740.1, from coordinate 584,866,522 downwards.
CTAGAGTTTTACAAAACAAGAATGAATCATTAAGAACAAAAATATCCATCATATATTAATCATCACTTGTTCACGTACAAGACCAATTAAAAGAAATACATAAAGCTAAGGTAGATTGCCTCTACCTTTGATACAAAGGAAATTATCTACACATAACCATATCAGCTTGCTTTACAAGTAATGAGAAAAGATGAATGAACATCCACATTGAAGAATCGAACTTGGATGTGAATCCAGCTTCTATTTGTAAAATATCACTCTTTTGTGAAGAAATGCATAGAAATATGGGTTTCTATGTGAAAAATAGGGTTATGATCTCAAAAAAGTGTGAAAAGTACATATATAGTACTTCCAAAATCTGTCAAGTTTGCCCAACGAATACCACTTTATCACACCTAAAGTGCCTCTGAATAGTTAAACTTCCCCTGAGGAAATACCTAAGTTTACATTGCGAACACTTCTTCCCCCAGCGAGCTATTTCGCTACAAGTTCGCACAGCGAACTTAACGTCCTTTTCTTACTGCCTCTAATCTAGGATGGTTCATTGGGACTTCTCCAGGAGCTCGCACAACAAATATTCATTGGCATCTCGTTGTTGTTTGCACAATGAACATGCTGAATCTTCTTCTTTTATTTGGATTCCTTGTCAATTCACTTGTGTCTTATTCTTTGATGTTTTATGCCTAAGTCCTGCACAATAACACACATATCAAAGCAACCAAAAGTATTTTCAACATAATTTAACAATAGCATTGAAATATGGAATAAATTCATTGAAACATAACAAATGAGTTGAAAAATACTAATAAATATGGATCAAAATAAGACATGTTTGGCATTCAAGAAAATCTCCTTAACTAGATGTTTACTTGTCCTCAAGCAAAGTATTGCCTCCCATTGAAAACAAGAGGATTTTCTCAAGCTTTTATTTCAAACAAGAATGTATTTATGGCTCAAATTAAACATACAAATGCGCACAAGTAATGCTCACCACTTCCTGGAACCGATCAATAATAAATAATTTAGTTCTTAAATAAATATCATGCAATGTTTCAAATAATAACTAAATTGTCATGCTTGAATCACTCTAACACTCTTCTTTAAAATAAGAAGAAGAAATTAACGCGTTTGCAACCGCGGGACAATTTCACTCACATGACAAACAATGCAAATAAAAATCTAATTCATGCATTCATCTAATCAATCAAAAATGAAATAATGGAAGAAAGAAGATCACTAAGGGCTTTTAAGGTTGTAGCTTGGTTAGGTTCACAATAAAGAGACATTTCTAAGGCCATGGAATCAAAGTTGTCATTGCAAAAGAAACATTCACTATACAAGGGTATGTACACACTACAACTTCATCCATACTTTCTTTTCTCAATTGTTCACTCTTCCAACTTCCTTAATGCACACTATTCATTATTTATTTTTCTCATTCAAACAAGCATGCTTTTTCTTTTTCTTTTTCACATTCATATTCACAATTTTATTTTCAATGCTTGTTTGAAATTTGTTTTTCAAAATTTTGAGTAACTTACCACTTTTATTTTTTACTCTTCCCAACTTAAATTCAACCAAACCTCAAGTGAATGCTCCTTGCTTTTTATGGCAAGGAAAACAATTTAGAACAATGTTCAAAGGTTCAACAAATTTGTTTTAGAATCCCACAAAGTTCAATGATGAACTATCTTTTAGTTTATGTGCACGCGCCAAGTTCATCACTAAATTAGGATCTAAACTATTAAGCTTAAAGGGGTTATCAAATTCTCACTACTCACGGGTAAGTTACTTTTTTTGGATATGGTTATGCTCAATACCAACAAATTCCTTGATCATTTCTAATGCTTCCATAAAATCAAAATAATCAGAAGATTAAGCATGAATTAAATGTATTAAACAAAGTTTATCAGTCATCCTAAGCATATAGTAAACAATGGAGGTTTCTCACAAATTGTGGCTATTGGACCTAAGTGAAACAAGCATTCAAACAAGGTTGCAAAACAAAACAAAAATACACATTTGCGCAAAGCACAAAATTCATGAATCATTTTAACATTCTAAAAAGCAGTACAGTTTACCTTACCATCACCATCCAAACTTGGAAGAATCTTCATTGGATACTTTTAGAAAATAACAACCAATCTAGAAGTTCTCACATTCACTCATCAAAGAAAGAAGCATTAAATTCAAAACAAGCTACCAAACAACCATAAAAAAAACTAGAGTTGAACATTCCTAAACTGAAGAATTCAACTCTAAATAACAATAAAATATTATGGTGCAGAACACCAACAAAAGTAAAAGTATCCAAAAGTGGTACATCAATACAACATTCAGAATAATGCACAAGGGTGGACAGTGTGAAACATAACATAAAATACAATCATAATATAAATATAGCAATGATCTAAGCTTAACATAAAACTTGACTTTGTAGCAACAAATGGAAGTAGCTTAAGATCATGCTCAAAACAACAAAATAACTAGTCCTTATCAGGCTCAACCTCCTCAGCATCAAAATCCTCACCAGATTTTGAACCAGAAACAGAACCAGCATCATCATCATCACCAGCCTCCTCAGCATCCTCAGCCTCATCAGTGTCAGCTACACCCGCCCTTCTTTAGAGAATGGCATGGCCTCATCAGGCCAACCAGCATGAGGTAGGAACTGCTTCCTAGTCATGATTGAGTGCTCTATAGTAGGCTCACGATATTGTAGCTGCCAAACCTTCATAGAATCATGAATGTCAATTATTGCATGCTGAGTAGTCACCATCCAATCTAAGTTATAGCTGCAGATATCCCTCTGAAACGGGTAAAAGCCCTTGGAATTCGCAACTCAGGAACCAGAAGTCTCTCCTGCTCTTGTACCTGTACCTGCAGATTATCCTACTCTCATCCTCTTAGGCTTATAAAATTTTTCCACATAATTATCATCAATAGCAGAAGGGATAGTAACCTGACGAAAGGAGGGTAACTTCACCCTCGAGTGCACACACAAATCAATGATTAAACATGTGAAAACTAAAGGGCAATTAACTCGGGCCCCTGGTTTGATACCGCTCTCTATAACTCGTCAGCAATGATCCTCGCTACATTAAGAGTAGCACCAGTTATGCCAAGGGATGTATATCCTCCCTAAGATGTCTCTTTGGAACCCCAGATGGGTTCATCTCCACCGTCTTGCCTTCCCTCAATAAGGCACCAGAAATCGCTTCCACATCTTTATGCAATCTTAAGTCCCTATGATACTTATTTATCTCATCCTCCCCCAAAGTAAGAGGTTTGACCAACACATGATTTATCGTGTTCATGTCAAATTTCACCTCTCTTCCACATACTTTTATGGTCCAAGAAAAAACCTCAACATCATTCGGGAGGGCATTCTCATAGAACTCCCTCACGATTTCCACATTGTAACTCTCACACGGGGTAATCAACTTGTCCCACTTTTTCTCATGAAGTATCGAGGCTACCGCTTGGTAGGTTCCTTAGGGGTTAATGTTAAACACTTTCTACAAAAAGATTCTCCTTCTCTCAAGAGCAAGGCACCTAGCAGCTTGCCTTGCCCCTTTGAAGTGCTCAGTCTCATAAGAAATTGGTTGTTGACGTGAGGAGCTTTCGGTCTTTATTTTCTTTGAAAGATTGGTTTTTGGAGGCACCATCTGCACAACACCAAACGTGACCAGCAAAAACATATGACACACTAGTAAACAAAGCAAGGTGAAAAAGATCAGAAGAAGAAAACATAGAAAAATAAAAGAAAACAAATTGTTGTCATGTTCGCCTTGAGCTCGCACTGCAAGAACCCAGCGAACACTCGCCCAGGTTCGCCCATCGAACTCAAGGCGAACCCTGCAAATTTGAAAAATTCCAGGTTCTTCCTCTGCAATCAATAACATAAAAACAATGTAATCCCTCCAATTCAATAAGTGTTATCCAATTTTTAATAGAGTGTCAAGCAAACAACAACAATTAAGTTAAGATTGTTCATGCAAAGATCAAAGTTCTTAAAATAATCCAAACCAAGTTCAACTTATCCTAAGTAAGAAAATCTCAATCTCTCAATAATTCTTTCAGTTCAGTACTCATACAAGTGTAGAAATGCAAATTAATAAAAGTTACTCATGCAAAACATCTTTGCAAAGCTAAAAGATAGTTTCCAAAAAAAAATTCACATAACTCTAACCACATGCTTTTAAAAAAATAACGAATTTGACTATAAAATCAAACCTGAAATAAGTAGTTAGAGGAAATGGAAGTTGGTTTAAACTTGGGAAAAAATCTTTTTACTTGATACGGTTGAGAGACAGAGAGAGAGAGAAAAGAGAATGTTTTTGTGTTTATGTGGAAAGTGATAGAGACACAAGGGAATGGAAAGGCAAAAAGGAAAGTGGGAATGGTTTTGCCCCGCCAAATATGACTAAAAGCCATTGGGCCCATGAAATTGGCCCGCCAAATAAAAAAAACTTAAGTGATGTGGTAGACAAAAGTGAGTTTTTGTTTTGTTTCGCACAGTTCTCACTGCGAACTTCTAGCAAACATTCGCCTCAGGTTCGTACAACGAACTCAAGGCGAATGGGACAGATTTTTCAAAATTTTTGTTCTTTTATTCTCACTCTACCACAAAAATTCCTATAATAATTTAATGCTAAAAATTCAATAAAAATTAAAGAATACTTATAATGCTGGGGTGCCTTTTAACTAGCGCTTTGTTTAACGTTGTTTGAGCTCGACGGTCCGACGATTGAAACCACTGAACTAAAAGTAATTGAATTAGCTTTCGGATGAAACTAACTATCACAAAAGATCCTCAACCATTGTCATGGCCAGTTTTTGGTCCATTTTTTTTCTCAAGAATGAAAAATTCCAACAAGACTTCATCATAGCCTCCTTAGCCTCTTCATCCTTCTTTTTTAATACCTCTTCAATCTTTGCATCTTCGTCCTTCTTTTTCATTATTGCTTCTGTGGCCTCTTCATTCTTCTTTTTATTTGAGGTAAATCTTGCATCTTCCCTTCTCACATGATAATCATCCTCCACTTGATTTGAATACACCATACCTCTGGAAAGTGTAAAGCACACTTCTTCATCATTAGTCCTCACCTTCATTATGCCTTCATTAACATCAATTAACATTCATGCGTTTTTCATGAAGGGTCTTCCAAGAATTATTAGTGTATCCTCATCTTTTTCCATATCCATGACAACAAAATCAACCGGAAATAAGAACTTGTCAACTTTCAATAACATGTCTTCAACAACACCGTGACGACGAGTCTTTGACTTGTCTTCTAGTTACAAAGTCATGTTGGTTGATTTCATCTCCATGTTCTCAAGTATTTTCACCATGAACAAAGGAATCAAATTAATACTAGCACCCATATCGACCAAAGCCTTACACTTTCCAGATCTCCTTCCTTTTGCGGAAGAATACTTTGGATAATAGCACGACAATTTGCATTAAGCTCATTGATTGATTTATCTGTATACCTCTTCTTCTTTGTAAGTATGTCTTTCATGAATTTTGCATACTTTGGCATTTGTTCTAGAGCCTCGGAAAATGGAATGGTTATTTGCAATCGGATAAATATGTCCAAGAATCTAGCATAATGCTTCTCACTGTCTTTTTTCGTAGGAGCATTTGGATATGGAAAATATTTCATTGGAAATTCACTCTGGTGCTCCTTTCCTTTCTTACTTTTTCTTCTTCTTCTCCACTCTTAACTTCTTTTCTACTTCCTCCTTTTCAACTAACTCCTTATCATTATGTTTTTCAACTTCTTCAACAATTTCATCCTCCTTTTCAACTTTAACCTTTTCACCAATTCCCATACCAATTGTTCTCCCACTCCCAGTAAAGATGGCTTTGCAATATTCCTTCGGATTCAATTGAGTATTAGCCGAAAAAGTTTCTTTATGTTGGTCAGTTAATTGCTTGGAGAATTGTCCAACTTGAGTCTCAAGGTTCCGTATTGCCCTGTACGTACTCTTTTTAGTGAAGATAGGCATTTGCATGAATTGGTTAAAATTTTCCTCTATCTTTGAACTTCCACCTTGGTTTTGTGGAGGTTGGTTGTAACTTTGATATGGTTGATGGTTAGAAGTACTCGGTTCTTGCCTCTACCCTTGTTGGTAACCTTGGTTATTACTTCTCGCTTGATAGCGTTGGTTATTACTTTGATATGGTGGTATAGGTTGATAGCTTTGATTTTGGTTTCCCGCATATTTGGCTTCTTCAATGACTAGAGGACAATAGCTGGTAGGATGATCACCTTTGCAAAATTCACAACTTGCTAATTGTTTGCTTTGGTTGGGAAGTTCTTGCATCTCCTTGATTTGTTGTGGAAGTTTTGACATTTGCTTTGTCAACAATTCCACTAGCTATGATAGCAATTTATTTTGAGCAAGAATTACACCATTCATTCCCAACTCGATAATTATCGGCTTTCTTTGCAAAGTACCACGGTTGTGTTGACCTTGATGATCATTTAATGTCATCCTATCAATGATGGAAACATCATCTTCCGTGCTTTTAGACATTAGAGACCCACCCGCCGTAGCATCCAAAAGAGCTTTGTGAACGGGTTAAAGTTTGGTTGCAGAATATATGCACTTGAGTCAGGTCATCAAAACCATGGCCTTTGCACTTTCTCAACATATATTTGAATATCTCCTACGCTTCATTGAGAGGTTCACTTCCTCCTTGCACAAATACCAAAATCATCGTCTTGGCCTCCATAAATCGATTGCGAGGGAAGAATCGTTCAAGAAACTTCTCTTCCAATATGTTCCAATCCGCATCACAAGAGTATATTGGTCAAGATACCACTCATTCTCCTTCCCAATTAAGGAATGTGGGAATAAACTTTTGAACAAAGGTTCCTCTTTGACTTTCGGTGCTCTAATTGCACCCGTTATCTCGTAAATATTTGTGAGATGAGTAAACGGATCCTCATGGCCCATCTCCACAAAGGGATTTGCATATAAAAGAGCTAGGATTCCCACCTTCATCTCAGAATTCCTTTCGTTGTTGGCATTACGTGCAAACTGAGTGTTGTGTCTTGGACTGTTAACACATGGGGTTGAAGCAAGAGGTGGTCGTGGTCATGGTTCTCCTATGTTTGGCGTAATAATGGGCATAGATGAAGAAGTTTCTCCGCGCTCTCGTCTTTCTTTGGAAATTTTCCTTCTCCGCTTAGTTCTCCTATTGTGCTTCCACGCGGTTCTTTCAATCTCAGGATCGAAAGGAAGTTGGTCTGCAGGTACACTCCCTCGAATAAACAGATCTGCACACTTAACTAAACAAATCAAATAGCACAAGAAAAATAAACAGAGGTAAGACATCACAATAGAAATGGGGTGTTTTATTATCATCTCCACATGGATTATTCTAATGTGGGACGCTTGTCATTTAATAGTTTATCCTTCAAGAAAAAGGGTTTTCAAAGTTTGTTTCATAAATTGTCAAAATTTAGTAGAAAAGATTAAATTCTAAAGTTGTTTGATTAACAAGGTATATCAAAAGTAGTTTTCATCTATCTTAACTTATATATATTCTCTTAATCTTGCATGTTAAGTCGGATCTGATTAATATCATTATGTATTCTCTCAATAACGTCTATGTCTAGAGCGGTGTCGTGAGAAATATCATATTCATCACTACATGATTTCTCTATATAACAACTAATATAGTAAGTTTTAATTTCAACACAAAGCAAATATCACCCATAGATCGGTCTCTCCAATCTATAAATTAATAGATAGATATTTTAGGTCAAGTTCCATCACTAAGAACAAAATATATGTCTAGAGTTTTACAAAACAATAATGGATCATTAAGAATAAAAATATTCATCATATATTAATCATCACTTGTTCACATACAAGGCCAATCAAAAGAAATACATAATGCTAAGGTAGACTACCTCTACCTTTGATACAAAGTAAATTAGCTACCCATAACCATGGTAGCTTGATTTACAAGTAATTAGAGAAGATGAATGAGCATCTACGTTGAAGAACTGATCTTGGATGCAAATTCAGCTTCTATTTGCAAAATATCACTCTTTGGTGAAGAAATGCAAAAAATATGGGTTTCTATGTGAAAATGGGGTTATGATCCCAAAAAAGTGTGAAAAGTATATATATATATAGTACTTCCAAAATCTGTCAAGGTCGCCCAGCAAAGACCACTTTATGGCACCTGATGTGCCTCTGAATAGTGAAACCTCCCCTGAGGGTCCTTTTCTTACTGCCTCTAGTTTGGGGATCGTTGGGGCTTCGTCAGGAGCTCGCACAACGAACATTCGCTGGCACCTCGTTATTGTTTGCACAACGAACATGTTGGATCTTCTTATTTTCTTTGGCTTCCTTGTCAATTTTTGTGTGTCTTATTCTTTGATGTTTTATGCCTAAATCCTGCACAATAACACACATATCAAAGCAACCAAAGGTATTTGCAACATAATTGAAGAATAGCATTGAAACATGGAATAAATCCATTGAAACATAACAAATGAGTTGAAAAATACCAATAAATATGTGCCGGCACCTTAATAAGGTGCCGACAATATGGATCAAAATAAGACATGTTTGGCATTTAACACTTAGAAGTCCAAAAAGCAGTCGACAGTCTCAAGATAATCAGCTAAAGCAGAATACAGAGCCTTGGCATCAGTTACATCTGAATTGTTATGGCTGAAGCATTTCCTGAGAGCATTTCGCATTAACGTTCCATCTTGTAAATTCTTCGGTGATAGCACTTCAGCAATCCAAATGGAAAACAATCCAATGAGTCATGAAAGGGCCAAAGACATTGACATAGATTAACATTTCATTAGAGAACATATGGCTGCAGATTTCATCAAGTTGATACACATACCATCCAAGTACCATAGCCAAGCTGAGAATTTGTAACATATGTCTCCCAACTTGATGGGGGGATATTAAGATATTTTACAATAGTTAGTTATGAAGTTAATTTCTTGGGAAGCAAGTTAGTTTAGTTGTTGATTTTGTTGTAACTAACTAACTGTTTTCAATTACTTTGTAACTACTTTATATCATTGAGCTTCTACACCTATATATGTGGAAGTATCACATCTTAATAAATTGAGTCACATAATTATCATCAACATCTTTATAATTTTCTCCATGAATAATCAATACTACAATATCTTTTGGAGTGCATAAAATGAAATAAAAAATAAATATCCAATGGCTAGCTGCATGGCGCACTATGATTGGCCAAGATTTGAATTCCCTACCAGAGCACGCGAAGCTTCATTGCCTTCAACCTTCAGCTTGATTTTGAAAATCTATGAACTGGTGTTTTTAGCCAGAATCAAGTATGGATTCAATTGTGCAACACTTCATCATTCATGTCACTTTGCATCAGAGCCATTGATTGGCTGTGAGCATAGAGAATTTGCTAAAGAACATGAAAAACCCTAGTTCTTCAAAGTAAAATTAAATGACTAATATGAAGAATATTTTCAAGGTAGCTGTGGAATTTTAATTAGTGAATCAAGATGAACACATTGGTAACTTATTTTCTCATAAATTTAACTCGTAGCTACCTTTACAGTTGAAGCTTTAGAGGTCAACAATGGTGGAATCGAGTTTAAGATTGTAGCGGGGAAATTTGTGAGTGTAAGCAACTGATTAACTTAACTAAAAAAAATGTAAGAGTCGCCATCGCACTTTTATTTTATCCAAAAAAGGAAAGGAAAAATAACGAACAAAACCTAAGAGTTCTAAAACAAGAACAAAAATAGAGATCTGGGTAAGGGGATTGGTTACATAATGGAAAGGTGTTAGCACCCAAAACGTCTATAGTACTCTATAGGAGCCCTTTGAAATATCTAGGCTTTTTGGTTTGAAAAAGGTTTGTTTGAAAAGACATTAGGGAGATGAAAAGAAAATTATTTTTAAGAATTTTGTGTTTGGAGAGACTTATCACCTCATGCCTACGTACCTACAAAGTGCAATATATGATCAAAACTCTGTAGTTCGTGGTACAAATAACAAAAATTTGTTGGTTTTGATTGATTTTAAATGTAAAGACAAGTCGTCATTCTAAGGAGAAAAGTACGACTAGTCGCTCACAAGTATAAGACAACATTTGCATCACCTAAAGATGGAGGATTTTGCTTGGATTAAAATCAACAAGTCTATCACTCAACAATTAAGTGGAAAATGTCAACATCTTAATACTATGGAGAATAGGAGAATTATATCTCAACTATGGAAATGACTCATGTCTAAACTTTATGAAAAATTTTAAAATGAAAAGTCCGCAAAGGCACAAAAAGTTTGAATGAGGTTGATCTTTTTTAAAATCTTTTTGAAATTTGTCAAAATATGATTAACATTGATTGACATTTATTAAAGAAAATAAAGTTTGAAAATCACTTGACAAAAGTCAAGGTTTTATTGTGAAAGCGGTTTTAAGTTTGAAAGCAAGAAAGTTTTTGAAAAAAAGGAGGAGATTTTGAAAATTTAAGAAGGGGAGAAGATGAAGTGATAACCCTAGAAAGAAAAATAAAAGCTAGAGGTAAGAAGGATCTAACCAACGTGTAGCACAACCATATCTTCGCGGGATTTCTTAGTATCTTATGTCTTGCCTTTAATGCTGAGAAATATTCCAATCAAACTATCACATACATTTTTCTTCACATGCATCACATCAAGACAATGTCTTACATCAAGACTAGACCAGTATGGAAGATCAAAGAACACCGACCTCTTTTTCCAAATATTTTTCTCCATGAGATTTTTTTTTATTTCTTTACAAATACAACATTAATGTGTTGTTGTCTTTTATAAACATTTCTCCCTGTTTAGGGCTTTGGAGAGATATTAAACTATTATTGTCCTTTAAAAGCCTTCCGTAATCTATAATATGGATGATTAGGGCTTAGAAATTTTTGATACCCAAGATAAATTGTCTTTTTTCCTTTTTTAAATTGGTGGTGACATGTATCAACTTCACATATAGGACACATTTTATGTCCCTTGACGTTGTACCCAGACAAACTATCGTATGTAAGAAAGTCATTGATTGTGCAAAACAACATGGCACACAACTTAAAGTTATCACACATATATAAATCATCAACATTAAGACCTTCTTCTTACAAAAGTATTAAATCTTCAATAAATGGCGTTAAATAAACATCTATGACGCTCCTTGGTTGTCTTGGATCCGAAATCATCATTGATAGCATAGTTCACTTGCGCTTCATGCACAACCATGGAGATAGGTTGTAAATTATGAGAAGAACAGACCATGACATATGATTAATATCCAAATTACCAAAAGGGTTCATTCCATCGGTAGCAAGTCCAAGCTTAAGGTTTCTCTATTTAAGGACAAAATATGGAAATAAGGAATCAATTTTATTCCATTGCAACGAATCAGCTACATGTGATTTTTTCCATCACACACTCTTTCAACTACATGTCATCTAGTATTCTTTGTGTCACTAACATTAGAAATCAATCTCTTGAACTTTGGAATAATCAGTAGGTACCACATCACCTTGGAAGAAACACCATTGTTAGTTACACTACGCCAGAATTGACTTTTAGCAGCGCATACAAAGACAACGCTTTTAGAAAAAGCGCTGCTAAAGAGTCATTAAAAAAAAAGAAAAAAACAGCATACCTATGACAGTGTTTTTTGAAAAACGCTGCTAAAGGGGGGACTCTAAGAAAGCGCTTTATTTAAAGCGCTGCTAGATGTATGGCCTAAGAAAGCGCTGCTATAGGGGGGGCCTAAGAAAGCGCTTTTGCAAAGTGCTGTTGTAGGTGTAACCTACGAGAGAGCTTTATTTATAAGCGCTACTATATATTGTAGGAAAGAAAGCGCTTTTGTAAAGCGCTGTTGTAGGTCATTAAGAAGCGCTGCTATAGTTGTAATTAGAATTAATTTAAAATACCCACCAGAATTTTTAAAAGAAACAGAACAGTCTCGTACGTGCATCCTCTTTCCTTCTTTCTCCTCTGGCGAACGTGCCCTATTCACCACGACCAATTCCATCGATTCCCTCCGTCCGACAGCCGCCGACCGTCGCCCTTCTCCGTTCATTCAGTCTGTATTGCATTTCTCTGCCAATTGTTCGTCCGTTTTCGACAGCCTCCGTCCGTTTATTCTGTAGCGCATTTCCTCCATTGTTACGCTATTTGAAGTATTTCATTTTGCATTTTTCTGGATTATTGTTTGATATGATGTTAGTGTTACTTCTTTTCTGAGTTATTGACTTGTTTCTGTTGATACCGTTGATGAGAATTACTCTTTTGATATTGGCTTGAGTTTTGTAAATAAGGTGTTTGTTGAAATGCCACAATGAGTTTAGTTATGTTAACTTTGAGTATATCTCAATTCATAATGATCGTAACACGTTTGCAAAAGATATTGTTTGTTGCGAGAAATGTTTATATTTTCAAATCACAATATATATTTGAAGAAATGTTTGTATTTTTAAATCACAATATATATTTGGACGAATTATATTTCATTGTTTATATAATCTCTATGCTTAATGTTTTTTTATCATTTCAATATCTTTTAATTGATTTACGGTTTACAATTGTAAATGAGGGTGAAATTTGTAAATGTTTGAGGTTATTAGATATTATTGCCATTTGTAACCTTGAAATCTATAAAATTTTAGATAAATATAAACTCAACCATAATTTTAAATTTACTAAAATATTTGGGGTTATCTTAAGATTAAATATTTTATTGCTAAGAGATAAGAATTTTACAATTTTGAAAATTGGTAACCATATGAAGAATTAGAATAGTATGTAGAATCTTATTTAATAATGAAAAGTTAGTATCCAAGTAATATTCATTCATGACCTCTTTAGCCATATAAATTGCAAATTAATTAATTTTATTGCAAGTTTTATCAACAATTGATGTTCCAAGAACTATTTAATGTTGATGATGATATTAATTTTGTTTGTTATAGGGGTTACTTGTGAAGAGCAAGGTTGTGATCGTTTTCAAGCATCTACTGTGTAGCTTTCTTAGAAGTTATTGATTTCTTTACAGGTATTCTCTGTTTTTGTTTAACTTTCTTAGTTTAGTTTAGACTACTCAATTAGTATGGATAAAAAATGGATGTCTTCTAATCGATTGTCTAAAGAGTACGAGAATGGGGTATCAAAATTCGTTAAGTTTGTTGTTGAACACGCCAAAGACCCTAGTAGGATCACATGTCCTTGCTTAGGTTGTTGTTATGGGCGTCGAATTGACACCGTTCAGTTGGAATCTCATTTAAGGAGACATGGAATTGATCGAAGTTATACATGTTGGACATTACATGGTGAGATAAGTAACGAGAATGTCGAACCCGGGGATAATACGACCTATGCTTCAAAGGACAATGGCAGAGATACATATGATTGTGATCGAGTCGAAGAGATTGCAGAAGCACTTGAAGAAGATCTTCAAGATTGTCCCAAGATGTTTGAGAGGTTGGTAAGTGACGCAGAGAAATCGTTGTATAAAGGTTGCACTACTTTCACAAGATTGTTTGCGGTATTAAAGTTGTACAACTTAAAGGCGGGTAATGGATGGTTGGATAAAAGTTTCACAGAGTTGTTAGCCCTACTTCAAGAGATGCTTCCGGAGGATAATGTTTTTCCCAATCGAACCTATGAAGCTAAAAAAATGTTATGCTCTATTGGCATGAGCTATGATAAGATACATGCTTGTCCAAATGATTGCATTTTATTTCGAAATGAATATGCATCATTAAACGAGTGTCCTAAATGCGGTGTATCTCGGTATAAGAAAAAGTTGTCACCAGCAAAAGTCTTATGGTATTTTCCTATAATTCCGAGATTTAGACGCATGTTTCGTAGTGAAACAGATGCAAAATACCTGACTTGGCATGCAGATGATAAAATTATAGATGGGAAGTATCGACATCTAGCAGATTCACCACAGTGGATGAAAATTGATAATGAGTATCCTGATTTTGGAGAAGAAGCTAGAAACCTTCGCTTGGCATTATCGAATGATGGAATGAATCCGCATGGTCTACAAAGTATCTCACATTCCACCTAGCATATAATTATTATGATTTATAACCTACCTCCATGGCTATGTATGAAGCGTAAGTACATGATGTTATCTATGTTAATTTCTAGGCCTAAACAACCAAGAATGACATAGATGTATACTTGACACCTTTAATCATAGACTTAAAGAGTTTGTGGGAGAACGGTGTTGAGGTTTATGATGGATATAGGAAAGAAAGTTTCAATTTGAGGGCGATGTTGTTTGGCACAATTAATGATTTTCCAGCATACGAAAATCTATCGGGGCATAGCATTAAAGGTCAATGTGTGTGTCCTATCTGTGAAGAAAACACAGATTGGACGCGGTTGGAATTTGGTCAGAAGAATGTCTTTCTTGTTCATCGTAGATTCTTAAATTCTAATCATCACTACCGTGGGTGGAGAAAAGCATTTAATGGAAATTCAGAACAACGTAGAGTTCCACCTACATTGTTCGGCGAACAAATTTTTGAAAAGGTGAAAGATGTGAGTATTCAGTTTGGCAAGCCTTTTGCTCATACGCTTGTCACACGTGGGTAGAAGAAGAGGTCAATTTTTTTTGAGTTTCCGTATTGGAAGTTGTTGTATGTAAGACATTTTCTTGATGTTATGCATATTGAAAAAAATGTATTTGAAAGTGTTATTGGTACGTTACTCAATGTACAAGGAAAGTCTAAGGATGGCCTGACTTGGTAGAAATGGGAATAAGAAATGAATTAGGACCCTTGAAGAAAGGAAATCGCACATATCTACCACCTGCTGCTTATAATTTATCTAGAAAGGAGAAAAAGATATTGTGTAAGTTTCTGAGTGAAGTTAAAGTTCCAGAAGGATACTCTTCAGATATTATAAGACTTGTTTCTATGAAAGACCTCAAGTTAAAGAGTTTAAAGACACATGATTGCCATGTTATAATGGAACACTTTCTACCAATAGGTATACGTTCTATTTTTCCAGAAAAAGTGAGAGGCGCGATAACTAAATTGTGTTTTTTCTTTAGGTCAATTTGTAGTAAGGTGATCGATCCTGTGATCTTACCAACATTGCAAAAAGAAATAGTTATTACTTTGTGTGAGCTTGAAATGTATTTTCCTCCATCATTTTTTGACATAATGGTACATCTAGTTGTCCATCTTATGAAAGAGACACAATTGTGTGGACCAGCTTATATGAGATGGATGTACCCTGTTGAACATTATATGAAAATATTGAAAGGGTGTGTGAAAAACCGAAGTCGACCAGAGGGATGTATTATTGAACGATACATTGTTGAAGAAGCTATTGAGTTTTGTACTGAATATTTGTCCAACGTTCAATCCATTGGCCTCCCAAAATCTAATGTTGTTGAAAAAATAGTAGGTAAACAGTTAATTGGAAATAAAGTTGTGACAGTTTCAAGGGATGAACGGGAGCAAGTGCATTTGTATGTTCTGCACAATGACATTGAGGTTGAGTCGTATGTTGAAATGCAAAAGGACGTTCTACGAGGTTTAAATCTGAATCGAAATGAAAATTGGATAGTACGTGAGCACAATCGAAGTTTTATAACATGGTTCAAGGATCATATTTTTTCAAAGTTTTATTTTGATCCCGCTTCAATAACAGAAAGGTTGAGATGTTTAGCATATGGTCCAAGTTTGCATGTGTTTTCTTATAGCGCATACACAATTAATGGATACACATTTTATACCAAAGAACAAGATGATAAGAGTATAATACAAAATAGTGGGGTCACCGTGCTTGCCGAAGCATTGCACATTTCAAGTGTGAAGGACTTAAACCCCAAATATGCGAATCTGTCGTATTTTGGGGTTATTGAGCGCATTTGGGTGTTTGATTATGAAAAGTTTCAGATTTCTATCTTTGGATGCAAGTGGGTTGAAAATAATAGTGGCATACGAATGGATAAGTCAGGATTTTTGCAAGTGGATCTTAATAAGGTGGGGTACAAAGATGAGCCTTTTATTCTAGCCACGCAAGTTAAACAAGTGTTCTATGTCACTGATCCGACAAGTACGAAATGGTCTATAGTTCTTTTTTCCAAAAAAGTAATCGATGATAACATTGGAGACAAGGGGGATGTTGATGTTGAGAAGGAATCTTATATTATAGATGATCCAGATGAGAATATTAGAGCGGACAAATTATATATTAGAAATGATCATAACGAGGTAATTTGGATCAATCCATCCGTCCGTGCTGTTAAGAGACAAGTAACCCACGTTCCAACTAAGAAAAGAAAGAGATCTTAGTGACAAAGGTACTTGTAAAGTTACATATTGTCTCATTGGATAAAATTACATATTTATCGTCACCGACTTATCGCATGGTTGGCAAGGGAAAGGTGCATAACACTGTGGGAGACTTACTTCACCATAAACCACTCCCTGCTAGATTTTTCAAAGTATCAGTTGATATTGAGTTAGAGGGGGGTGCGTTGTTGCCTATACCAGATGCTGTTTCAGACGCAACAGTGGTGGGAGACGTAATAGGAGCGTATGTTGCATGGCCGGCAAATCTCATTTTCATAGATGATGAGGTATGTTGAACACCATTATGAACCTTGTAATATTCAAATGTTTTACGACCTATAGATGAAAGTTATTCTTACATTTACATTTTCTTATTTACATGATGATCTTAGACTTCTACAAAATCCAAATCAAAAGATAATGGAATCATTGTGCGGGAAACCGATTCAGCTGCATCAAAGAAACAGGTGCTACTACAGTTACATGATTATCTTATTATACATTAATTACTGAACTTATATGACTTTTAGGTTCATGATCAACAGTTGCAACAAGTCAGCAAGGGTAAGATGCCTGAATCTTCTAAGGTGCCCAACAAAAAAAGGGTCGAGCCAAAAAAAGCATATGTTCCTCGATTTAGGTTGTGCCTTGAAACACCTTGAAACATATGTAGGAACAACAAATGTGACTGAGGGTGGCATCCGTCAAATACCTATGGAGGAAGGTATTTTCGGTTTTGAATATATCGAAACAATTGCTAAGGAGGATCTAGACCAGGTTTTCCAACATTGTGAATTGGGCGTCGGTGTTATGCATTCCTACATCAGGTACTCCGATCCATTTTAATTAAATAACTGAACATTTTAAAATTTGCTCATTTAACTGAATATTCTAATGTTGATTATGTTTTTATTTTAAGCTCTTGTATGACAAGTTGTTGGTCCCGCATGATTTGACTTCAATATTCACATTCTTATCTGCTAGCTGTATCAACTCACGGGCAATAGATCACACACCAGATGTAGTCAAAGATTACATAGTCCAAAGGTTTATGGCCGCGACTATAGAGAAGTTGTTCTTGTTGCCATATAATACTGGCCATGGGTATGACTTCATTCTAAATTCATTTATTATAATTATTCGATTTTTGTCATTCTATATAACATTTCCGTCTAAATTGTTGTCTTATTTTATAGTGGACACTGGTTATTGGTCGCGAGTAATCCGATGAAAGAAATAGTGTATTATCTGGATTCATTTGATGGCGATCAAACAAAATATCCTGATATGAAGAATATGATTGATACGTAAGTGATGAGATATACTGTTCTGAATAATTCTATATTTATTTATTATGTGACATTGTTCTAAATATGCGTTTATATTATGTTAGAGCTATACGAATATTTAGAGCATAAAGACAAGCAACAGTGCCAAAAAGCAAGGCTAACAACATTAGCTGGATCAGAGTGCACGAGTATTTTCCTATTTTTGACTGTTATAGTGGTCCTACTTGATAAAACTATGTAAACTATATATCCTGATAAATGTTCGTTTTTTTTCTCTATTTACAGTGTCCTCGTCAGCGCAATGGGATTGATTACGGATATTTTGTATTGCGCTTTATGAAGGAAATTATTCATTCTGGTCAAATAGAGATTCCAATCATGGTATGGATCAATTCATAAATTATATGATTCATTTTGATAATTAACCGATGTTTCATCTGAGTAATTAGTTTTAAAACTAAATCATGCATGTTCTGTTATACTATGTAGTACTTTGATGAATTCAAGTGCGGTACTTACTCGAAAGCAGGATTGGAAGAAATAAAGGAGGAATCGTGTCAATTTATTCTTGAGTTGAGAATTGTATAAGGTATATGTGTCATCCAATATTGATGCGGGATAATAATATTTCTGGAATTCGTATCTATTTGTAAAGTTAACGGATTTGTGATTATATGTAAATTGACTGTATTTGTGATGTTGTAGTTCTGAGGATCAGATTGTGTTGTAATATATTTAAGCAGGTTTATGTGTATTAAAATGATTATGGGCAAAGTGATGAATTACAATGTATACTTAAAGGCCAAAGTGTTGAAATAAAGGCCTGAATTATAAGCCTGGAATGTAATATAAGTAGGTTTATCGAAAAATATATTAAAAAGTGTGATTATTTAAAAAAAAAAAAATTAAATCGTGTACCTAAAGCGCTTTTACAAAAAAGCGCTGCTATAGGTGGGGAAAGGGGGGGGTCAAAGAAAGCGCTTTATAATAGTGCTGCTAAAAGGGGGGGCGGGGGGTCTAAGAAAGCGCTTTAAAAAAGCGCTGCTAAAGGGGGGGTCTAAGAAAGCGCTTTCTAAAAGCTCTGCTAAAGGGGGGAGGGGAGGGGGGTATAGGCAGTGCTTATAAAAGCGTTGCTAAAGGGGTAAAAAAGCGCTATTAAAGGGGTAAAAAAGCGTTGCTAAATGTGCTGCTAAAGGGAGCCTTTAGCAGCGGTTTTTCCATAAAAAAAAGTGTTGCCTTTACCTTTAGCAGCGCCACTTTAGGCAACGCTTTTAAGCGCTGCTAAAGGTCTTTTTTGGCATAGTGTTACACTATCATCTCCATCAACATTATTGTCCTTTTGCTTATAGCGTGACTCCCCTCACCTCGGAAACTCCTTCAAGTTTTTAAACTCTTTCCTATATAAGATACAATCATTACGATATGCATGTATTTTGTCATAGTCCAAATCTATAGGACATAATATCTTCTTAGCCTTATAATTACGATTCAACATGTTACCTTCGGGAAGCATTTCTTCCAACAATTCAAACAATTTAGTGAAACTTTTATCCGTCCACCCACCTCTTGCCTTAAGATTAAAAATTCTTAACACAATTGACATTCTTGTAAAACTTTTATATCTCTGATATAATGAAATTTCCATGTCTCTTTGCAAAGCATATACCACATTAGCTTTCTTGAAAGCATCTACTCCAATATCACGAATCATGTCTTTTAGAGTATTGTCGCTACCGCGAAAATAAGGTGCCGACAAAACAGAAGAGTCGCCACCTTTCGTTATTTATCCCTCAGAACGGGAAAGGAAACAATCGGAAAACACCTGACGAAATGGTATAAGACAAGGTCATCGCAACCATTGTCTGGATTCGAGAGTCGGTTACGCAAGGGGAAGGTATTATCACCCCTCACATCCATCGTACTCGATGGTATCCACGCTTATGGTGTTTATCTGATGGGTTTGTTATATCTATCTACGTTAAAAGTCTGGTCTGAAAAGAAAAGAAAATGACTCGGCAAAGCATCGCGCTCTAT
This sequence comes from Lathyrus sativus, assembly GCA_963859935.3. Classification (NCBI taxonomy): domain Eukaryota; kingdom Viridiplantae; phylum Streptophyta; class Magnoliopsida; order Fabales; family Fabaceae; genus Lathyrus; species Lathyrus sativus. The sequence continues at coordinate 584,846,865 of OZ012740.1, read as the reverse complement.
GCCTACGTATTCCCGTCTGGAATGAGAAATCAGAGTCAACGTAGTTCGCCTAACTACGGGTTACGGGGGAAGGTTGCTCGCCGAGATATCGCATCTCGTGCCTACGTACTTTCACACGGCGTGAAAGATCAGAGCAAATGTAGTTTGGGACACGAGAGACATAGGTTTGTCTTTTTTATCCGAGTAGGGTTAATAGACGGTTCCAGCAATTTGGTGTATGCAGCTTGCTCGACGGAGACTTAGGCGTTTACCGTTTGCGGTAGAACCGGGAGTTAACAAAACTCTCCTTCTAAAAAGGGTTTCCAAGAATTAAAGGTCCCAGAGGACAAAAAGATGTTTGATCTTTGTTCTCTGTTTTTTAGAGAAGTGTCTTTTTATGGATGTTTGTAACCAATATCGCACTAGAGACTATAACCTGAGAGTGAATGCGTCGCATGTCACCCAAAGGGTGACATACTAAACATCCAGACTGTTGGAAAGAAACTCTCAAAAAAACCCTTTCTCAAGTAGCTTAAGGCTCGTAGCATACGACATCAATTAGCCTTTATTACTGTATCTTGATTTGTTTGAAGATGAGAAGAGAAAGGACGCACTAAAGGGGAACTGATCCAATCCTAAAGTTGTCATGAAAAGTTGATCCTATGATTGAGGTTAGGAGGGAACTACCTAATGTTATCATGCATGGTTAGAAACCTAATGTCTGTCATAAATTCTCTCGAACAAGAGAAGTCAGAGTTCCTAGGGGGAACATGGCAAAGGAAAGCAACAGCAAAAGAAATAATTGTAAATAAAATGCATGCAATGCAACAAACAAGTAGAAGGAACCAAAATCAACTTCTAGAGCAGACAAGCCCAAAGGCAACACACCATACAGGCAAGGGAGACAGACTCAACCTTAAGCCAGCAAGCAAAGCCAAGCAATAACAGTCAAGCAGAGGGAGACAGACTCAACCTTTAGATGCAGACAAGCAAAGGGAGCTAATCTCAACCTTTAGGATGCTCTTACACCTATAATCAACTACATGAGTCCTAGTCTAAATTCAACACACCCAACAGTCACACAAGCAACAGCATAGCAAACAGAAAACACAGCAGACAAAAATAGCAGAAAAACAGCTCAACAGCAAAGCAGATCAACAGCAAAACAAACAAGAAGGCTGCAAACAACTTCAAGTCCAAGCCATCTTCAAGAGAAGTCTCCATCTTCATGCTTCAACAAGCTCCAACAAAAGGGAAAAGAATTAACATCAAGATTATTGATTGATGATGGGAAGCAGGATGGAAACCAAAGGAATCCAACCTGGCACTCAACCATACATCTGAGATAGACATCCTCAAAGGTTCTACCTCTTGTGAATTGTCACACATCCTGCCAAAGGAAAGATGAGGCTTTCACATAGGGACCTTGCATCATGGGATGAGAATGGAAATCAATCAAAGCCATCCATGTTTATTTGAAGAAAGAGAAAGCAAACTAGGCTCTTCCTAAATCCTAATTGAACAAGCTCAAAGAAAGCTACTAAAAGAAGGTCTAAACACCACAACCAAGCAAACAGAAGCCTATACATGTCTAAAGCACCATCAAAGAAGATTAGCAAACCTATTATGAACTAAAGGCCACCATTGAGGTCATTCTAAAGCAAGTGTTATGTTGAAAGCATCTTAAAAATAGCCTCAGTATTAAATCTATGAAAAATACTAAAACTACTTCTAAAATCCTATAATATTTTCTATGGTAACCTAAGAAGGTTAAGGACCTATAGTAGAAAGGTCAAGGATCAAATCAAATGGAAAGGCCATCTAAAAAATCCTAGATCAAAAGGTATCAAATGAAAACCCTAAAATGGAAGGTCTAATGATCCTAATCCAAAATAGAATCTAATGTTATATAAAAAATATGAATTAAATACTAGGGGATCATGCATCTCTAATCTACCAGCTAGCCAAAAATCTCATCCAAACTCAATACCAAACAGCCATACAAAAATCAGCAAAAACATGAAGAAATAAACCAAATTAAAGAAATTAAAGAAAATGGAAAAACGCTCAATAAATGAAAAATTAAGCAAAAATGAAATATTAAAGCATATAAATATCAAGAATAAAATGAGGAGCAGCCACATATTTTTATTTTATTTTTATGATGATTAATGAATTTAATATGAATTTTGGAATGCAAATGAATTAAAATAAAATGAAAAAAGAAATTTAAAATGAATTAAAGCTGGAAAATAACACGCACGTTGGATGGTTGGACTTGGTCTCCTAATCTAAGGGCTTTGGTGCTGCCACCTCATTAAATGAAATGACGCGTTTCATCTGGTCAAAGGCAAATCTGAGATTAAGTCATGGCCATTGGATGAGGGGACTGAGTCAAGGTTTCAGGCTGATCCAATGGTGGGGAGATCGTCTTCTTCATTCAAACTGGACTTGGAGGGAAGGTTGCAGCGGTGGCTGGAGAACGACGTCGGTCGTCTTCTCCGGCGAGACATCATGCGCAGGTCATGGAACCTCAACAAACCTTACACAATCCCACTCAAAATTTCATGTTGAATCCAAATATCACCTCTGTTTCTCCTAAATCCTCACACATTTTAAAATTCGAACACAAACAGAAAATGCTCCATAGTTCTGATCATCACCAATCCTTCAATTGAAACCACGGATCTATTCCTCATGTTACATAGATCATTATGAACTATCTAGATCGTGCTAAAACCTCATGATCAAGTCAAATCGCATCCAAACAGAAATCACATAGCATCTTAATTTGTCTCTAATCCTTCATATTGTGATCCAGAATCCATCTAAACATCTCCCTAAAGCCTAACCACATGTAAATTCTACTTAGATCATGCTAAAATTAGTGCAATCGTGAATTGTTCAAACCTGGTTTGTAGCTTCAAATTGAGGCGGTTATGGTGCTCCTCTTGCTCCAATCTTGTGCAGATACACTCAATGAAGTATGCTAAAGATACTTGAAGCTTTGAATTGCCTTGAATTACTCTGAATCAGAAATCACTATTTCACACTTGAAGCTTGAAACTCAACTTGCAATCTCTGGCTATGGCACGAAATGAACACCAAAGTTGATCTGAATCCATCATGGAACTTATATAGAAGATGTTTGTGGGCTTTGGAGGTCCATTGAAAGCCCAAGTCAGAATATCCAAGTTTCACTTTTCCTTGAAAATTCCAAACATGGTGAACATGAATTTGCACTCAAAACTTCCCCAAGAAGCTTCAATTCCCTTGCTTGTTAACTGTGGAGAGTATAGAGATCAATTGGAGAGTTTAAACTTATCATATGACCAAGTTTTGATGTGTTACTTATTTGTGAAGTAACAAATCAAACCACCATGAAATAAGCTTCAAATGAAAATTCTAATGATTCCAAAGTGCTTAGAATGATTTTTCTGATTAAAATGAGTACTCACTTGGCCTTATTTGAACACACATGAATTAATTTTGAATTTTCCACTTAAATGCCTTTAAATTCCACTTTTGTCAATCTCCTTCAAACCAAGTCTCACTCTAAGCCAAATCAATTCATCATGAGTATATGGTTGACCTAAAAACGTCATTTTGAGCAAGTTTTGTGTTGGACAAAACTTCATTTGAAGCTTGCAAGATAGAGAAAATGACCTATAATGCCAAATGACCTATAATCTTACTTTCCCAAAATACCCCTAACTTGTAAACCTCATAACTTGAGCTCTACAAATCAGATGGAAGACTTCTAGTACAATTTGGAAGGCTAAGAGCAAGACCTACAACTTTCATGTTTTCCAAAAGTTTATAAGAAACACCCTTCTAGGTCAAAAGTTCCATAGAAGTTGGTTGACTTTTGCAGACAAAGTTCACATTCATCTGATGACATGTAACTTGTCTGAACCATAACTTGAGTTCTATAAATCCAATGGAGGACTTCTAGTACTAAAATTAAAGCTAAGAGTATGCTCTACAAGTTTCATGTTGTCCAAAAGTGGATATGAAACTTGTATCCAGAGATAAGTGGTCTTGAAGTTTGGCACTAAATAGGGGATTTTACCCTGAGAACCCTAGTTTAGCAACTCCTCACACTTGGGATTCTTCTTGGATTGATCTTGGAATATCACCTCATGTATATCAACACAACTTTCCATGATCACAAAGATTTATAAATAGGTTTTGATCTTATTCACTTGCACAATTGACTTAGGGTTACTCAGAAGAAAACCCTAATTGCAACACCCTCAACTGAGGCTCTTCATACTTAGCATAATGACTTGACTGAGGTCCACCATGACCCTCAAGGCACTCCATGAGCTCTATCCACACACTCTTTCCATAATCAAGGCTTCACAATCCACTGATAGTCTTCAATTGGTCCTCAGGTGAGGAGATTAACCACATACAAACAACCAAACTTCTCAAGAACACAACCCTCTTCCTGATGACTTTGGTGACTTCTCAAGCTTGAACAAGACCTCTAAACAGGCTCCCCTTGATATAAACCACACTTGATCCCCTGCTAAATGAACAATGCTATGCTATGAAAATGCTAGAACAATCATATGCTAATGCAATGAAACATAAACCAAGTGACAAAAGGTTAGGCAAATTTTGGGGTGCAACGAGTATCATTCATAAATTCATCATCTTCAACTATATGTCACAAAGGTTTTTTTTGTCACTTCATCATGTCATACCCATTTCGTGTAATTTTGAATAACTCCATCACAACCAAAATGTTTGAATATAACATCCCTTCGATATTTTTTCGTATTAAAGCACTTTTTACAAGGACACCAAAAAATCCCATTATTTTTAGGAAGGTTTTTCGGTGAAATCAAGAAATTGCATCACTCCATTCTCATACTCTTTACTTAATCTATTGGTTTGAATCCAACTATGGTCCATAATTACATAAAGCTTCTGAAAATAAAATAAAAATAGTACACAACCAACAAAACAGTAAACAACAAGACAGTCTTAAATAATAACAACAAAAACAACAACGACAACAATAAGAACAACAACAAACATAACAACACTAGTAATGGAGAACTTGTACATACCAGAAATATGATGAGAGACTTGTAAAGAAAAGTGTTGATTCGAGTTTCCTTCCTTCTTGGAGAAGATTGGTGTTTTTTCGTTCGCTAAGGCTCAAAAAATAAATGAGCTAGACTTAAGATTAACTCTGTGGGAATAAAAAAATTAGAGAGTATTTATCTCGGTTTTACTAAAAAATGAGGTAACATATCCAACGTAAAATCTATAAAAAATAAAGGCGCGTTTTTTGGTTCCAAAAGGAATAAAAATTAGAGACGTTTTATCTCGGTTTATTTAGAAACTGAGGTATAATATCCGACGTAAAATGTATAAACAAATATAGACGCCTTTTTGGTTCTAAATAAAATATAAAATTGCAGGAGCTGAAAATCAAATCTTAAACTCTGAGCAATTATTTATGTCGATTTTTGTAAAAACTGAGGGAAAAGATTAATTTTAAAAAATAATAATAAAACATGGCGCACCCAGGACCTATACCATCAGTTGTTTATTGTTTGAGGTGTAAGTTTCGTCATAAAAAACGTTATTTGTAATAGTGTGTTAAAGTTGCTCATATAGATTTTTCTAAGGATGGATAATCAAGATATTTTTCCTCATCACATTATATTCAAAAATTTCCTTATGGAGAAAAACGAAAAACACAATGGCTAGTTGAATCTGAAGACCTAGATAAAACATTTTGCTTGTCTTGCAAATTGTTTAACAATGTTTATACTTTGGTTAAATTAGTTAATAAAGGAATTAGGGATTGGAGAAATATTAGTTTTAAATTAAGGAATTATGATATATCTAATGAACACATTACTAACATGATTTCTTGAGTTGATTTAGAAATGAGACTTAAAAACAAAATAATTAACAAACATGTTGAAGAACAAATAAATAGCGATAAAGAACATTAGACAAATATTTTATTTATAATTATTGTAGTTTTTAAAACTCTTGGAAGAAATAACTTAATTTTTCATAGAGTAAGCGAAAAGATTAATGAAGTAAATGATAGAAACTATTTAAGTATAGTTGAGATGATTACCGAGTTTGATCTTAGAGCATCTTTAATGGGAGTAAACTAAATGGGTAAACTAAGATATTTTTTGTGGGCGCAAAGTGTTTTGTAGAATTTAAAAAATTTATAGTTGATTTGAGTAGTTTTTACTTTAATGATGGTTGTGTATAAGAAACCAAAACTTGACCGCACATTTTATATTTTTTATTCAAGTTACCATTAATTAAATTTTGTTGGAATATTTTATTAATATTAAATAATATTATAATCAACAATACAACACAACAATACAAACCTTTCAAACACAATAGAGAAAGATGTTAATCATCTTAAGCGAGATAGAATCTCCACCCCACAACAATACAATCAAGCCGTAGGGACTTTGCCTTAAGAGAAATAAAGGCATACTCGTCAAACAATCCGAGTACTTAAGCCCTTTTCTTAAGACAATGCAAAGACTATTTTTCTACACCTCGTGGCGGTTACATCTCTCTTGAAATGAAGACACATCTCTTCTCCTAAAATCAATCAATCAACTACCCTAAACTCGTAGGGACTTTGACCACAGTCAAAGAACTCCTCTAACCCTTAGGGGAACTACAAATACTCTGATTCCACTCCCGTAAGGATATGTAGGCATAAGATGCGACATCTTATCGAGTATACTTAGAAATAAACCATTAGGGTCTCTAATCCCTTAAGCAGATAAACACTTAGCAATAAACAATATAAAACAAGAGGTTCCTGTAGAGTACTACAGAAACTTAGGATGCTAGTACCTTCCCTAAGTTTAACCAACCCCCGAACCTATAACTCTCTAAACCTTGCATTTGCATTGCATTGTAGGAATTTCGATCTTTATCCCTTCCTTTGGACAAATCAAAGTTCGGTTGCAAAAATGAATTAAAGATTCAAACTAATCAATAGTTTGGTATCCGATTTTCACCGCGACAGAAATGGCGACTTCACTGGGGATTCCTAGTCGGTTTCCCTATCTTATCTTATTTGTTTACTGCTTTATATATATATATCTGTTTACCTGCTTAAATGTTTATTTTATCTTGTGTTTGTTCTTTTGGGATTGTTATTCTTGAGTGGTGAGATAAAGTTCTACACCCGGACTTGAGAGAAATTAAGATAGGATGGTGATACATTCGAAGAGGCATATAGGGAGTTGAATCCCGACTAAGTTTAATCGAGAATCCCGCTCAATTGAGGCCCTCTCGAAATAGTACTGTTGAACGAGTAATCGTGAAGACACTCACTATTTTCGACCTTGGAGCCTATGATATTGAGGACCGTAGTTACCTTAACCCAACTTTGGCCTTTATTAGGACGTAGTGCGGGACTATGAGGGAGTACTCCCGAAATAGTACTACGCGAAGCTACACTCAAAAGAAGTTCTCTTGAGAATATTATTAATCCTCAAGTAATTGGGAAATTGATAATATCCGAAAGATGGGCTGATGATTTCGAGTCCCTTTAGAACCTTGTCCTACAGGTACAATCAAACCTTTAGTCCACATCCTTTGGGGATGGGTATACCCTATGCTCCATACTCGTTGCAAACCTAGGGTTTCCCTTTGTTTGTTTATCTTTGTGTCCTTATGTGAATACTTGTGTTTGTTGCATCCATATAGCATCATATTGCATCGGTTTCATGGGATTCCTAGTTTATTTATAAACATTATAGAAACCCATTTGGATTACAAAAAAATATTTTGATATATTCTTTTAAAGAGTCCTAACTTGGATGACCTAAGGAAGTTAATGCCATTAATTGAAGAATCAAAAAGCAAATATGAGAAGTCTCACTTATCATTGAAGGTCATTAGAAATTCAAAATATTTCCACCAACATTAAAGATCAAAAGTGAGCAAGGGCTTCTTTCTTTATTTTCCAACAAGAGATAGAGGATTTATTTTCCTCTATCACATTACTCCTTAGAAAATAATCATGGACAACTTATCCTCAAGAAGGTCCAAGTGGAGGAACAAATCGACAAGCGCGATGAAGGACTTCCTTAGGGCTTTAGTAGCTTTTTTAGCTATTAAGTAAGGACTCTTATAAGGCTGTTTCCTTGTGATCCACTATCAAAAATAAAAATGAACCTTCTTTGGTATTCTATAACGTTTATAAGAACTTAAGCTCCATGTAACCTTTCATTTTCTGCATTCTGCATTCTTGCATTAACATCCTTCATTTAGCATTTTGCATATGCATGTGTCCCTCCTCTTCTGTGGCTCATCCGGTCTTCTGTCTTTGTCTATCAACTGACATCTCGACTATCTAACCAAGCTTGAAGTACTACCGAAGGATAGTAAAGAGAACAAAGGATATGGATTCCATGACTGGTTTTAAAGTGATAGCCAATCTGTTATTTGATCTTCCCTCTGATGACAATGTTCAACAAGTGGATGTTCCTACCCAACTTCAGCCTGTGCAAGGAGATTCCCAGTTTCCACAACCTGTACCGAATCCTCCGAGTGTTCATACTAAGATGAAGATGGACGATCCTAGGTTTATAGCAATGGCGAAAGGATTTCGTGATATCAAGGAACAGTTGAAAATAGTGAAAGAAGCTAATGTGTCTGATCTTGATGCTCGTGACTTATGTCTGGTTCCAGGTGTAATCATTCCTCCGAAGTTCAAGATGCCTATCTTTGAAGTTTACAAGGGTGTTAGTTTTCCAAGATACCATTTGACAATGTTTTTTCGAAAAATGGCTGCTTATGTTAACGATGACGAATTGATGATGCACTGCTTTCAAGGAAGCTTATCTGGGGCATCCTTGATATGGTATATGAAGCTACAAAGGAACTGTATTAAGTCTTGGAGAAACGTAGCCGATGCTTTCGTGAAGCAATACAGTTATAATTTGGACGTGGCTCTAGACAGTGATCAACTAGAAGGAATGAGTAAGAATGACAATGAATTTTTCAGGGAATATGCTCTGCGATGGAAAGAGTTGGCAGCCCAAGTTCGTCCACCACTTCCAAAGAAAGATTTAACCAATATATTTTTAAGAACACTGCCAGACTCTTATTATGTTAGGATGGTAGGCGTTGTGCCATTAGATTTCTCCAAAATTGTGGAAGTTGGAGTAAACATCGAGAATGCACTCAAAAGTGGAAGAATTCAAGATAACTTGAATAACCAAGCTAATGAAGAAATTTTAATGGATGATTCCCTAGAGGAAACAAGCATTGATGTTAATGCAGTTTGGGATTCCTCTCAAATCCCGCCGGTTCCAGAACCTTATCCTCAACATCAGTATGTAGCGCCTGCTCAACGCAAGCGACGACTATCTCATAAGCGAGGAATGATATCCCTAGATCAGCATCAGAAACGACAGGTCCGAAGACGGTTTCAGAGTAAGAAGATACTTCTGAGTATCCCGAAAGAAGAAACTCGCTGGTTTGATATTATCCCAATGACTTACAGTCAACTATGGTCTTACTTCATCCGAAACTCAGTGATGACACCTAGAAAGACTAGAATCATGAAGTCTCATCCACCGTGGTTCAACTCGAACACCAACTGTGAATTTCATGATGGAATGTTGGGGCATTCAATTGAAGAATGCAAAGTTTTCCAAGAGAAGGTTCAAGAAATGATGGATGATGAAACACTGACTTTCAAAGGAGGAAGCCCAGTCGTGAATGGAATACCGTTACACTGATATAAGTGAAAACTCTAGAAAATTCCAGAACATACCGTTACACTGATATAAGTGAAAACCCCAGAAAATTCCAGAACATACCATTACGCTGTTTATTGTGTTTGCTTATGTTTACTTTTCATTTCTTTGATTAAAAGCATAATTGGCATGTAAGAACATGTTACTTTGAATAAGTAATGCAATAAGTATTTATTTTGAAGAAACCCATTCGTTTCACTCTTAAAATTTTCTTCATAATTTTATAATGCCAACTTTTACCCAATCTTTCCTCACTTTGGTGAAGAGTTGGGAGGAGGATGACGAAGTAAAACGTAGGTCTCTTAGTGTATGCTTTTGAATAAAACCCTACTAATGATATAAAATTTTCAAACCTCCTAAACAATAGATATAAGGCGGTTAATTCCTCTTTAACCATTTTTCTCAACCTCATGTTAGCTTGGGGCAATTTTCAGTCAGAATGCCTAAATTTTTTTTTTTAAAAGATAGTGAACACCTTTCAAAAATGGGCAGGTACAAATAAGCTTGGACCTTTATTTCCTTTGTTTTACCAATCTTAAACTAAGCCCTGATGTAACTATCAAAAGTCCTTATTAAAGTAAAGGTTTACTTCGAAAGCATACTCAGTGAGATAACGTTTCCTGACTCCTATGAGCTATGCTCAAATTGGTATTGGCTTTATAAAACAAATTTATATCCTAACTAGTGATTTCGGTCACAAGTTAGTGCGATATCTCTTTTCAAAACTTCAAGACAAACGTATATGTTGCATTAACGGTTTCAGAATTAACATTTCATACGTGTTGATCTTTGCCGAGGTCATAGAAAGTTTACACAAAATTTGAAGACTCTGCTGACCTGGGGCAAGTTATTCCCAAGTGGTTATTCTATGCAAGTTTGACTTCATCTAGAGATCTATTTCTGAAGACTTATTCATAATACCATCAGTCAGAGCCGGTTACGTCGAGATTCGGCGAATCTCTCTAAGAGTTTGAAAACAGTGGGACGCCACGTTTTTCTGTAAAATCCTCTTAGATTGACTTCCTCTCATGACCATATTACTTGGGGCATCTGAGAAACAAAGGCTATCTTAACCATGTGCAACAACTATTATTCTAATGGCGACTATTACGCAATTCATCAAGATAGAATTACCTTGTTCTTGCAACATTCTTCATGTCCCCGATAAATTCTATTTTTGGTGGTCATGACATTCTTCGATGAAGCCTTTCAATGCAAGAATTCCCAAAGGATTTGCTTAACTTCACTTCCCCAGTGAAGTGCATAGTATTTTAATCCTCGGTGATTTGCTTCACCAACTTCACACTCCCAGTGAAGTGGACATGTTTTACTCCTCAATAAACCTTATACAACGTCGATCTTCTCCAGCATGAGTCTCTCCAGCGAGACGGATATTTATTTTATCCATGGCTCTCCAGTTATAAGTTTGATCCACTCCTAGTAGATCCCTGCTTCAACAAGACAACCATGATTCATCCTGATAATTCCTTCGATGTAAGATCAAGATATTATATCCCCAAGTGGAATGATCTCTATTCCCCAAGAGAAAGTTTTGAAGCCCTGAAGCAGGAATGTGATCCCATATTCAGTTCTCCGTCTATCCCCAGTGATACTTCTATCTTGGAAGATTGGTCGGATGTTTGTTCCAAGATGTTTCATCTCTGGTTGCCTTTGTTCATTTGTTTTGTCAGCATTAGACATACGCATAGCATATAGATAGATAGAATGGCATATGCATTTAGTATTTTTATGTTTGTCTGTTCTTTCACTCAGGACGTGTTTATCCCTGAGTGATCGGGTTTGTCTTCTCCTTCCAAGTATAATTATCAGCCCTAGGCAGAAAGAGCACAAGATTTTTATTTCCCCACAGAGTTCGATCCTCGTGGAAGACAGTTGTTTTAGTACAATGCCATTGGAGTTCATACCTCAATGGTCGAGTCTTACTTGAAAGTTTCTCTTCAGTTATTTCCTGAATTGAATTTCGGTTCTCGGCAATCACATTTTAGATATTTCCCACTTCGGAATGTGAATTAAACGTGCATTTATTTCACACTTTGTTCCCCAAGAATAATCTCTATGAAGATTATCATTGAAGGCAAGCTACTTCCTCAGCAAAATTACGAGTTTTTCTCAACAATTCGAGCAACTCATCTCAATCAGGTTTTATCTCCACAAGATAGTTTGTCCATCCCCAGTGGTTATCGACTTGGAATGACTTCCCCAGTGAGTCTCATCACACAAGTTTGCTTCCGTCAGCGACATCTCCCCGAAGAAGTCGAAGAAGTTTGTCACCATAGTCTCTCTTTATTGGAGAAGACATGCATTATAATTCAACCGGCTCACATTTTTCTGAAGATCCCCGGTGAAGCTTTACAACCTCCATTACATCTACAAATTACATTTACAGTTCTACAACAACAGATTTACATCAACATTACAATTTACAAAATCCTACAATCTACAGAGTTCTACAAACAACAATTTACATTTACAGTCTACAATGATTTTACAATCTACAAATTTTCAACATTTCGAGCAGAGACTGAGACTAGCTCATAGCATCCAGACTATGACGCTCGGGGAAGTTCTACATCAGAGACTGAAACCAGCTCATAGCATCCAGACTATGACGCTCGGGGAAGTTCTACATCAGAGACTGAGACCAGCTCATGGTTCCCATACCATGATGCTCGGGGAAGTTCTACAATCTACATCAACATTTACATCAACGACAACTACAATCTACAATGACAAACATTCAAACATCTTACAGTTCCTGGTTAATCTCGGCAGTAGATTCCCAGAAGACCTCGGCAGTAGGTAGTCCTATTTCAGTTCCTGGTTAATCTCGGCAGTAGATTCCCAGAAGACCTCGGCAGTAGGTAGTCCTATTTCAGTTCCTGGTTAATCTCGCCAGTAGATTCCCAGAAGACCTCGGCAGTAGGTAGTCCTATTTCATTTCCTGGTTAATCTCGGCAGTAGATTTCCAGAAGACTTCGTCAGAAGTATTTCTCCAACAAACTTCAACACGAAATCTCGGCAGTAGATTCCTTACAGATTTTAACAACACATACTTTGGCAAAAGTATTCTCAATTAAACTTACAAGTCTCGGCAGTATACTTCTCCAACTGATATCTTAAATCAATTACATTTAACTTACACAGTAGGTTCTTCAAGTGGATTTTCTTGAAAGTTCTCCATAACATATTTACAGATGCTTTGTGATTGCCAATCTTTCCCCGAGGAGTCTCGCTTTGTTGATTCTGTTATTCCCGTGTGTCGTGTCTGGTTTCTCCCATGTGGCGCCATTTCTCCATAGGACCCGTCTGTCTTGCATTCTCATACCATTGCATATCATTTTCTTTCAGTGGTATCTTAGGGCCAAAAATCTGTGCAGTGTTTATATTTAAGTCCCTCCTATCTCGTCGAGACGGAGATTTCAATCTCCATATCTCCGAATAGGAGTAACTTAAATAGGGGCATCTGTTGCACCCTACTTTTTAACCATAAGATCCCGCTTCCCTGTGTTTTTTATTTTTTTTATTATTATTTATTTAATTTGATAAGCATGATTAGTATGACTAACCTACATGTGCAGATGTAGTAATTTCAAACGGAGATAGTATTCATTCTCACGATCAAGCACTGCGGGAAGCGACCAGTGAATTCTAATTCATTCAGTTTTAAGATCCTTGAGCATTATCTTATCAAGAATCAACATTAGGCTCTTCAGGGTTTCTCAGGAGTTTTCACTCAAGCATGGTCATTTGAGGACTAATTATGTTTTAAGAGAGTTGGGCCAAAACTGGAGTTTCTTTTGGTTATAAGAGAGATTTGGTTCTCTTTTTCCACCATCGGTGATTTATGGTTAGTGTGTTATGAATTGAATTCAAGGAAGCTTTTGCATAGTGTGTCAACGTTGAAGTTCAAGAATTAAAAAAAAAACTTCTTTTAAGGAGAACATAAGCCCAAAGGCTTTCCTTCGAGTTCAGGCGGAGATTAAGTTATTAGTAAAAGAATACAAGAACGTTCAAATTGTTATGAGACGCGGGCATCCAAATTTTCTTCGAATTGTGTTCTTCATAAGGTTTTACTATGCAAATTCACATTCAAGAATTCAAGTTACAAAGGGACTTCGATATTTTAAGGTCTCAATTTAAGATGAATGGATGAAGTAACACAAGGTAGTCAAAGTTATTTGTCGTGAATCCCTCACGTAATTGCTCGTGGCTGAAGGAAAGATAATGAATCGTTACCGTCATCATAGACAGCTTTTTATACATCTTAGAAATGTCAAGACAATGCTGCTTACATCCTTACCAACATCACGTAAACCGTACCGTTTTTTTATAAAAAAAAAAAAAAGAAAGTAACCAGAATTCACAAATCCCCCATAAAGGTTTTGAGCTTTTACATTGGCAAATGTTTACATGTTAAAGTTACAAGAATTTTAAATGTAAAGTTAAGCCTTTTCTTCATTGACGGACCGCGTCCTCGATCTGCACTTGTGAAGTAAAATGTCCTTTGTGTAAGCTTCAGCAAACTCCAACATCCTGCAATCATAAGGCAGTGTTATTAAACTGAACAGACCATTAACCAATCATAAATCATCCAACGTGCATGAATATGAGTCAATCAGTAACAAGGTGAAATGTTATGATCTAAACCAATCCACCATCCAACAGGTATTCTCACTGCATTCAACCCGTTTTACGACATGAACATAAGATCATCTTCGGTTATATATGAACTCCAACGATCCTGCAAGGTCAATAAAGCTCAAAGTCAATGTGATTTAGGGAAATCCGAGAAAAAGAACAATTTCAACAAGTAATAATTTCTCATGAAAAGTTTATCGGATTCCTTACCCTCAAGACTTAAGGAGCTTTATCCGGAGCATATCCATCAGTAAGTTGGTACTTTCCCTGCAAAGTTCTTACAATGTTCATACAGAAAACCGACGGATCACTTTCTTCCCCAACTCGCACCTTGATAATCTGCACTCGCTACTATCGAACCTTCATACATATACGGTCAAAGGATTTAAATATCTATGTATTTATTTAATGCCTTGAGAATGCAATGATGATCAGTACCTGCAAGCAGAACATTTGACGCTTTGATTCGAATTTTGAGTGGATCATTATTATTCCTTACAACCTGAACGACCCTTGGTTGCTAGGAGAATCAGAAGTAGCGGCAATTCTGTTGCCTCTTTGGATATCCATCCCAACAAGTTAAAGGATAAGTCATTGACTCTCCAAAGCAAACCGCAGGAACCTCCTACAACGTTGCGCCCTATACTTTGCCAAGACGATTATTTATCCAGCCACTACCATATTAGTAATTATGCTCAAGGCCGTCGCAGACATCCAGTCCCACAACGAGCAGGGCACCTGAAAATAACCGATTGCAGTCATTAATCACACTACAAGTACAGATATACACCAAGAAATCAGAATGTGCCATTTGCAGAAATGAACTGCAAGTTTAGATTTAAGAAGAGATGAAAATAAGTGAGTACAGCCCTCAGTTAAACTCATCATCGGGCGGAAGATTCGAGCGGCCGGAAGGGCAACGGAAGCCGTCACCAACTTCCTACCAAAGCATCGAACGAGTGAGTTTCGGACAAGTTCGACAATCAGTTTCAGGAAGCTCTCAACAACTACAGACAACACTTTTCAAATCCCTCATCGGTTCAGACTTAAGTCATCATCACCACTTTAAACCTTTCTCGGCAACGGCGTAGAACCGGCAGCTTCCGAACTTAAAAGCTGGGACCTGAAAGAAGAAGAATAAAGTCAGTTAACTTCAAAGACAAACAACCCAAGATTTCGTCATAGAAAATCAAAGCAATGACCAAGGACGTCGCAATTGCTTCAGAACTTATCAGCGGCGTTCAGGAGCGATTTATCAGGAACAGCGCATCAGCGTTTTGGTAGCAGTACAACGCAAGCATGCCCGCATCCGTACAACACTTCAGTACAACATTTACAAACACCAGCATTTCAGCAACTTCTTGCATGTCGGCAACGATATTTTAGGCAACCTGCAATGCAAGGAACAAGTCAGACCAAGTTGCAGCACAAGAAGAGTCACAATACAATACTACCGATTAACTTGAATAAACAGAAGTTCAGGTACCTTGGACATCACATTTAGAGGCCAAGCCGGCTGTAGGCTCCTCGACTCCTTATCCACCAGCATCAGTTCCTGGTCACACTTCTCAAATGCCCTCTGGAAGTTCTCGTACTCAAGACTTTGCTTTTAGCCAACAACAGAAGAAAGTTTGTTTCACCCGGACGCATTTCTCTTTGCAACCTATTAAGAAAAATGAATGGAGTTAATAAGTCATTGAATTAACTCAAACAACAGACAAAACATGATCAAATTTTGAAAGCAGGTTAATACTTTTTACCATCTTGGATCTTTGAGAAGAACTCATGGGCTCCAAGTGAATTTCCAAATTGAAGATGATAAAGCTACTCCCCGACGTGGAAAGAAACCGAAGACAACGCCGACATACTCATATTGTATAGCTGTTGTTTGATCACCTTCTCGAACTGCAGAATGCCATGAACGTTAGAATCAGAGAAAGGAAGAAATACAAGCCTTGACATGATTGTATCCAAATGCTAAAGACTACACCAAGAGCTTAAAGACCATTTCTAAAATATAGTAGAAATTCAACAAGGACGTTGGCACACAAACCTTTTGGCAGCAGTTGTTAGAACCATATTCCTTATCTTGGCCAGTTCTTGTTCATGCAATACTGGAAGAGTAAAATTTGTGTTCCTCAATATTTTGTTAATACCACCATTAGAGAAGGGATATTCCACCTGCAAAGTCAAGAAGAACCTGTTAGATTATAACACTACAACATGTGTGGTCGTTGTGTCGCACAATGAATAAACAATTGTACAAAGCAGAGAAACATTCCACTTCAGGGAGTAAATAACTTAGCTTCAAATGGAAGTGTTACGGTTCGCCGCATAGGAACCATACGATATTATTCTAGATGGAAAGGGAGACACGAACTTCGACTTGCCTAAAATAACTGCTACCAAGTCTGCATCTGAGCTAAAGAGTTTGGTATCCATTAATGAGAGGGAACTCCTTGAACCCTCAGTGCAAAGCCAGTCCTATTACGTTTCTTCTGATGGCGCATCTGGAATTTCGGTGACAATTAAGGATACTTCCCAAAGCAATCCTACACAAAACCACCATGTTAATTACTTTCCAACTTTTCTTCAAACACAATCAACCAAAATAAACCGAATATGGCAAGTTCATCAACCACAGATCAACAACAAAGGAACAACAATCAGACAGCTTTAAAACCTTCCAAATACAGACAGACATGTTCTTACAGATTCGGTATTGTTTTGAAAGCAAATCACAGGCTTGGGCAACTATAAAAGAGAGGTGAATCGCGACGAAAGGGAGAAGAAAGGGGAAACTGAGGAAGTTAGGGTTCATTTTCTTTTTTTTCGTATACGTTGTAATCTGATAAACACATACCCATCATACTATCACATGCCCACACTACGCACATCCACAACAAGTCCCATGCGCCCACGACACACAATCACTCCACCTTTAATCTCCATTAACTTTTAATTAATCTCACTTATTCACTAACTAATTAATTAACTGATAATATAATCATAAACCCTTTTATTTAATTAATTAACTTTTTTCTCATCAGTTTTTTTATTAGACTAATTTTATTTCTTAATCAACCTTTTAAGATTAAACAAATAAATTCTTTTCTAAATAAGTGATGATATGTCTATTGGTTCTTTCTTCTTAAAACTTTTTTATTTAAAATAACTTTTAAATAAATTATAATAAATCTCTTTTAATCAAATTTAACTTTTAGCCTTTTATAATAATTAAAAGTCCATTTTATTTAAGTAATGAAAACCATTTCAACAAATCATAACAAAACTATTTTATTTTAAAAAACTCAAAACTATTTAATTTATTTACCAATAATAACAACCATTTTATAACTTAAACGAAAACAATTTTATATAACAAGAAAATCATTTTTCATAATAACACATATTCACTTGTTATAATAATAATTAACTTTTTTTAATATTAGGAACTGTTCTCTTAAGTAAATTAACTTTCATGTGATAATTAAACAATTTTACTAAAACTAACCCAAGTCAAATCCAGCATTACCCCTAAAATCAAACCTCACCAACTCTTTTCTCTAAAATCAATTCAACCTTCCTTAAACAATTCAATCGTGCACGCTTACGTCTCTCTCTGTTCACGCACCCCACTTGCACTCACTTAGCGCTTTCATGCGTCTGTGTATGGATTTAATTATTTGCCTTTACTTTCTGCAATTTATCATTACCGCAATTTATATTATCATATCGCATTCCGTCCAAAGGAAAAACCTACACATGAGTCAACACTTGTGTGTAGTGCACATCATTTGCATCATAATCCCTTCGATCCTTGAGTCCATTCAAGTTGATCGCTTAAGATAGATCCTACCCCATAGGAAGGACCTTGTCTTTATTTTTTTACAACTTAGACAAACAAACAATCAACAATACAACACAACAATACAAACCTTTCAAACACAATAGAGAAAGATGTTAATCATCTTAAGCGAGATAGAATCTCCACCCCACAACAATACAATCAAGCCGTAGGGACTTTGCCTTAAGAGAAATAAAGGCATACTCGTCAAACAATCCGAGTACTTAAGCCATTTTCTTAAGACGATGCAAAGACTATTTTCCTACACCTCGTGGCGGTTACATCTCTCTTGAAATGAAGACACATCTCTTCTCCTAAAATCAATCAATCAACTACCCTAAACACGTAAGGACTTTGACCATAGTCAAAGAACTCCTCTAACCCTTTAGGGGAACTACAAATACTCTGATTCCACTCCCGTAAGGATATGTAGGCATAAGATGCGACATCTTATCGAGTATACTTAGAAATAAACCATTAGGGTCTCTAATCCCTTAAGCAGATAAACACTTAGCAATAAACAATATAAAACAAGAGGTTCCTGTAGAGTACTACAGAAACTTAGGATGCTAGTACCTTCCCTAAGTTTAACCAACCCCCGAACCTATAACTCTCTAAACCTTGCATTTGCATTGCATTGTGGGAATTTCGATCTTTATCCCTTCCTTTGGACAAATCAAAGTTCGGTTGCAAAAATGAATTAAAGATTCAAACTAATCAATAGTTTGGTATCCGATTTTCACCGCGACACTAAGGTTAACCGTAAATCTAAATCAATTTGTCCGATTAAAAAAGCAATAAGAACATTGAACGATAAAACTTTATTAATAAAATAAGCACTTATGTCATTCAAATAAGAGGAACAATATCATTACAGAAGCAATTCAGAGACACCCCCTAGCATTGGGGGGTTTAGCTACTCATAATAATCAGAGAAATTAGAATGTAAGAATTAGAAATTACAAGATAATAGGATTGCCTTGATCTTCAATGCATTCGTGGATGAAATCCTTCAGTTCTCCCTTGTGTTCTTGATCTCCCAATTCTTGATCGTAATTTTCTTCACAAGTCAAAAGTCCCTTTTTCCTGCTCAGAATGCGCCTAAAATACTCCCAGGTCCAACACAACAGTGGGGAAATACCCAAAATACCCTTATGAATCACCAATGTCATAAAAATAAGAAAAATAGGGTCTGACACGTCCAAGCCAACACGAGCCGTGAATAGAGAAATAAGAAAAATAGGGAAATACCCAAAATACCCTTATGAATCTCTGGTTCTTACTAAACAAAATCCAATTGCCCAGACTTGCTGACACGGGTTGTGTCAGGTGACACGGGCGCCTGTGTCAGCCCATTGTCCAACATACAAATATCATTTTCTAGGTTTCCTCCTGACACGGCCCATGTCAGGTGACACGGGTGGCCGAGTCAAGCCATTGTCTTACTTTTAAAATCTCCTTCGACTTTCTGGAATCTCCATTTTCTTCACCTGAGTCCTTTGACTTTTTCCGCACGGACCTGAAATCATCAAAACTACAACCAAACGCGTAAAATGCAACAAAAACATGACATAACATTAGAAAATATAAATTTCGAGAAAAAACATAAAAACAGTAGAATTTACTCAAAAACAAAAAAAAGACTTAAACAAACATTACCGATTCATGGATGAAATGCCGAATAAGTGACGGAAACACAATAGAAATGGTGACTGATCACAACCCCAAACTTAGCGCATTGCTTGTCCTCAAGCAATGCTCGAGACAGCAGACAGGTTACCCTAAATTGCAAAGTCGAGTTACCACAACATTGTTGATGTCTTTTGCGATTCTCTTTTCACTTTTTCTGTCAAGTTTCCTGCTTCCCCGATCTGAACCTTCTGCTACACTTTCACATCAAAGCACTTCTTTACCTGTTAGCTTTTTCTACGCACTCACCAAAATCTCTCTGGGTTAAAGTGTTTACGCTCACAATCAGAACATGCAAAGTCAACTCATAAACTTAAATACCATCTATCATCATCTTACACACACATACCTTTTGAGGTCTTTTACGGTTTTAACGGGGATTAGGGTCATGGTAGGATAAACAAACAAAACGGGAAAAACAAGTGGTTATGGCTCAGAGTCGGTGTTGTCATTTTCACTGTAATATTTGCATTAATTAAGGGTATTCGATACCTTTTCATCAGAATTCATTAGTTTCTACTCAAATGATCTTCTTGAGCATGTACTCTTACTTTTCAAACTAACTTTTTTCGCTAGGCAAGTGCTTTGTTTTTTCTCATAATCTCTTTTCTATATTTTTTTCTTTTTTTTTAATCATAGATTCTTCTTTTCTTTTTTTCAATTACACTTACCTAGTTCTTTTTGGTATCTCCATCCCAAACATAGAATTCTTCCACAGATTATACTGACAATACCAATCTGAGCAAGGTAGGGAACTGTTTAGGCTAATGGTTCACATAAAGTGGTTATAAACAAACAAAGGGAAAATGGCTCAAATTGGGTTAACAAAGGCTAACATACAAAGGGTGGCTAGAACGGCTCTGGGTTAACAAAAAATAATAATTGCCTCGGTGTGTATAAGTGTGCAGTGAAACTTAAACAGACATTACACCTGCTAAGAGCGACAAAGACATACTCGAACCTCTCTCATGATGACTTGTGTTTGCGTTTTTTGTTCGTCACCATGTTTGGTCTAGCTCAACAGGTTCCAAAGTACTTCTAGTATGGTGCAGTTTCCTATCCAGTTCGAGTGCACAATACTCCAAAAACATTCTGGTGTTGTAGAGTCGCGTCCAATCATTTTATTCAAAAGTATCAACATTTTAGGGCTTCCTGGAAAGAAAATAGGGGTTGAATCTTCTCATCCATTGGTACATCTTTCATCACTCAAACAACAACAACCCATGAATCTGTAACATACACAACATAGCATACTAAGATCAAAGTAAAAACGAACAGAAACTAATACAAATAACGGAAACAAATACAAATACTAAAAACATAACCCCCCCCCCCCCCACACACACACACACACACTTGAACTAAACATTGACCCCAATATTTTAGTACAATCTAGAGAGGGGAACATACACAACCTCATTATGGAGGAGGGAATTGCAACATCAGTTGTTGCATCATGGCATGCATCTCATCCATGACTGCCCTTGGCGAGCTTTCTCCTTGGCATGTCGGGTTTGCTCCGCCTGGAGGTACCCGATCTCGTTGCACACCCACGACCATTTGTCCTCGGTCGTGGATGATGATCCAGCACCTGCATAAGTGGGCATCTCATGGGAAGGAATAAACGACTCCTGCTCTGGAATATCCTCCTCATCTTGCTCACCTGCAGAAACAGTCTCAACATTATACTCGTCCTCATCTTGGACAGCACTATCAGAAATCCAATTATTCTAGTCAGAAATACTTACTCTGCCAGGGTCAAGGAGAGTAATAACAAACCTGTTTAAACTCATAACAACATAATAAGTGGGAGTGACAAAAATCATAACCTGTTGGACTAGGGTAACCATATCCAATCTATTCTTACTTGCCACTAGTGTGTCATTCAGCGCGGCAAGGTCATAACCGAAATGTTCAGCTATTTGAGTGATCATCCCTCCAACAAGTATACCTCCTTGGGTCGCCCTCCCTGTTCTGCTTAAATAATCTGTTGTAAAGGCACCATCTCCGAATTAGCCATAGCATAAAGAAAAAATATCTCTCTGTGTAGCTACCCATGTGCTATCACCTCTGCCAAACAAAGTGTAAGCTAAACCTTTTTGAGCATATCTGAAGCACGGATTTTGGATCCAAGAGGCTTTCGCACCTTTTGCGGTATATTCTGATTTTCCTATTATAGTCGTCCAAAATGCCTTAGCATAAAACCCTTCCGGAACAGCTCCGGGTCCAATAAACGGGAGTCAGAGGATGCCTCCTAACTGCTCGACAGTGAGTTCATGATCAAAGTTAAATAAGCGAAACTTCATTATACCATGGTAGTACTTCATCGTACCTATCCATTTTTTTTCAAATGAAATTCAACGGTGCTAAAAAATTCTAAAGTAATACGTTCAAAAGTGTGAGCTTCTACATGCATAAACTCAAGCATTCCTAAGACATGGAACATCCTGTCGATTTTAACACTTAGACCTAACACAGATAAAGTTTTGTTATAGATATACCTTGTCGGCGTAATCTTACGCTTTACATGGTATGGGTAACGCTTCTCAAGCTCCAGGTTTTCAAAGATGATATTGTGCGCATTTTGATCGCGACTTTCCGAGTCTAATCGAATTAACTGCAAGTGTACAGTCTATCGCGTAGTAATAAAGATATCGAACCCACAAGGACTCATTGTCAATCTAGTATATTCGGACGTTACTGTGTTTATCTAGGTTGTTAATGGTTTAAGGGGAAATATGCAAAAGTAAAGGCTAAACTAAAGAAAGGCTAAAAGGTTTCTTAGAATAATAATGCGGGTAATCGGTATGCAATGACATAGTGCTCTGAGGATTTGACAAGTTACCGGCGCGGTTTAATAATTTCAAAATGGTTTTCAGAAGAAAATAACAGTTTAAAGACTTTTGTCTCACGATGGTTGTTGACGCTAGTCACAACTCTAAGGCGGAACATATGCTTTCGCTATCCCGTTCGGGGTTTAAATTGATTTTTGAAAACCATTGAGTTCTAATCTCTTTTAAAATGATTTCGCTACGTTTAAAATAGATGCTCAGTTTTTACTATCCGGTCTTAGCCTCAGCTTTCGCGTGTGGGTTCATACCTTAGTAAATCTCCCACTGTCATGGCGAGATTGCTTTAAATAAATTCTCGTTGTCGCGACGAAGTTTAGTTTAACGATTTTGGTTTAAAAACTAGAGCCTGAAACAAGTTTGAAAAAGAAAGATTACGCCGGCTATTATCGAACCTTGTTCTACTAGTTCATTACATACCGATCGATGCGGTTTTAGCTAGACATAAAGCTTAAAGCATGCATAATTGAATTTAAAGAGAAGAACACGTAAACATACATATCAAAGCAAATATAATTAATTAATAATAATAACGGAACCTGTAAATAATTATGGTTCGGCACTTGGATAATCCTCCACAATGTCGGCAGATTACTCTTGTGACGATTAATTGTACGAAAAAGTAAGAACAAAAATTACAACGAAATTCTGGAAAGGAAACAAAGGAAAGGAAGCAAAGCAGAAAAGAAACAAAGCAAGAAAATATCTCTGGTATTAAATCCGGCAGCACTTCGTGGTCTTCAATGCGGCTCTCCTATTTCAGTCCCAAGGCTCTCTTTTTATAGTGAATTAATTATATGTGAACTGCTTTTGGAAGTGCCTTTGAGGGTCAGAAAATCCAGGGAGTCGTGCATTTGATTTGGGCTTCTGTTTGCACGTCCTTGAAAGTGGACGTTATGCAAAAATTGTGGATGTGACGGTCGTGAGGGAGCCATGACACTCGTCATGTCAGCAAAGTTTGTTTCTGCTGCTTTTCTCTTTCTTTTTCTTCTGTTATATGTCTTTTTGAGCTTGTTTCCCTTATCTTGCTTCATTTGAGTATTGACTTTGTAAACCTGCAAAACATTAAACAACAATGCAAATATGGTATAAAATCGGGGTGAAATCAACCGTTAATAGCATGAAATTATGACATTTTAATATATATGTTTTCGCATTATCAAACTCCCCTAAACTTGAATCTTTGCTTGTCCTCAAGCAAAAAGACTAAGAGCTAAGACGATGCAGCCATATGATGCGTACTTGTGCATTTTCAAAATCGCTTCAGAGGCGCTGAGTCGAGAATTCGGAGATGATTCAAAACAACATGCATACGAACTTGACACTAAGTGGAAATGCTTTCGAATGCCTCCTCTTTATACGAGCCGGTTCCAATCATGCTGCTGTAGCTCGGCGTTAAGTTCATCGTACTAAGTTCTACCCAGTTTCGTTCCAGCACAATCACATTAAGCCCTTTACCTCTTTTCGCGTACGTAGTGGAATAGCCTGTTAGTGACTTCGGTCTTTTCTTTCTATGGGGTCTGGTGCACGACTGCGGTACCCTATGACATGTTCACTTTGTAAGTTGTGGGGGATCGAACCGTGATTCGCCCTACCGAGTCCATAACCAGAGACCTATGGACCAACTGACAAGGAACTTCTTTTTCTTTTATGAGCTCACTTTTTCTTTTTTCTTTTTGCCATTCCGAAATGTCTGAAGTAGATAAACACTACATGACTGTGGAGCAATTCTTTTCTTTATGATCTTACCGATCACTTATTTGCATCGGCTTTCCACGTAGTACGTGCTTAAGGCGGTGCTGACTTCTTTTATAAACTATTAAGGGCTTCGCTTGATGCTCGAACCTGAGGCTTCGGTACAGTAGGTAGTGGAGCTGACTCGCATAAACCGTAGGTCTAAGGTGTCAAGTCGGTATGGATATCGTTAGTAATCGTTCTCGAGTTTCCTTAACTTGGTGCACCAGATGTTTGCATCGAAAATTTTTCGTATAGCTCGAGTAAAGCAGATTAAGCTAGGGAAGTTCTTTTAACGGAAAAGAATATAAAAATATGTGCTTTATTGAATTGAAATAGAACTGAATTGAAATTACTGAAAATGAAATTACTTTGAAAGGGAAATGAAGGACATAATAAAGTGCCGCTCCCACACCATCTCAAGCAGTGTCCTCACTGCGTTGAAGTGATAGTGGAAGGTGTACAACAATGAAAACAAGAAAAATGCAGAAAAAATAAAAAGAACACTACTCTCTGTCGCGCCCTCTTCCTCGATGGCGTCCTCCTCTGGTCGTGGGGCGAAGAATGCCGGTGTGAAAAATAGAGTCGTGTAAGTCGTCCACACGGACGTTTAAAGCGACCATTTCATCTACGACATTGCTGAGGCGTTCCCCTTGGGAGGCCAACAAATCGATCACTTGTTGATGTTGTTCTTGCTGACGTCGTTCAAGTAGGGCGGCGTTCTGGTTCTGTTGCCAGATGAAGTGAAGGACATCTTCGATGGTAGATTTGGTTTGAGGGCAGGGGCAACGACGGGAAGGAGGACCTGCAGGGGGTGGTTGCTGAGAAGCTTCAGCCTGAGCAACGTGGTCCAGTTTATCCTGTACCTCTTCAACGGGCATCTGATCATTCTGTTGAGGTGCTGCAGCATTAGCTTCAGGTGCCGCTGGGTCAAAAAGCCAGTTGGCTCTGCTCTGAGGGTGAGCACGGTCTCGGCAAGGAAGGATGATGCTGCAGATGGTGGGGTTGCGAACCACCAGATGATAACGTCCATCGGCGCGTACCTTGATGAGGTGAGAAGAACGGCAATAGTCGATATCCAGGAAAACAGGAGGTGAGGACGGAAGGGCCTAGAGGTGATCGCCGAGGTCGAGTGATAATGCAATGGAAGTGACGATGCCTCCGAAGTAAAAAGGCTTAGAGCCTCGACCATAGTTAGCCTGGATGTGAGCCAACAGGAATGGGGCGGCGTTGATGGGTTTCGGCGCAAAGATGCATTTCAGGAAGAACAGTTCCTTGGAGTTTACCTTATGGTTACTATCTCTAGCAAAGATAGTGTTATTGAGTACCCTGTGAACGTAGCGGATAGCGGGATGGTGAATGAATGTAGCATTAAGACTGTCCCAGCTATCGACGGTGGTTCTGGTGATTTGGTTCCAAAGCGCAAATGCTTCCAGAAAGAACTGTTCCGAAGGAACACGGCAGTGAGCATCAGCACCATGGTGAAATTGGAGCATCTGAGCCAGTTGAGGTTTAGCTAGTATTCCCGACCGAATAATCTAAAGCTTGCAACACCGGTGAGTTGATTGGTTTCGCCGGGGGGTGTCATGTATGTGAATGAACTGAGGAACTCCAGAGTTAACTGTTCGTAGGTAGGCTGTGGTGTTGTGTAGAGGAACCACAGCACGGCGTTCTGTAGCATCCATTGGACGCCTTCCCGAATGCCCAATTCTGTAATGCAGGCGACATCGACATATCGAGTTGGTTGGACGGAACTCTGATAAAATTGAACGTAATTCGTTCGCTGCTGGTCTCCTTTTTCGCCGGCTCAGAAGGTGATGTTGGACATGTCTGGAAGTTCTCCTTGGCGTGCCATTTCTTCTGATGATTTTTGCGAACTAGAGAGAGTGTTAGGGAAAAGAGTTTCTGTCTGTGGAATGAAATGAGGAGAGAACCGTTACTTTATAATGTGAAATTTGGGGAGCGAACGGTTGGATTGGATGAAAATAGGGTTGAATGGAATGAATGAGAGAGTTGAGGATTTATGGGGTATGTGGAACGTGAAGGAGTGGGGGGTTAAGAATTTGGAGAGAAAAGAGTGTCCAACGGTCGTATTCTGCTATTTAGCAGAATACATAATCTCGTGACGATCGTGAGGGGGCGTCACGATCATCAGGCTCGTGACGAGCGTAACAAGGTTGTGACGGTCGTCATAGCAGTAAATTCTACAAATGCAGAATTTGTGCTGTTTGGTTCGTACAGGCATTATGTAATATCATTAAATCTCATTTCAGACCAGTTTATCAACCAAACAATGAATTGAAAATAAAGAATACTTGATTAAAATAAAATGGCAAACGAAATTCATTAATTAAAGAGTAAAGTACAGGAATTGAAACGAAGTTCAAATTGGAAAAACATAAAACTATAAATTGTTCAGAATGCAGAAAAAATTTAAAATTAAAACTAAAACTAAAATTAATCAGTCCTTCTGTTGCTTCAAGTTGTCGAGCTGTTTAGTAAGGCAATCGAACTGTTCACACACTATGTCCATGAAGGTCGTGACTTCCATCTGCAATGTTGTTAGCTCTTCCTTGATTGTGGTAATTTCCAATTTGACATCATCCACTATTTTCTGAATGGTATTCAGCTTGTCTGTTTGTTGGTCAGGGATGGGGTCAGGGAAATTATGGTAATTTGGAGGAGTCTCAAGGTCAGTCTCAGGTTCCGACACATAGTCTTCATAGTACATAAAATCTTGAGCTTCATAAATATGGTCACTATCATACATGTAGGCTTGAGGTGTGGAATGAGGTGAGGCAAGACCCATAGGTTCGTCCAATTCGTACAGCCAATTGTTTCAGTTGTGGACACTCGTCTTCTCATGGTTAGGTAGTGTAAACAGGTGGACGGGTCGGCCAGCAATTAGGTACTCATAAGTGTCAGGGCCTAAGTTACCTATAATACGTTGGTTAAAGCAGAATGGTATATCCATAGGTCTTATTTGGCCAGAGACTTTAATTCTGTTCAGCTGGTACCTAAGTCTGATTGCATGTGCAATCATAGTGACGAGGCCTCCTACAGCGATAGGTGCATTTTGTTCTAGGTTAATCCTTTTGAAGGCTCTCATCATGAATGGTACGGCATTGACTGGTCGACCTTGTGACGCACAGTACAAGATAAACAGTTCTTCCTTTGAGACAGTGGTAATGTTTTCCTCCTTCCCAAAAAGGGTATGTGCTAATATCCTATGAAAGTAGCGGAGTGCAGGATTGTGTATCTCGTTAGAGTCCATATCATTTGGCTCAGGGTGATAGTTACCTGAAATAGTACCCCAAAAGTAGTCTAACTCGATATCCATATCTTCTTCTTGAGTGTCAGTATATGAGAACGGTCCGCTAGGGAAGCCTAAAAGATCAGCTAATGACTTACGGTTATATTCGAACTCAGTCCCAAACAGTCTAAAACAAATCATCTCCTTGGTGGATCCATATCCATATTCGGGTCTGTAGCCTAGGGAGCGTAGGAATTCAAATGTGAGTTCGCGATGGGTAACCCAACGGGTTTTTAGAGCACTTTGCTCCTAGTCTAGTCGGTTAAACAGGTAGAGGATGTTGTCATGAATGCCTAGCCGATCCATAGTGGATCCATCATAGAAATGTGTCAAAGCGATGCCTCTCTGAGTCAAAGCCTCAAATCGGGCTTGCTGAGCTGGTCCTCTAAAAACAGTAACCGTGTAATCGATGTTAGCCATTCTCGCTAGTTAGTCAGTCAAAAAAGAGGTAAGTAAATCCTGTAAATAGTTGAAAACATATTTTACTCAAATTAGTTTTTAGAAACAGAAGGTGATAAAAGATAAAATAAAAATAAAAATAAAAGTGTAAATCAGATGAAAAACATATTGTAAATAATTTCAAAGGGGAAAATGAGTGAAAATGGGTTGCCTCCCATTCAGCGTTGTTTTTAACGTCGAAAGCCTGACGATAGCTTGGTGACAAGCTATTCAGGATGTTGAGTAGGAAGCTCTTGCAATTTTAGTCTGCTCACGTGGTTATTGTCGTCATTTCGATTGTAATGCTTTAGACGTTGTCCGTTGACTATGAACGGTATATTGACTTTATTGCAAATTTCGACAGCTCCACTGTGAAGCACTCTAGTTATCTCGAATGGACCTGACCATCTTGACTTTAGTTTTCCTAGGAAGAGTTTCAATCTTGAGTTGAATAGGAGCACGACGTCTCCCACACCGAACTGTTTATGGATTAAACGCTTATCGTGTCACTTTTTGGTTCTTTCTTTGTATATGCGGGCATTCTCATATGCGTCTAATCTAAGTTCTTCCAATTCATGCAGATTCAAGATCCGCTTCTCGCCTGCTTCAGTGTAGTTGAAGTTTAGTGTCTTAATAGCCGAAAAGGCTTTGTGCTCAAGTTCCACTGGCAGGTGACATGATTTCCCATAGACCAATTTAAACGGTGTAGTTCCAATCGGCGTTTTGTATGTGGTCCTATAGGCCCATAAAGCGACGTTTAGCTTTGATGACCAATCTTTCCTGGAGGTGGCGACTGTCTTTTCCAAGATCTATTTTATTTCTCTGTTAGAGACCTCCACTTGGCCGCTGGTCTGCGGGTGATACAGTGTTGCGACACGGTGTTTTACTCCAGATTTCGATAGCACTTTATCAAATATTCTCGATATGAAGTGTGTACCACCGTCACTGATGACAAGTCTGGGCACACCGAATCTGGGAAAGATGGTATTCTTAAAGAGTTTGAGAACTACTCGCGTGTCGTTAGTTGGAGCGGCAACGGCCTCAATCCATTTCGATACGTAGTCGACAACGACGAGTATGTACTTGTTACCAAAAGAAGATGGGAATGAACTCATGAAGTCAATTCCCCATACGTCAAAGATTTCCACTTCCAAGATACCTTTTTGGGGCATCTCGTCGCGCTTTGAGATATTTCCAGTGTGTTGACACCGGTCGCATCTTAATATAGCTGTTGAACATCTTTCCAAATACTGGGCCAGAATAGGCCAGATTGCAGGATTTTCGCGCATGTCTTTGAAGTACTAGCATGTCCTCCGTAAGGAGCGGAGTGACACTGAGAAATGACGTCTTCAGTTTCTTCCTCCGGGATGCATCGATGATATATATTGTCAGCTCCTCTCTTGAAAAGCAGAGGTTCGTCCCAATAGTAATGCTTTAAGTCGTGGAAGAATTTCTTCTTTTGCTGATAGCTGAAATCCGGTGGGAGCACGCCTGCGGCTAAGTAGTTTACAATATCAGCATACCAAGGCAGGGTGACTTGCGTGTAGACGTCTTCCACGACTTTTGCTAGTGTTGCGGTGAAAATTGGATATCAAGCTATTTAAATTAACTTGAATCTTAATTCTTTTTACAACCGGACTTTATTTTATCCAAAGGAAAGGTCTAAAGAAAGAAAAACCTTTTTCGCGATGTAACAACAATGCTTAAGAGATTCGGGGATCGGGGGTTGGTTATACCTAGGGAAGGTGTTAGCACCCTAAGCATCTGTATTACTCTACAGGAACCTTTTGTTTGATTGCTTGCTAAGTGTGAAATATGTACTATGGATTTGGAAATGAGTTGAAATCTAAAGTTATATACACTAAGTTTGCTCGCAAAGACGTCGCATCTTCTGCCTACGTATCCTAACTAGGATAGAATCAGAGCAATTGTAGTTCACCTCACAAGGGAATAAGAACACTTGATTATGATCAAGGTTCAAGGGGAACAAACATGACAATGTTTGTATAGAGTTTGACAAAACTCCCTAATCTAAGTTATGATATTCAAAAGGGGAAGTAAGAAATCATGACAATGATTCTTACACAGAGTTGACAAACTCTTTCCTAGGGTTCTAGTTGAAGAACACTCCTAGTACAGGTGGGTCTTTTAGACTTAAAGTAAAGTCTAAGGGTTTCAAAATTAAGGTTGAAGTGACTTTAGCAAAGTCAAGAGAGGGATAAGGGATGTATCCATGACATGAGGGTCAAATGGACAGACTTTTCCTTTGGAAGTAGACAGGGGAAGCAACTGGATGAGAGCTGACAAGCTTCATCACTTGGGGAAAGAAAACAACAAGAAAATAAACAACATGATAAGGGTATATTCATGGTGACAACCATTAAATAAACATGTGGAATGATAAAGATGAAGGTACATTGATGACAATCAAAGCAGATGAATTATTAGGAACTGTGACGACAGATCGAGTTTAATTACATTCAACAGAGGGAACATGGTAACAACCAAAAATAAAATCCTAGTATGTTAACTAACATATAAGGATATAAATACAAGCAAGTATCACAAACAAATTCAAGTATAACCAAAGAAAAATTCATCTGCGCATGTGTAAACGAACGTAAAATGCACTTAACTTGCACGAAGTCAAAAGAGATGAAAAATTTGTCAAACATGAAAATAAAAAATATGAAATGAAAGTACACATCAAGATGAACACAATGAAAACAGAACGGGTGAAAAACGATTAAAATTGAGAGAGATACGAATTTTTGAAAATTGAGTGAAAAATGACAAAAAAAAATACAAAAGAGTTGCCCTCCTCAGGGGTCGAACTCAGGTACAAGGCGTGCAAGGCGTGTTTGGCATAATGGTCTTACCACTGGGGTGGCTATACATCCGTTTGTATATGCCACCCCATAAATATATATGGGTGATTCACTTGGAATTTCTGGGCAAGAGTAAGAACACTCAAATGATTTACGTTTTCACTCGTAACTTTCCCGATTCTTAACCAAACGCGATGAAATTTATATGTATCTTGACCAGAAAAATATGAGGATCATGATGGTGATGTTAATTTTCTGAGATTCTTCTTCTATTGAAAAATTCGAATGCACATGCACTTTGACACTTTGTTATGCATTTTGAAATCTAAAACATAAACCAACTGTTGTAATAATCAAATGAGGGTTTGAACATTTTAAGAATGATGTATTTGATGTATTCCAACAGTTGATTTGGATCAAAACACAACAGAACAAATATTGGTATGATCATGCAAGTATAATGTTTAAAAAATGCATCTTGGAGAACACAAGTTGAAGTATTGGGAATTGAGGCCAAAGAATCATGCAAGCAGCTCATAAATGATCAATGCAAGGTTTTTTAACATGAATTTGATGCATAACAGATTTGCATTGAGAATTGATATGTGAGTTGCTAGTGTTGTTTTTGGAGATGCATGTGGTGTTAAAATGCATTTTCAAAGCTAGGGTTCAAATTATACATGCTTGGATCAAAGGAAAGGTGTGCACACACTCTAAATACCATATACAAGCAGTCCCAACAGAACTGAGGCTCAAACTTGAATCAAAACAAAATTTGATGCATGAGTTGCAAGTGTGTGAAAGAACGTGCATTTGAAGTTATGAGTGAAAATTTGATATGAGCAAACTCAAAAAACAGTCATGCAAACTTTTCAAACATGTCACTTAAGGTTAAGCTCACAAAGAAAAACTTCAATTCATACTGAATCAAAAAAATTGATCATCTAATTGCAATTTGAAGAAGTAGTTTTGAAACAGCCTTGTATCCAACCAAAGTTCAAAACAGTATTTGATTATATTTGTAACAGTGTCTGACTTGCACACATATTGAAATCGACAATACCTCAGATATCCTAGTTGATCTAGATAGTCAAATGGTTGTTCTCATGACCTAGCAGATCTATCATGCATGACAGATCTAACATATGGAGAGCCAAGTCATTCATACACCAAAAATGATTACATGTTGGCAACCTCAAGCAAACTCTGACTGGTGAGTCTAGTTATTTAACAGTAATTGGTGCAGCCATGCCAATAAGTATTGAACAATAAGGGACAATCAAAACAGCAACAACAAAAATGGTTTGAAAACTTCAAAGTAAAACAAAACACTAGTTCAGGTTTTACATCTCAGCCCAAGGGTACACATTCACCATGAATTGTTAAACAACTGTGCCTTTACAACAACATCTTTTATAATAATGCAGATATGTAATTTTTAAGGCATAAATGCAGAAGAAAACAAAATGATCAGCATTCAAACTAATGTGCCAAAACTCGTTGTGCCAACCCTCAACATTTCTTATGAACAGACTGAAAAGGATGGTTTTACTTAAAATGAAAGGGAGTAGTTTGGCAAATAATGTGAATATGCAAGCAAAAGGATTATGTGCCAGTTCAACAAGAATGCAATTTTTGACAGAAAACAAACACCTGAATCATCTCAATTATGACAGAGCAATTTTGAATCACAAAACAGTTTGAAATTTGTGAGCATCAAGTTTAAAAACAAGGAGTAGCAAGTTGGCAGCAATGAACACATTTCAAGACATAGCCTCAAATTATGCAAAATCATGGCAATGTGATGTATGAGATGAAATTCAATGATGCATACCTCTTGTAGACAGATTTGAAGAAGCAAAATAAGCTGAGAAACCCAGAGATCTTCAACTTCCTTTTTGCCTTAAGTCCTTTCTTCTCTTTGAAGCAATGTGCAAATACAAGGACAGTTGGAGAAATAGGTCTCACCAATGAATTCTAACACTTTGGACAGTTGAAAAACAATATATAAGATGTGTTTGAGTGATTAAAACACTAAGCAAATGCTTAGAACAAGATTTGGTAGAATTTGTAGCTTTTGGTCAAAGTATCTTGATGTAGGAGTTGACTTTTTGCAAAATGAGGTTTTTGAGAGGTTTAATGGTTTAGAAACTTTCTATACCATATTTAGAGATTGTATGGATGATTGTTGGGGTGTTTTAGTGTAGAGAAATGGTTTTGGCAGCCCTAGTAGCAAGGCAGATTTTTTGGTGTTTTTGGTGGTTTTGAAGTTTAGCCCCTTTCAAAACCCTAATTTCCTGATTTTTCGATTACTACTTCATCCTTGATCCAATGGTCATGAAAATTGATATGCAAGTCCAATATGACATAAGGAATAATTTTTTTTCACAACTTGAAGTCCAATTCCTAAAATTTGGAGAGTTGACTTTTCGGTCAACCGTACGACCGATCGGTGACTACCGAGTCGCCTGTTGACATTCTGAGCTTCATGAGACTTTGAAACTTCTTGGATGAACTTTATTAAGCTGTATGAACTTCATGAATCATAATCCCACCATTTAAACATCTTCCAACATCAAAGTCAAACTACAATTGACTTTTACTAGTCAAAAACCCTAATCGGGTGCTCTGAAATGCACTACTCTGAAATTTGGGGTAACAACCTCAAATTGGCTTCTCAATTGACATTATATGATACCCTTGAACTTGTTTCCTAATTGAATGAGCCCAAAAAATTGACTAATCACAAACCCTGAAGCTTCGATTTTGACTGCACGAAACCCTAATTCATCTGTAAGTTGACAAAGACAAACTTGCACTGGGTTAAGGTTAGATAATTCATGAGTATGCTCCTAAAATGATAATGAGAATATAAGAGGTCAAAATTTGGGGTGCAACAGCTAGTTCAGGTTCTTCCGAGGTTAATGGTGGCATATCACTTTCCAATCTGGCTATCAGGCGTTCGTAAGGGAAATCGTCGTTGATAGGTATTGATTCCGGCTTAGTGCCTTCTATTCAGGATAGGTGATCAGTTACTACATTCTCGGTTCCTTTTTTTATCTCTTATGTCTAAATCAAACTCTTGTAGTAACAGGATCCATCGCAACAATCTTGGCTTGGCATCTTTTTTGCTTATCAGGTACCTAATGGCAGAATGGTCTGTGTAGATGATGATTTTCGCTCCTACTAAGTAAGAACGGAATTTGTCAAGGGCGAACATAATAGATTGCGTGAAGCTTCTTGTCTGGCATAGTAGATTGGTCTGTGTAGATGATGATTTTCGCTCCTTCTCAGTTGTGGCGTAGTTCATTTGGGAAGGATCTAAAGTTCTACTGGCATAGTAGATTGCGTGAAGCTTCTTGTCTTTCCTTTGTCCTAGAACTGCACCTACGACATAATCACTCGCATCGCACATGATTTCGAATGGTAGTTGCCAATCTGGTGGTTGCATGATTGGTGCGGTAATGAGTGCTGTTTTTAGAGTTTCAAATGCTTTCAAGCAGTCCTTGTCGAAAACGAACTCAACATCTTTCATCAACAGACTTGTCAGAGGTTTTGTGATTTTCGAGAAATCCTTTATGAATCGTCGGCAGAATCCGGCGTGTCCTAAAAAGCTTCGTATTTCTCGTATGGTTTTCGGAGGTTGAAAATCCTTTATAATTTCTATTTTAGCTTTGTCAACCTCAATCCCTTTTTCGGATATGACGTGTCCTAAAACTATGCCTTGTCGGACCATGAAATGGCATTTCTCCCAATTGAGAACAAGGTTCACTTTAGCGCATCTTTCGAGTACCATTTCTAAGTTTGACAGGCAGCCTTCAAAACTTTGTCCGCATACAGAGAAGTCGTCCATGAACACTTCCATGATGTCGTCTATAAAATCCGCAAAGATTGCCATCATGCATCTTTGGAAGGTTGTTGGAGCATTGCAGAGTCCGAACGACATTCGGCGATAAGCAAAAGTGCCATAAGGACAGGTGAATGTAGTCTTTTCTTGGTCATCGAGTGAATAGGAATTTGGAAGAATCCCGAATAACCATCTAAATAGCAGAAGTACAAATGTTTCGCTAGTCTCTCTAACATCTGGTTTATGAAAGGTAGAGGGAAATAATCTTTCCGAGTTTCCTTATTCAGCTTTCTGTAATCGATACACATCCTGCTTCCGGTTACAACTCTTTAGGTTATCGATTCACCTTTCGCGTTCTTTACTACAGTAACGCCTCCTTTCTTTGGTACGACGTGCACTGGGCTAACCCATTGGCTGTCGGAGATCGGATATATGATTCCTGCGTCAAGTAACTTCTTCCCTTCGTCTTTGACTACAGTGCTTAGGATAGGATTTATCCTTCTCTGATGCTCTCTTGAAGTTTTGCAGTCTTCCTCTAGCATGATTCGATGCATACAGATGGAGGGACTTATACCTTTAAGATCGCTTATATTATAGCCTAACGCAGTTGGGTATTTCCTTAGGACTTCTAGTAGTTTCTTAGTTTCTGATTATCCTAAATCGGCGTTGACTATTACTGGTCTTTTGAATTCTGTATCTAAGAATTTGTACCTGAGGGTCTTAGGAAATTCTTTAAGTTCTAAAGCTGGGTTTTTCGGACCTGGCATGTGATTAGGACTTAGTGCTAAGATCTCACTCAGACTATCATCTTTGTATGGCGCACGCCAATTGTCGTCTTCATGAATATCAGGGATTTGGATCTTCATGATTTCAGAATATTTAGTTTCTTCCTTTTCTAGTTCTCGTATGCATTCGTCAATGACATCCACTAGATAGCATGTATCATCTATGGCTAGTGCTTTCAAGAACTTGGTAAGGATGAATTCTATCTTTTCTTCTCCTACTTCGAATGTTAGCCTACCTTTCTTCACGTCTATAATAGCTCCGGTTGTTGCTAGGAAGGGTCTTCCTAAGATAATTGGGGTAACAGAGTCCTCCTTGATATCCATGATTATGAAGTCGGTTGGAATGTAGAATTAACGTATGCGTACTGGAACGTTTTCCAGCACACCGACGGGATATTTGACTTATCGGTCAGCCAATTGCACGGACATTTTAGTTGGCCTTAGTTCTCCCATATTCAGCTTTTTGCATATAGATAGGGGCATAACACTTATATTGGCTCCTAGATCGCATAAAGCTTTGTCTATGACGAACTTTCCTATGACGCAAGGTATGGAAAAGCTACCTGGGTCTTTTAGTTTAGGAGGCATGTTATTTTGAATGATTGCACTACACTCGGCAGTAAGTGTAACTGTTTCGTTATCCTCGATTTTTCTTTTGTTAGACAAAATTTCTTTAAGAAATTTAGCGTATGACGACATTTGACTTATTGCTTTTGTGAAAGGAATGGTGATACTCAGTTGTTTCAGAAGTTCTACGAATTTCTTAAATTGCCCTGAAGTTTTGGAATTTATGAATCTTTGAGGATAAGGAATCGGTGGCTTATATGGCGGTGGAGGCACATATGAGTTTTCATCTTTGGCGGCCTTTTGCTCGTTATCTTCCTTCTTTTCGGTTTCAGACTCCTTTGTTGCTGGTTTATCAGTTTTTTGATGCATGGCTGAATTTTCACTCCTAGGATCGGTTGGTCCTTCCAATTCTTTTCCACTTCTTAATATGACAGTGTTTTCATGACCTTTCGGATTAGGTTCTGGCTGGCCAGGAAATGTACCGGCTGGTGCAGCTGCAGAAGCTTATTGTTGAGCCACTTGTGATATCTGCGTTTCGAGCATTTTGTGATGGATGGCTAAAGCATCTACTTTGCTGGTTAGTTGTTTAATCTGCTCGCTAGTGTGTATGTTTTGATTCAGGAATTCTTTGTTTGTTTAAACTTGAGTAGCTATGAATTTTTCCATCATCACTTCAAGATTTGATTTCCTAGGGGCAGTCAGGGCAGCTACGGCTGGTTTCTGATATCCTGGCAGAGCAGTAGGTGCTTGCAAGGCATTATCGCTTTTGTAGGAAAAGTTTGGGTGGTTCCTCCATCCTGCGTTGTAAGTATTTGCGTAAGGGTTACCTTGAGCGTAGTTTACTTGGTCTGGTGGAATTCCTGCCAATAACGAGCACTCGGGCGCATTATGAGTGGCGATTCCACATAACTCGCAATTTGGAGTTACAGCCGCTACGGTTGCAGGTGGTGTTACAGTTAAACTGTCGATTTTCTGCGTTAAAGCATCCACCTTAGCGTTGAACTTTTCAAGACTGCTAATCTCGTACATCCCACCTTTCGCTGCGGGTTTCTCTGATGGAGTTCTTTTACCTCCCCATTGGCAATGGTTCTAAGACATGTTTTCGATAAGTTGATAGGCTTCATCGTATGGCTTATCC
This sequence comes from Lathyrus sativus, assembly GCA_963859935.3. Taxonomy (NCBI): domain Eukaryota; kingdom Viridiplantae; phylum Streptophyta; class Magnoliopsida; order Fabales; family Fabaceae; genus Lathyrus; species Lathyrus sativus. The sequence continues at coordinate 584,809,407 of OZ012740.1, read as the reverse complement.
ATAACTGCACCGCCCGCGGCAGCGTCTACTGTTAATCTGGTGTTATACAGAAGCCTATTGTAGAAAGTATGAATCGTTACCCAGTCTTCCAAACCGTGGTGAGGGCATGCTCTCATCATATCTTTAAATCTTTCCCATGCTTCGTAGAGAGATTCAGCATCTTTCTGTCGAAATTCGTTGATTTGAGCTCTAAGCATAGCAGTTTTGCTGGGCGAAAAGTATCTCGCTAAGAAAACGTTCTTCAATTGTTCCCACGTCGTAACAGAGTTGGATGGCAAGGATTGTAACCAAACCCATGCTCTATCTCTAAGAGAGAAAGGAAAAAGACGAAGTCTTATTGCATCTGGAGTTACTCCATTTTCCTTCACTGTGTCTGCGTTTTGTACAAACTTCGTTAAGTGTTCATTCGGATCCTCAGTTGCATTTCCTGAGAATTGATGTTGTTGTACAGCTGGCAGCAATGGTGGTTTTAGTTCGAAATCGTTCTGATTGATAGCGGGGGCAGCAATGCTACTATGAGGCGCTAGCTGAGATGGAGTAGCATAGTCCTTCAGAGGTTTATTCTGAGGTCCTTCAGCCATTTTTGATTCTTCAACAGGTTCAGGAGTATGAGCTAGAAGATCGGGAATATTATGTTTTCGTTGATATTCAAGGATGCGCATTCTTAAGTGTAAGAAGCGCTCTAGTTCGGCGATTGGAGGTTGTAAGATATCGCTTTGTGAGCGAGTACTTGGCATACAATCGACGAACGGGTAAAGGGAAAGAAAATAGTTAACCTAGTCTATACAGCGTAACAAAAGGGTTACACTATTGACTAAATGGGTCCCCGGCAACGTCGCCAAAAACTTAATTGCGACTTTCCGAATCTAATCGAATTAACTGCAAGTGTACAGTCTATCGCGTAGTAATAAAGATATCGAACCCACAAGGACTCGTTGTCAATCTAGTATATTCGGACGTTACTGTATTTAGCTAGGTTTTTAATGGTTTAAGGGGAAATATACAAAAGTAAAGGCTAAACTAAAGAAAGGCTAAAAGGTTTCTTAGAATAATAATGCAGGTAATCGGTATGCAATGACATAGTGCTCCGAGGATTTGACAAGTTACCGGCGCGGTTTAATAATTTCAAAATGGTTTTCAGAAGAAAAGAACAGTTTAAAGACTTTTGTCTCACGATGGTTGTTGACGCTAGTCACAACTCTAAGGCGGAACGTATGCTTTCGCTATCCCGTTCGGGGTTTTAATTGATTTTTGAAAACCATTGAGTTCTAATCTCTTTTAAAATGTTTTCGCTATGTTTAAAATAGATGCTCAGTTTTTACTATCCGGTCTTAGCCTCAGCTTTCGCGTGTCGGTTCATACCTTAGTAAATCTCTCACTGTCGTGGCGAGATTGCTTTAAATAAATTCTCGTTGTCGCGACGAAGTTTAGTTTAACGATTTTGGTTTAAAAACTAGAGCCAGAAACAAGTTTGAAAAAGAAAGATTATGCCGGTTATTATCGAACCTCGTTCTACTAGTTCATTACATACCGATCGATGCGGTTTTAGCTAGACATAAAGCTTAAAGCATGCATAATTGAATTTAAAGAGCAGAACACGTAAACATACATATTAAAGCAAATATAATTAATTAATAATAATAACGGACCTTGTAAATAATTCTGGTCCGGCACTTGGATAATCCTCCACAATGTCGGCAGGATTACTCTTGTGACGATTAATTGTACGAAAAAGTAAGAACAGAAATTACAACGAAATTCTGGAAAAGAAACAAAGGAAAGGAAGCAAAGCAGAAAAGAAACAAAGCAAGAAAATATCTCTGGTATTAAATCCGACAGCACTTCGTGGTCTTCAATGCGGCTCTCTTATTTCAGTCCCAAGGCTCTCTTTTTATAGTGAATGAATTATACGTGAACTGATTTTGGAAGTGCCTTTGAGGGTCAGAAAATCCAGGGAGTCGTGCATTTGATTTGGGCTTCTGTTTGCACGTCTTTGAAAGTGGACGTTATGCAGAAATTGTGGATGTGACGGTCGTGAGGGAGCCATGACGCTCGTCATGTCAGCAAAGTTTGTTTCAGCTGCTTTTCTCGTTCTTTTTCTTTTGTTATATGTCTTTTTGAGCTTGTTTCCCTTATCTTGCTTCATTTGAGTATTGACTTCATAAACCTGCAAAACATTAAACAACAATGCGAATGTGGTACGAAATCGGGGTGAAATCGACCGTTAATAGCATGAAATTATGGCATTTTAATATATATATATATATATATATATATATATATATATATATATATATATATATATATATATATATATATATATATATATATATATATATATATATATATATATATATATATATATATATATATATATATATATATATATATATATATATATATATATATATATATATATATATATATATATTCGCGTTATCACATTTGGCGACTGACTGACCCTTTTTCTTGACTTTGATGGTTCTGCCATCGGTTTATTTCCTTTTACCAGTTTTCTTGGAGGCATTTTCGTGTACCTACAAAAAGGAAAATCAATAAAAACTAAATATAGGGTTAGTGAAAAAAGCTTGCGGAAAGGGATAGAGGGTAGAAAATGGGACACTTTTTGTGTAGGTGGACTAGTGTTTGGATGAACGGAAAAGTGAAAGAAGGAAGCTTTGATTTATGGTGGCTATGGAGTTTTTAGAGGAAGTGGAGAAGAATGAGGGTTAAAGATGAAAAGTAAGAGAGAGAGAGAGAGAGAGAGAGAGAGAGAGAGAGAGAGAGAGAGAGAGAGAGAGAGAGAGAGAGAGAGAGAGAGAGAGAGAGAGAGAGAGAGAGAGAGAGAGAGAGAGAGATGGAGAAAATATGATGTAAAGAGGGTTAAATGAGTGTAATTAGACAATTAAGAGGTGTGGGTTTGTGTGGGATCCACCAAACTTAAAAAGAAAAGTTTAAATTTTTGGGTCAGCATAGCCTGACACGGGTCGTGTCAGCTGATACGGGCGACCGTGTCAGGGGTCTGTCTTCCATAATTTTGCACACAAGAAGGTCCCTTGTCCCAGTATAGCTGACACGGGCAGGCGTGTCAGCCTACTGGAAGTCATCATTTTTTTTTCACTTTATGTACCCATCCTGACACGGGCTGTGTCCGGTGACACGGGCGGCCGTGTCAGGCCCCTGTTTTTCCATAATTTGCCAATTTTCAACTATTTTCCGTTTTTTCTCAGGTACACTTGATTTTTCTTATGCCTGCTCAAAAATCTTATTCTTTGGGGCGTCTTCGCTCTTCTGTGAGGGGCTCTGTGCATACCTAACAATCCTAAAAAAACAAAAGAAAATAACATGGTTAGAAATAAACATGTGGGTTGCCTCCCACGAAGCGCTTCGTTTAACATCGCATGGCTCGACGGTCGTTCATCTTATCTTGTAAGAAGAACATCTTATATCCGACCACCCTCTTGGCCTTGGTAATAAGGCTTTAGCTTCTGCCCATTAACCTTGAAGGTGTCCTCGTTTGCTTGATTTTTTAGTTCGATAGCTCCATGGGGAAACACGTTATTCATAACAAACGGTCCTGACCATCTAGACCTCAACTTTCCAGGAAACAGCTTCAGTCTGGAATTAAATAAGAGGACCAATTGTCCTTCCCAAAATTCCTTTCTTTGGATCCTACGATCATGCCATTTTTTAGTTAGATCTTTATATACTTTGGCATTCTCGTACGCTTGATCCCGAAATTCTTCGAGCTCATGAAGCTGAAGAATTTGGTAATCTCCCACTTTTGTAAGATCTAAATTAAGGAATTTCGAGGCCAACAAAGGTTTGTGTTCCAGCTCTATAGGCAAGTGACAAGCTTTTCCATAAACAAGTTGGTAGGGAGACATACCTATGGGTGTCTTGAATGCAGTTCTATATGCCCATAGTGCATCGTCCAACCTGGTTGCCCAATCCTTTCGAGATGAACTAACCGTCTTCTCTAGAATTCACTTGAGTTGTCGGTTTGAAACTTCAACTTGGCCACTCGTTTGGGGATGGTATGGGGTGGCAGTTATGTGCTTCAAATTGTACTTCTTTAGTAACTTTTCCATAAGATGATTTAGAAAGTGAGTTCCCTCATCACTAATAAGCGCTCCTGGTACTCCAAACTTAGCAAAGATGTTTTCCTTCAGAAATTTAACAAGCACATTCGCATCATTAGTCGGTAAGGCCATTACTTCTACCCATTTTGAGACATAGCCCACTGCCACTAGAATGTAGTTCTTTCCAAATGACGGTGGAAATGGGCCCATAAAGTCTATGCTCCAAACATCAAACAACTCAACATCTAGCATGGCATTTTGAGGCATCTGATTCCTTTTCGAAATACTGCTTGTTCTCTGACATCTGTCACACTCCTTGACTATGTCTTGGGCATCCTTGAACAATGTGGGCCAATATAATCCCGACTAGAGGACTTTTGTTGCGGTCCTATCACCACTAAAGTTTCCTCCATAGTCTGAATCATGGCAAGCTTTCAAAACATCCCTTTGTTCATCCTCCGGAACACATCTTCTCACAAATCTGTCTATTCCTTGTTTGTACAAGAATGGGTCATCCCACAAGTAGAACCTGCAATCATGCAAAAAAAAATCATCTTGTTAGACTCAAAATCCTCAAGGATTACCCCATCTACCAAATAGTTCACATAATCTGCAAACCAAGGGACACCAATAACATCGAGGATGTGTTCATCAGCAAACTCATCCTTTATTGGTCTCTTGTCCTCCATTTCTTCAATAGGGGACATGCGAGATAAGTGATCAGCAACAGTGTTTTCACACCCTCGTTTGTCCCGAATCTCCATGTCAAACTTCTGTAGAAGCAAAATCCATCTCAGAAGTCTTAACTTAGAATCTTGTTTAGAAAATAAATACTTAAAAGCAGCATGGTCAGTATAAATAACTACTTTAGATCCTAACAGATATTTTCAGAATTTATCAAAAGCATAAACCACTACTAATAACTCCTTTTCGGTAGTTGCATAATTCATCTGAGAAGGGTTCAACACATGACTAGCGTAGTAAATAACATGTAAAATCTTTTCTCTTTGTTGTCCTAAAATTGCCCCCACTGCAATATCACTAGCATCACACATGATCTCAAAAGGAAGAGACCAATCGGGGGCAATCACAATTGGTGCCGAAACTAATATATTTTTCAATGTCTCAAACGCATCGGCACACTCTTTATCGAACACAAAAGCCTTGTCCTTAACAAAAAGAGTGGTTAAAGGCTTGGCTATCTTAGAAAAGTCTCTTATAAACCTGCGGTAAAACCCCGCATGGCCTAAGAAACTTCTTATACTTTTTTCATTTACTGGAGGAGGAAGCTTGGATATTACTTCGACTTTGGCTTAATCCACTTAGATTCCCTTGTGGGAAATCTTATGACCCAAGACTATACCTTCTCGCACCATGAGGTGGCACTTTTCCCAGTTGAGAATCAAATTGGTCTGCTGTCATCTTTCTAAAATAAGAGAAAGGTTAACCAAGCAATTATCAAAAGAAGACCCAAAAATAGAAAAATCATCCATGAACACTTCCATATGCTTTTCTAGCATTTCAGCAAAATTGGATGTCATGCATCTTTGAAATGCGACCGGTGCATTACATAACCCGAATCGCATTCTTCTATAAGCAAAAATTCCATAAGGACATGTTGTCGCTACTCGAAAAATACGCGCAACGACGGGGAAGGCGAAAAGAAAAAGGACAGAAGAGTCACCACCGAATTTTATTTATCCCATGAGGGGAAAGGAAAATCGAGATAACCTCAAGAAAAGAACGGATAAGATGGTCTCGCAACCAAGAACGGGTTCGGAAGCCGGTTATGCAAGGGGAAGAGATTAGCACCCCTCGCATCCATCGTACTCGATGGGAACCATTTGTTTGTCGTGTGTGATTTATTTGCTAAAAGATTATGCTATAAAAGTGTGTTCCTAGGAAGAGAGAAGGAGGGATAACAAGGAAGAAAAGAAAGAAAAGACTCGGTAGGACTTCGCGGTCCTAGGCCTACGTATTCTCAACGGATATGAGAAAATCAGAGTCGACGTAGTTCGGGGAACTACAGATATAAGGGGGAATGTGCTCGACAAGGATTGTGGCCCTTGTGCCTACGTATCTTTACTTTAAAAGAAGTAAAGAATCAGAGCAGTCGTAGTTCGGCCTACGATTTGTTGATGTTTTTATGGATGATGCTATCGTGCGCATTCTAGCAGTTAGGTGTATTGTTGCTCGCTCGTTGGAGACTTAGGCATTACCTGTTTGCGGTAGAACGGACGTATCATATCCTTTTCGAAAGATAAGTTTTCGCCATGCGAGGCAAGATGTCACATTTGATTTGTTGAATTGTTTTTTTTAAGGGGCGAGATAGGTCCTCGGATAGTAACCCCTATGGGTAGTACCCAATTCTTTATCTCAAAGGTTTTGTTATGAAAGGGTGTGGCGAACATAGCGTCTTCGTATTGAAAGACGAATATCAAAACCACCCACACTACAGTGAGCATCTCGACACTCGGAGAGGAAGAAGTCTACACTTAATCCTCTCTTTTTAGTTCAATACAAAGAGAACTTCATTCTCTTATTAAAGTGTTTTTGGTTTTGAATGGTAAGTGCTTTTGCGACAGAGAACCCTACGGTAAACGTCAGCACTCGGGATAGAAGAAGGCCTACGCCTAACCATTCCACGACCATTCAAGTTTTTGTTATGAAAAGAGTTTAAAAATGCGCTCGGTACGGGACCGAGGTTTTTAGGTGACAAAGGTTGCGAAAAGAAGTTGTAGAGGGAGATAGGTGGCGGATAAAGTCACGTCTTCGTATTGAAAGACGAGTATCGAGACCACCCACACTACAGTGAATATCCCAACACTCAGAAAGGAAGAAGTATACACTCAATCCTCTCTCTTTAGTTCAATACAAAGAGAATCGATTTATTTATTGTAAGTGTTTTGAAAATGCACTCGGTACGGGGCCGAGGGTTTTTTAGGAGAAAAAAGGTGTGGATGACAACATCTTCGTATTGAAAGACGAGTGTCAAAACCACCCACACTATAGTGAGCGTCTCGACACTCGGAGAGGAAGAAGTCTACACTTAATCCCCTCTCTTTAGTTCAATACAAAGTGAACTTTATCCTTTTGTTGAATATGGTGAGTTGGCTTAACAATCGTTTGAGAAAATCCGCTTGACGTTGGATCAAGGGTTTAATTGCTTAACAAGGTTTGAGGTGAAGCGAGCAAGGTCGATGGCGACACACAAGGCAATCGGCTTACAAGGTCAAAAATGGCTCGATGAGAATCGAGAGTTTGTTTTCTTGAAAACAGTTTTTAGAACCAAAGGTAAAAATAATGACCAACAATAAATATGCACAACAATCATACCAAACACAACGGGTTAATCGGCTAAAAAAACGAAACACAAAAAAAACGGGCCATCAAGGAGTTCGTCGTGCGAACTCCTTGAAAAAAAATTTTGAGGTAAAAAAGTCGAAAAAACGTGAAAAACAGGGATCTGACACGGGTGGCCGTGTTGTGTGACACGGCCCGTGTCATAGTTCTAGGAAACTTAGGGTTTTTGAGGCAAACAGAAGTGTGACACGGGTGGCTGTGTTGTGTGACACGGCCCGTGTCACAAGGTCTGGGAGAAAAATGATTTTTTAGGGAAAACAGAAGTGTGACACGGGTGGCCATGTTGTGTGACACGGCCCGTTTGTGTGACACGGGTGGCCGTGTTGTGTGACACGGCCCGTGTCATGTGTTCTGGGCATTTTGTACTTTGAAAAGTCACACAGAGATGCAACACGGCCGGCCATGTCGTGTGACACGGCCCGTGTTGGGCTACCAGAAGAAAAAAACAAAACTTTTCTCTTGTTTTTTGCTTCTTTTTGTGGTTCTTTCAAAAGGGTTTCTTGGTCCCTTTTAGGACCTTACATGATATATACAGTACAACAACACACAAGAGAATAAATGAAATGAATATAAAAGCAAAAAGTAAAGGGAGAAAGGTTTGAAGAAATGGTTACCCAAGAGCTTTCTATTCTTCTTGCAAGTCCTCCTTGGTTCTGGTTGAATATGCTTCACCACTCCTCACCTTGTGTTATGAAGGTTTTGTTTCTCAATGATCCTCTTGGTTCTATCTCACCTTCTTCTTTTTCTGTTTTTTAGGGTTTTGTTTGCTCTCTCTATTTTTCTGGTTTTCTCCCTTACTCTTTGCTCTCAATATCTCTCAAAATGTTGTGAATGATAGTGAATGATAGTGAATCCCCTTTTGTGCAGCCTCCAAGCCTCCTTATCTCACTTTTTCTGCTGCATTTTCTGCTGTACCAAAACCACAACTTTTGCACACTTCTTCATTTTCAGAATTTCCATTCTTGGCAATATCTTTTACCACCTTTTGGTGCAGCCCCACTTTCCTTCCATTTCTAGTATGTTTTTGCTGCATTTTCTTCTGCAGCACTCTACCTCTCTATTCACCCTTGTACCCATTGGTTGGTTGATTTGTTTGGACATACCCATGTATTCAATACACTACCTTTTGGACATCATTTTCAAATTCTGATTTTTGATGTGTAGATGTATCAACATAAGCTTATAGCCTTGGTTTTGTGACATAAAATGATTTTGTAATATGATACACATTGCCACTTCTTGCATGGGGCTGTTTTGGACCATATTCAAATTGCCCATGAATGTATGCATAGCCTTGATCTTGAGATATTCCAATGTTGAATTAGCTCTTAAATATTTTCCTTGCATGTTTGTAGGCACAAAGAGGACCATGTGGACTTGATGAGGCATGGGGGATACCATGGCATGAAGTTATTTTTAGAAACTTGAATTAAGACTAGAAATAGCTTAATTTCCTAAGCATTACCAAGAGTTTGGATTTTGTAACAAATGTGACATTCTTGCAAATGTCATGAAATTTCCCTTTGTAATATTCTTGAATCTAGCCTTGAATTCATGAACCTTGAATTTGGAATGATGGGCCTCCCTTATGTCATTGAATTTGAAAGAAAAGAAGAAATGAGTCAAGCCTTGAAAGAGGGCAAATTTTGGGGTGCAACACATGTGAATGTTGTCTTCACTTGATCTTCAGGAGCAACCGCAATTTGATTATACCCAGAATATCCGTCAAGAAAACAGTAGTAATAGTGACCAGCTAACCTTTCCAACATTTGGTCAATGAATGGCGAAGGAAAGTGGTCTTTTCTTGTTGCAAGACTCAGCCTCCTGTAGTCAATACATATACGCCAACCAGTAATCGTTCCTGTAAGAATCAGCTCATTCTTCTCATTTTTTACCATTGTAGTTCCCTCTTTCTTGGGTACCACATGTATTGGACTAACCCACGAGCTATCATATATAGGATATATAAGGCCTGCTTCTAACAACTTCACCACTTCTTTTCGAACCACTTCTTTCATAACAGGGTTAAGTCTCCTTTATGGTTACACAACCGGTTTATGATCATCTTCCATGAGAATCTTGTGCATGAAACCCGTAGGACTAATGCCTTTCAAATCCTCAATTGGCCATCCAATAGCATTTCTGTATTTTCTTAACACATGGATAAGTTTGTCCTCTTGGACACTCTTGAGGTTTGAATTTATAATGGATGAGAATTTTCCGTTAGTGTCGAGGGAAGACATATTTGAGGTTCTCCGGTAGTTGTTTTAACTTTGTTCCCTTTTTTTGGCTCTTTAATCTCTTCTAACAACTAAGGTTGCCTAAGATCTTCCCACTGGTGTGGTCGAGATCCTTTCCATTGTGGTTGTTCTTCCATCATGGCTAGCACTTCTGCCTCTTTGCTGTCAACTTCGTAATCTTCTTCAAAAATAGACAAACTTAACACTCTTTCCAACGGTAACTGTGGTGTATTTAGAGGACTCTCATAAGCAATCACTTGATCTATCACATCTATTGTATGACTATTGCCCACATCATCCTTGTACTTCATGGTGTTTCGAACATCAATTTTTAATTCCTCATCATAGACTTTCAGAGTCATGGTACCCTCCTCTATGTCTATTAAGCACCTTCTAGTCTCTAGAAATGGTCTTCTGAGAATGAGAGGTATCTTTTCGTCTTCCAGCATCTCTAAAATAACAAAATCCACAGGGAACACAAATTTACCAATTTTCACTAGAACATCTTCCATTACCCCATATGGTTTCTTTACCAAGTGATCGACGAACTAAAGTGTCATCCTAGTATCTTGCACCTTACTTATACCAAATTTTTTGTAGATGGATAAAGACACGAGACTAACACTTGCTCCCAAATCAATAAGAGCTATTTTGAATGACCTATCCCTAATGGTGTATGGGATGGTAACAGAACCTCGACCATTCTTCTTCACTGGAATCTTCATGCCCTGCAAAATAGCACTACAAGTTTCGATTAGAATAATAGAGTCAGTATTAATGACTCGCTTCTTTGACATGATGTTCTTCATGAACTTGGCATAGGTAGGAATTTGCTACAGTGCCTCTAAGAAAGGAATATTAATTTCAAGTTTCTTGAACATCTCTAAGAATTTTTCAAAAAATTTCTCATGCTGCCCCTTTTTCATGTTTCTTGTTGGGAATGAGAGCTTCACAACCGGTTTTGATTCAATGATTTTCTCTTTCACTACCGGTTTAGGTCCAACTACTTCTTCATTAACAATTACATTTTCCTTGATTTTCAAATCTACTTCAAGCATTTGATCTTCATTTTAAAACTTTTCCTCAGGAATTTTAAGGGCTTTACCGCTTCTGGTTGTCACAGCGCTAACATTATTATGATCTTTTGGATTTTTCATAGTCATACTAGGTAGGGCGCTTTGTGCTGATGAGTTTGCTATTTGTTGTGCTATCTGGCTCATTTGCACTTCAAGATTTTTAATGGAAGCGGTGGTGTTACTTTGATTACTTCTTGTCTCTTCTTGAAATTGAGAACTTTGAGCAGCCATCTTTTCAATGGCAATCTTCCAATCCGCTTTCCTGGGTGCCTGTTGTTGATACTGTTGTTGGAGTTGTGAGTATTGTTGTTGTTGTGGCTGATTCTAGTATTGAGCATGTCCCTGTTTCTAAACATTCCCTTGTTAATCTTTCCAAGAGAAATTCAGATGATTCTTCCATCCAGGATTGTAGGTGTTGGAATACGGATCGTTCTGCTTCAGAAAATTAATCGCCTCAATTTGTTTTGCAGTGGCTACACAATGCATTGCAAAATGAGGTCCTCCACAAATCTCACAATTTACCGCTTATATAGGTTGAACTTGCGCAACAGTCTGCGTACTCACATTCATGGATTTAAGCCTTCTTTCAACTTCAGCTGTGATTTTATCTTCCATTTTCACAACTTAATTTTTCAGCTTCAAGTCAATTACCTCTTCAGGTTTACCCATGCTACGGTCATATAACTCCAAATGCTCATTTGTAGCAATAGCTTCAATAATCTTTTTAATACCAGTGGATATTGTAAAGTTTGACGAACCACCAGCTGCAATATCAATAAGTTGCTTAGTCTTCATCTTGAGACCATTCACAAACATCTGCATTTTTTCAATTTGATACATGTTATGAATGGGGCATGTAACCAATAATTGTTTGAATCTTTTGTAAGCATCGCCCAGTGATTCTCCCTCCTTCTGTTTAAAATTCATGATATCATATCTTTTACGAATGTAAACAGATGCAAGGAAATACTCATTAAGAAACGTCTTCTCCATCTCTTCCCAAGTGGTGATATTACCTGCAGGTAGAGAGTAAAACCATTATTCAGTCTCTTCTGCTAAAGTAAATGGAAACATCCGTAACTTCTTTGCCTCTTCAGAATGCCCCTCGATCTTCAAAGTGGTGCTCATTATAAGAAACTGTTGCAAATGTTTGTTTGCATCTTCATTCATTTTTCCGGTGAACGGTCTCTTTTTAAGTTGTCAGATCATTGTCGGGTGCAACTGAAAGTGTGTCTTGTTGACTGGTTGATTTAATATGGTCAACCGTTCCGTTGGAGCATTTGCTCCACCATAGTCACCCAGAAGCCTCTCTGCTGGTGGAAGGTCAGCCATAAAAAAAGTCTCCCGATGTGTCTCTGTATCAATATTTGTGTCTGAGTTAGATTGCTCATAATGAAATGAAACTTCTTCTTTTCTTGCTCGGGAATTACCGGTTCCGAACTTGACGCTGCCAGTCTTTCTCGTTTAGCTTTTATGAGTCTCGCGTGTAATGATCTTTCTAGTTCTGCGTCAAAAAGAAATTCAGCTGAGGGTTTTCCTCGCATACACAAATTAGACAGTTATTAGTAATAATAAAAATTTATATAAAAATAAAACAAAAAATAAATTTTGGTCACAGAGCAACAAAATTTTAATTGAATTAAAATTACGCTTATATTTTGGCAGTCCCTGGCAACGGCGCCAAAAATTTGATCAGAAAAATAGCAAGTGTACCATTTTTGCCGATTGTAATTAAAATAGGGGTTTTATCCCCAATATCGATCTCAAGGACTGTGTAGGAGAATATAAACTCTATAGTAATTCAATCAAATAAAAGCAATTGGGAGTTTGGAAATTGTTTTTAAAATTAAAAGTTGCAATAATAAAGATAAGGCAAAAGATAGAATAGGGTTCTGACAGATATGAAAGCATACTAAAGGTAGTGTATGAATTGCCTTGTAACAATATCAATTCTTATTTCAAAGACATAGATCAAATTATCAAGTTCTTGACTAGAAATTTGTTTACTCCTAAATCCTTAGTGAGAAAACCTCTTAATCGCATAACCTAATTACTATGTCCATAGGCAATTAGTTTGAAATCAAGCAATACAAATAATGTCAACAGTGTTCCAAGTGCATGTGGGTATTCCTAGTCCTAGGTAATATCTACTGAAGCATTATCGATCAAAATGTGTTAACGATGGTTTGTCCGATCTAAGGTTAACCACAAATCTAAATTAATTTGTCCGATTGAAAAAGCAGTAAGAATATTCAACGATAAAACTTTATTAATAAAATAAGCACTTATATCATTCAAATAACAGGAACAATATCATTACAGAAGCAATTCAGGGACACCCCCTAGCATTGGGGGGTTTAGCTACGCATAATAATCAGAGAAATTACAATGTACAAATTTTGCTCCAAAAGCTTTTTTCAATTCTTTCTTTAGGCTTGTGCAAGAACTGATTATTTGTGTACTGAACTTGGTTTGTGGACATACTCTCGCTATAACTTTTGTTTGTACTAGTAACTTGTGTTCACTTGAGAATGCTCAACTTATCCTTGTATTTTGAATATTCGGGAAATCAAAAGGGGACTTTTGCTTGGTACATTTGCAATTTGATGAGTTTTGGTATACTCAAGAATGTGCAGTTTAACTTGTGTCATAACACTCACGATTCTAAAAGTGGTTCAAACATGGCTTTGAAAATAAATGGTTAGGCCTTGAAACATGAATAACCATAACTTGAACATATCCTTTAATTACAAGTTAAATGTGTCATGAGTCTCTTAACTCAAACTTCTTCATTAATCTAGCAGTAATTCAAACTTGGATCTCGAGATAGAAATGAAGTCATAACCTAAGGATAGATTATCCTCTCCTTGAAGCTTAAATGGTCACTCCTTGATTAAACTTGTAGAAAAAATATAGTCGTAGTCTTGCTTGATCCACCACATGATTTTAGTACTAATCTAGAGAAATGGCTTAAAATACCTTGACACGAGACTTAGAACCATGTTGAAATAGCCTTCAAAAACCACTTGAAAACAAAATGATTATGCCTTGAAATGAATCCATTTGTATAGCTTAGCAGTTGATCATGTTAAGACTTCTTGACCACAAGCATGAGGGTGCATCCCTCCTTTATCTCTTCTTGAAACCAAATCACCCTTATAAAAGCCTTTTGAACCTAAGATCAATAGCCTCATAACCTTTGGCCCCCCTTTGCAGCAACCCTGATTTCACAAAATGAAACCAAACAAATAAAGTTTGAAAAGAAAAAAAAAGTCATGAATGGAATGATTGTCCTAAGATGATGTGCAAATGATGATAACATCTAAGGAGCAAAATTTGGGGTATGACAGTTATAAACAGGGAAAAACTTAGAAGCAAAAGGTATTATACATAATACACATGAGGTTTTTTTTATAAGCAGAATTGTATTAAAGGAGATTAAAAGGCTCTCCACACCCAAAAGTACAACAACAATTTACAAAATTCAGCCCCAAAGTACCCTCTAAATCTATAAGAAATCTAGAAGGTATTTTGACCAATCATACAAGTTACAAGAACCGTGATAATTCAATAAAAAAGGCAGTCATCTCCAATATAAAATTAGGATTGACTTGAAAATAGATTCGACGTTGCAAATTTCGTCGTTGAACATAATGTTATTTCTAGTCTTCCAAATACACCAACATGTTATAAACCATGTTGCATTTGCGTTCTCTCGTTTACACAACCGACACAATCTTAAAAACCAAACCATTGCGTGTTCCCAACTTGTCGACTCGTCTATCCAATCCAACCAAACACCCTCTACCATACTAGCCTTGCTTTAGAACAACTAAAAAACAAATGTGCCATATCTTTTATTTCATGGAAACATAGAGCACAAACCTCTTCATGGCTGCTAGTTATGATACCCCGGTCAACGAGGTTTTTGCAAGTTGGAAGTCTATTAAGAGAAAACCGCCATGCAAATATCTTAATTTTCAACGTAATGTTAGTTTTCCAAAGGATCTCCAATGCTGTCAAAATTGGAGTTCCCAATGCTGTCGAATATTGAGATCCTAAAGTAACAATATAATTGGTGTGTGTCCTAAAAGGATTCAAAACATATCATTTGTAATTGTCCTAAAAGCATGCAGGTTTGGAAATTGGTGATGGAGTGGATATGCATTCTTTGGGTAAATAAAGAAGACTGTTGTGACTTCCTGTTGAATTGGTTCATGTGTTTGAGAAGCAAATGTTCTTCCAATAATGTGTGTCTTATTTGGTTTGCGACTTGTTGGTGGTTATGGTACTCGAGGAATCAAATTCTGTTTCAAGAAGAGATTGTGATTCGAGGGTGATTGTTAATAAGATTATTTGTAGTTCTTGGTGGTGGTTAATAGTTGATACGAGTTGTATAAATCACCGTGTGACTTTTTTGTAGGTGATTTCATGTTGTATTTGGACTGGGGTACCCCTAGTACTCCAAATCATATATTATATATTTTTTCTTTGATTAGCAAAAAAAAATTCATCTTTTCTTATAAAACAAATAGATTATTTACGGGATTAAATTGTCATTTGAAAATTTAAGATTTTGTTCCAGAGTTTGGAGGGAAGAGGAAAATAAGATTTTCGAAAATAAATTTTTAAAATATTATAAAAAAAATTTGATACTTTTTGAAAGAATGATTTTACATAAAACTATAAAATATTTATCATTACTATACTTTTACCGTCTTGTTCCAATACTAGGTCAACAGTTACATAAATTTACAAGATTGTAAAGCACATTTGTATATGGATGTGGGGTGGGGATACTGCATTTGCCTTCTCTTTTCTTTCTTTTCTGCTGTGATATAAAAAATATTTGAAGTTTATTAAATATGGGAGGTGGGTCAGGTTCATTCAATTTCAACATGTTCTTTTCAATTTTGTAAGGATTGGATCTAAGAAATAAACATCTGGCCTAACTGAATACATGGCTACAAATTAAAACCGGATTTAATACAAGAGGATAAACTTTATTACTTTTATTTTTATCACAAGTTTCAACTTTTACCCATTGAAAAGCTAGCAAATATGTCGAACAAAATTACATTATTAAAGGTTGACATGTTTCCCATGTTCTTTTAATACTTAGTAATAAAATAATTGTTACATACAAATAAATAAATAAATAAATATATATATATATATATATATATATATATATATATATATATATATATATATATATATATATATATTGTTACGTACAATTTTATTTGTTAGCTTTTATATATATATATATATATATATATATATATATATATATATATATATATATATATATATATATATATATATATATATATATATATATATATATAATTATATTATATTCATTTTTCAAAATAAAATATATGAAATAATTATATATTATTAATTTAATAATAGATAATACTAATTTGTGTCTTAAGAGAATAAGTTAAGAAATTCACTTATAAAAAATTTATATTAATTAAGTAATAAAAATTTTATTCTATATTTTTATTAAAATCAATACACAATTTTCAAAACAACATTCCTTTATTTAATTTTTAACTTGTGTCTCTAGAACAAAAAAGTCAACATTATCTTTTAATTTGTTTTTTTTTTATAAATATTCAACACACAAAAAAATATTATATTCTTTTATATTTTTTTTATATTAATTTGAAATGGATTAAATTTCAATTTTTCTATATTTTTAAAATAATAACGAGAATAACTATAATTTAATATAAAAGTCATATAAGGAATAAATGGCATTCAATAACAAAATAATTTAAAATAAATATTTTTGCAAATATATATTGACTAAAACACAAATAGAATAATCATAATATATCAATTATACTTTTTAAACAATTCGTTACTTTTAGTTTTTTTTCTTCCATAAATGATTTACTAAAAAGTATAGTTTGAACATATAAGTTTATAAATTGGGAACAATTTATACTAATTAATAAATCAATTTTCATATCTCATACATAAAAATAAAAAATATTATAATCAATTAACTATATTTTGTTTTATTAAAATCATACCTGAACAAATATTTAATTGAATAATTAATTAAATTAATTTTTTTAATATTGTCGCAATAAAAATATACCAACTACAAATGAGAAAATAATTAAAATACACTCATGATATTTTTTTTACATTTCATTTTTTGCATTTTCGTATATTTTACTATCTATTTTACAAAAAATTGTATAATTATAGTTGTTGTGATCATAAACGACACCTTTCAACAAAAAAAATTGAGAGACGTAGTTTTTGGGTGAACAATGAAAACGATTATAACAAAGAGAGAAAGAAGAAAAGATAAAGACGAAAGAAGGAGAAGGATTACAACAAATTGTTTACTATTTACTTTTTCATAAGGGTTTACAAATGAATATCATAATTGGCCTCACTCAACTACCTGAGTGATCTAGCCTATTTATAGAATAACTAGCTAACTTGCAATACAAGCTATTTAAACAATTGGATCTTTAACACAAGGCTCAATTCGACATAATAAGTCAACAATAAATGTCGACATTACATACTAGAACTAGCTTCGACTACAGTATGTAACTCTTCGACATCAGCATGTGACCCAGCTTCGACTTCATGTTTGTCTCCTGTCGAAACACATGAAAGTTATTCCTCGACAGAGCTAGAGTTCGACCCAAAATCTCACAAATCTCCACATTGGATCTAACTCTACAATAACATGGAATAAACTAGCTTTCGTCATGCAGCTTTATCAACTGCATACGGTGGAAAAACTTGCAACTTGGCAACGTCTTGGTGATCATATCAACAACATTGTCATCAGTTGAAACCTTCAGCACCTGGACTTCACCACGCTCGATTATCTATCTGACAAAGTGAAGCCTCACATCGATGTGCTTTATTCGCTCATGATAGACTGAGTTCTTCGATAGGTGTATTACACTTTGACTATCACATTTAACAGTGATACTTCGACCTTGAAGTTTTAGCTCCTTTGAAAATTCTTCAAGCCACAATACTTATTTCACAACTTCAGTGAGGGCAATATATTCTGCTTCAGTGGTTGATAAGGCAACAACCTTCTGAATGGTTACTTTCCAATTAATTGTTGTGTCAAACATAGTGAACACATATCCAGAAATAGAATTTCTGGAATCCATGCAACCTGCATAATCAGAGTCGACAAACCCTTCAATTTCGACTTTGCTATCATCACCACAGGCTCCACCATAAATCAGGACTCTTTTCAGAGACCCATTTATGTACCTGAGAATCCACTTTAAAGCATGCCAGTGCGTTTTTCCAGGATTGACCATATACTTGCTCATAAGGCTCACACCATACACTATGTCTAGTCTCGTACAGACCATAGCATACATCAAAGAACCTACCACACTAGCATATGGAATGTTACTCACATAGATTCTTTCAACTTCAGTACTCGAACTTTGAGTAATACTAAGCTTAAACTGAGGATTTGTTAGAGTCACAACAGGCTTTGAATTCGACATACCAAACTTGTCGAGAAGCTTTTGTATGTATGTCTCTTGAGATAAGCACAACTTCGACTGCTTTCTATCTCTCCGGATGTCAATCCTAAGAATCTTGGTGGCAGCTTCTAGATCCTTCATTTCAAACTCCTTATTGAGTTCAGCCTTAACCTCCATCACATTCTCAACACTGTTGCTAGCTATGAGGATATCATCCACATAAAGCAACAAAATAACAAATGAGTTTCCTTGAAAATCCACTTACAACTGACTAATCTTGCTTCTGCAGGTTTCTCAATCAGCTCCCAAGTGTTATTATCATGAAGAGATTTCATCTCGTCATCCATGGATTTTCGCCATTCAGTATGATTACGACTTCTCAGAGCTTCTTTGTAATCTCTAGGTTCTTCCTTAAGTAACTCACTTGTAGAGATTAAGGCAAAAGTTATAAGATTTGCATAACCAAGTCTCTGAGGTGGCTTGATGACTCTTCTCGGCCTATCTCTTTCTAGTAGATAGTCATCGACAGTTTCCTCAGTCTCTTCAGCATCTTGCTCTTCTTCTTCGACTTCATCTGAGTTATGCACTTCAGCATCACTATGCTCTACCTCAACAGGAATCTCTACCTGTTCCTGCTCCTCTTCAGATATTTCTGCACTTCGACCAGCATCACCAGTTCTCTTGAATGCCATCTCGACTTCATTGAAAACTACATCACGACTTGTGATACATCTTCTGTGACCTGGTTCTAGGCACCACAACCTATAACCCTTGACTCCTTCAGGATATCCAAGGAACATGCATCTCAGAGCTATAGGTTCGACCTTGTCTTGCCTAATGTGAGCATAGGTTAAACAACCAAATACTCTTAGTTTGTCAAGATCTAGTGGTTGACCCAGCTAAACTTCTTAAGGTGTCTTCATTCCCAAGGCAGTCGAAGGACGTCTATTTATCAGATAAGTTGTTGTCGAAACATCTTCTGTCCAAAACATCTTCTTCAAACCAGCACTAACCAACATGCTTCTAACCCTTTCAAGGATTGTTCGATTGAATCTCTCAGCTAAGCCATTTTTTTAAGGAGTACCTGCTACAATCTTATGCCTTGCAATTCCAGACTCAACTCAGTAACTGTCAAAAGCTTTGTTGTAGAACTCAAGGCCATTGACAGCTTTCAACCTCTTAACCTTTCTGCCAGTTTGAGTTTCGACCAAAACCTTCCAACTTTTGAAATTCTCACAAGTTTCATCCTTAGTCTTCTGAATGAATACCCATAATTTTCTAGAATAGTCATCAATTGTGGTATAGAAAATACCTTTCACCTGCGTGTGAAGGGTTCCTTACAGTACCTCAAATATCAGCATGGATGTAATCAAGGGATCCATGTGTTCTTTTTTATCTTTGTTAAACTTCGCCCTACAGGATTTTCCAAATACACAAGGTTCACAAAACTCCAACTTCTTGACTTTGTCACCACCTAGCAGGTTCTGTTTCCCCAGTTCGACCAGACCTCTTTCGCTGACATGGACCTATATCATGCGCCATAATTTTATCTTCGACATCGGTTTCGTGGATGCAAAATCTGCTGAACCACTAATAACCTCAGACTCATGGGTATACAAGCCTTGTTTCTCCATGCTTCTCAAGACTTTCTTCGACCCCTTCACGACTTTCAGGATACCTTTCTCTCCTTTGAAGACATATCCCTTCTTGTCGAATTCACAAAGAGAAATTAAATTCCTCTTAAGGTCAGGTACATACCTAACCCCAGTCAATAGCCTTATTGACTCATCATGGAGCTTGAATCTTACTGAGCTAATACCTGCAATCTTGCAAGCTGTATTGTTTCCCAGCAACACCAATCCACCATCTTGATCACATAATTCTTCAAACACATACTTGTTTGGAGTCATATGCCAAGTACATTCAGAATCCATAATCCACTCTTTGTAAGAGTTGCTGCTCAACACTACAAGAACATCAGATGATTCATAATCATCTTCTACAATAGTTGCATTGCCATTGTTCTTACCTCCATAATTATTCAAGCGCTCAGAGCACATCTTTTTTGTGTGACCCTCCTTCTTACAGTGATAACACTTAATCCCATAAATATCACCACCATAAGACTTCGGCTAAGTTTTACCTTTCTTCTTCTCAAACCTACCATCTCTCTTTGAAGATTTCCCCTTTACGGACAACCCTTCGCCAATTGATAATGATGCTTTATGCTCCTTTCTTTCGTTCAAATCCTTCTAATACAAGGTTGTTTGAACTTCTTCAAAGGTTAGAGACTCTCTTCCATAAAAGAAGATTTCTTTGAAGTGAGCATGTGACTTAGGTAAAGAACACAACAATAACAACGCTTGAGCTTTATCATTGATGGTAACATCGATATTTTCAAGATCAAGAATCAGCTTGCTGAATGTATCCAGCTGCTCCATCAACGCTTTATCTTCATTCCTCTTGAATGAATACAAAGCTTGCTTCAAGTACAAACGATTCACCAAGGATTTTGTCATACACAATCCTTCGAGTTTCAGCCAAACATCTGTTGTCGTCATCTCCTTCGAAACCTTCCTGAGAACCTTATCGCCAAGACTTAGAACAATTGCACTATGGGCTTTCTCGATCATCATTGTTTTTTCCTTCTCTGTCGATGCAACATCCATGGTATCTTCTCCCTTAAACGCTTCTAGCAAACCCTGTTGAACAAGAAGGGCTCGCATCTTCAAACGCCATAAACCAAAATCATTAACTCCGATGAACTTCTTAACCTCAAACTTTGTTGATGGCATATTCTCCACGCTCACCGTACCAATTTGTTGTGATCACAAACGATACCTTTCAACAAATAAAGATTGAGAAACAGAGTTCTTGGGTGAACAATGAAAACAGTTAGAACAAAGGGAGAAAGAAGAAAGGATAAAAGAAGGAGAACCAGGGTTAGGGCAAATTGTTATACTATTCACTTTCTCAAATTTACAAAAGATTACAAGTGAATGACACAATCGCACCACACTCAACAAACTGAGCATTCTAGCCTATATATAGACTAACTAGATAACTTGCAACCCAAGTTAACTAAACAATTGGATCCATAACAAAAGACTCAATTCGACAAACATTTCAACAATATATATTATAACAGACTTCGACTATAATATGTATCCTTCGACCACAGCATGCGACCCAGCTTCAACTTCATACTTGTCTTCTGTCGAAATAAATAAAAGTTATTCCTCTACAAAGTTTGAATTTGACCCAAAATCTCACGTTAATTTACATAGGAGACTGCCAAGTATATAACAGAATTTTAAAACTATGAATACAAAGCCACTAATAACTAATAGTTTTGTGACTTAAAGAATTACTCTGATTATGATAATGGCATTAGCATGAACAGGTTGGCTATAACTCACAATGTTTCATTCATTTTTCCAGTTGTTACTTCCAATAATCATGTTATCGTAATCAACTTAATGCCAATGTGAAAGCCAAACACAAAAAGTATAGTTACATTTCAAAACATGTTCTATAATATGATACATACAAATATAGCGAACCTACAATGCTTAGTCATTGAATTTCTATAAGAAAAATGTTATTTTTACACTAAATCTTACCCTTACACCGATACGGTAAACTGTGAAATATATAAAAAATTAATATTTTATTTTTAAAAAAAAAATTTAATTTTTAGATTAAATAATATTAATATAAAATTACGTGATTAACCAATTTCATATCCTCATTAACCAATTTTTTACTTTTTATTAACCAATTTTAATTTACTATTAAAAATATTTTTAACTCTGAGCGTCTATTATCCAACTCCATCACTTCATTAATCAATTTTTTGCATTTCATTAACCAACTTTATTTCACTACTTTAAACTACTGTTCACACACTGTTCATGAGTACTATTTATGCACTGTTCGTATACTGTTTATAAAAATATTTTTTATTTAAAAAAACACTGTTTGTGTATGTATTTAGTATAAAATGTAGGAATAGCAATCCTGTTTCTATAATATGATACATACAAATATAGCGAACCTACATTGCCAACTCTTATACTATAGAGAAAAACATAAGCATATTGTGTAGAAGCATGCTTCAGTCTCAAGTTTTGATGATGTCAACACTACTCAAGGTCATCTCTTGATTGCAAAAAGACAAGCCGTTCAAAGTTCTCAAGATCAAGTCAAGATATCTTTCAAGTCAAACTACATATGGAACTATGATTCTTCAAGACTTGGATGCATTGCCGGTATATCAAATTCTACCCTTATAATTTGATATACAAGTGTTCAAAAACATCAAGCATTTTTGCATAATACATAAGCATGTTTTTGAAACCTTAGAATTGGTATAACATTACTTTTTAAAAGCATTTTTCTGAAAATTAGCAGTGTTAACCGATTAACCATATAGGTTAACCGGTTAACCAATTTGAATTTTGAAATTTCTGGGCTAACGTACCAGTGTTAACCGATTAACACTGAACGTACAGTGAAAAATTGCTTTGTTTCAAGTTCAAAAATTATTTAAAAATTATACCATTTCATTTTTAAAAGGCTTACTCAAATGTACCTTTTTGAAAGGGTATTTTACTCATATAAATTCTGAGTTTTTCATTTTTGAAAAAAAACCAACAAAATACCACAAAACTTTTCAATCTCCAAACACTTTCTACATTCATTTTCAAATTGTCTTAGAATCAAATTCACCATTTTCAAAAACTTTCATTAAGTGTTCATATGTGCATAAATTTCATATTCATCCTTGAACACTTGTATTGAAAAATTGTAAGAGTGAATTCTGATCATTTGGAGAAGATCAACTTTGATATCATTACTCTCAGATCAAAATCTTTACAAACTTGTGTATTCTGACTTGTGATCCAGGATTGTTGGACACAAGGGTGAGTGTTTACAAGAGGATTGTTCTTGTACACTTGATTAGTTTTATTGTTTGATAGTAGGCCTCACCGGTTGATGGTGTGATAGGTTGTACTTTATTAAACAATAGTGAAAACTCTCTTTCATGTTGAAAGGGGAGTGGAGTACTCTCGGATTGTGAGAGGAACCACTATAAATCCTGGTGTCCATTGTTCTTTTATTTTTCTTCTTCTGCTTTCATAACCAAAAACACAAACCAGTAATATTTCAAGATACCATAAAAACCGGAAAAATTTCAAAAGTCCTAATTCACCCCCCCCCCCCTCTTAGGCATACTCTGTTCTTACAATTGGCATCAGAGCAGGTTAACGTAACCTGTTCCTAACGATTCAGTATGGCTTCCGCAAGTACCAACCCGGTTTTCAAAGATGGTGGAAGTAGTAACAAGCCACCACTCTTTTCTGGAGAATACTTCGATTTTTGGAAAATCCGTATGAAGGCACATCTTGAGGCTCAAGGAGATGGTATATGGGAAACCGTTGAAACTGGTCCACATGTTCCTACAAGTGTGGTAAATGGTGTTGGAACCCCAAAGATTAAATCCTCATATGATGAAGATGACAAGAAGAGAATCTTGAATGAGAAGAAAGCAATCAACATACTTCAAAGCGCTCTCAGTATGGATGAATTCTTTCGCATATCACAATGTCAATCGGCAAAACAGATTTGGGATACCTTGGTAGAAACGCATGAAGGAACAGCAGAAGTAAAAAGATCAAGGCTTAACACGTTGAGTCAAGAATATGAGATGTTCCGTATGCAGCCCGGTGAATCTATTGTTGCCTTGCAAAAGAGGTTCGTTCATCTAACAAATCATCTGATTGCTCTTGGGAAGACCTTCGCCAATGATGATCTCAACTTGAAAGTCCTAAGATCCTTGACAAGAGAATGGCAACCGAAGATGACCGCCATTTCGGAAAAGAAAAGTCTTTCAACAATGACATCCGCTTCATTATTCGGGAAACTTCAGGAGCATGAACTGGAACTTGGAAGGCTTGAGAAACATGAAAGTCAAGACAATAAGTCCAAAGGAATTGCCTTGAAGACTGACACAAAGGATGATAAAATTGATGAATCTTCCGAAGACGAAAATTTCATGCTTCTAGTAAAGAAGCTTGGTAAGTTTTTTAATAATAATAAAACTTCTTCTTTTTCTAAAAAGAATAGACATTTCAGGAAAAAGGAGGCATCCACATCAAACCAAGAAATTACATGTTACGAATGTGGGAAACAAGGTCACATAAAGCCAGATTGCCCGAAACTCGCAAATAAAGGAAAATTCAAGGGCAAGAAGGATTTCAAAACAAAGAAGGCTTATGTCGCATGGGACGACAACGAAGTGAGTTCATCATCGGAATCAGATAGCGATGAATGCGCAAATATTGCCTTAATGGCCTCTCACCATTTCGATGACGAAAATGAGGTTAGTAGTAATTTTTCTGTCTATGATAATGATGCACAAGAAGTTATAGATGAACTTTTAAAAGAGTGCAAGACTTTGTATAAAGACATCTCATCACAAAAGAAAAGAATTTTACTTTTAGAAAAACAAAATTCTGATCTCTTGAAAAATATTGAAGATGAAAAACAAAAAGTGATGGATGAAAAACAAAGTCTTGTATGTAAGAATTGTGAGTCTTTGTCTTTTCAAATTGTTCAACTTAAAAGAGTTTTAGAAAGATACGAAAAAGGTCAAATTGGCTTGGAAGAAATTCTTAAACATCAAAAGTATCCTAATGACAAAAGTGGATTGGGATATTCTAAATTTTCAAAATCAAGCAACAATGAGACCATTTTCGTAAGAGCAAGTGAACAAATTGTTAAGGAAGAGACAAGCACTTCTAAAATTCAGCATCAAAATCATAACAAGAAAAGAATTAATAAGATAATACTAATTTGTGTCTTAGGAGAATAAGTTAAGAAATTCACTTATAAAAAATTTATATTAATTAAGTAATAAAAATTTTATTCTATACTTTTATTAAAATCAATATACAGTTTTGAAAACAGCATTCCTTTATTTAATTTTTACCTTGTGTCTCTACAACAAAAAAGTCAACATTATCTTTTAATTTGTTTTTTTTATAAATATTCAACACACAAAAGTATTATATTCTTTTATATTTTTTTTATATTTATTTGAAATGGATTAAATTTCAATTTTTCTATATTTTAAAAATAATAATGAGAATAACTAATTTAATATAAAAGTCATATAAGGAATAAATGGCATTCAATAACAAAATAATTTAAAATAAATATTTTTGCAAATATATATTGACTGAAAAAACAAATAGAATAATCATAATATATTAATTATACTTTTTAAACAATTCGTTATTTTTAGTTTTTTTTTCTTCCATAAATGATTTACTAAAAAGTATAGTTTGAACATATAAGTTTATAAATTGGGAACAATTTATACTAATTAATAAATCAATTTTCATATCTCATACATAAAAATAAAAATAATTATAATCAATTAACTATATTTTGTTTTATTAAAATCATACATGAACAAATATTTCTAATTGAATAATTAATAAAATTAATTTTTTTAATATTGTCGCGATAAAAATAAGAATAATTAAAATATACCAACTACAAATGAGAAAATAATTAAAATACACTCAGTATATTTTTTTTACATTTCATTTTTTACATTTTCGTATATTTTACTATCTATTTTACAAAAATTTGTATAATTATAGTTGTTGTGATCATAAACGACACCTTTCAACAAATAAAGATTGAGATACGTAGTTTTTTGGTGAACAATGAAACCGGTTATAACAAAGAGAGAAAGAATAAAAGATAAAGACGAAAGAAGGAGAAGGATTACGGCAAATTGTTTACTATTTACTTTCTCATAAGGGTTTACAAATAAATATCACAATTGGCCTCACTCAACTACCTGGGTGATCTATCCTATTTATAGAATAACTAGCTAACTTGCAATACAAGCTATTTAAACAATTTGATCTTTAACACAAGGCTCAATTCGACATAATAAGTCAACAATAAATGTCGACATTACATACTAGAACTAGCTTCGACTACAGTATGTAACCCTTCGACATCAGCATGTGACCCAGCTTCGACTTCATGTTTGTCTCCTGTTGAAACACATGAAAGTTATTCCTCGACAGAGCTAGAGTTTGACCCAAAATCTCACAAATCTCCACCTTGGATCTAACTCTACAATAACAGGGAATAAACTAGCTTTCATCATGCAGCTTTATCAACTGCATACAGTGGAAAAACTTACAACTTGGCAACGTCTTGGTGATCATATCAACAACATTGTCATCAGTTGAAACCTTCAGCACCCGGACTTCACCATGCTCGATTATCTCTCTGACAAAGTGAAGCCTCGCATCGATGTGCTTTATTCGCTCATGATAGGCTGAGTTCTTCGACATGTGTATTACACTTTGACTATCACATTTAACAGTGATACTTCGACCTTGAAGTTTCAACTCCTTTGAAAATCCTCCAAGCCACAATACTTATTTCACAACTTCAGTGAGGGCAATATATTCTACTTCAGTGGTTGATAAGGCAACAACCTTCTGAAGGGTTACTTTCTAATTGATTGTTGTGTCAAACATAGTGAACACATATCCAGAAATAGAATTTTTGGAATCCATACAACCCGCATAATCAGAGTCGACAAACCCTTCAATTTCGACTTTGTTATCATCACCACAGGCTCCACCATAAATCAGGACTCTTTTCAGAGACCCATTTATGTACCTGAGAATCCACTTTAAAGCATGCTAGTGCGTCTTTCTAGGATTGACCATATACTTGCTCGCAAGGCTCACACCGTACATTGTGTCTAGTCTCGTACAGGCCATATAA
The DNA here is from genome assembly GCA_963859935.3 of Lathyrus sativus. Classification (NCBI taxonomy): domain Eukaryota; kingdom Viridiplantae; phylum Streptophyta; class Magnoliopsida; order Fabales; family Fabaceae; genus Lathyrus; species Lathyrus sativus. Next base: position 584,782,321 of record OZ012740.1, on the reverse strand, counting down.
TACATCAAAGAACTTACCACACTAGCATATGGAATGTTACTCACATAGATTCTTTCAATTTCATTACTCGAACTTTGAGTAATATTAAGCTTAAACTGAGGATGTGTTGGAGTCACAACAGGCTTTGAATTCGACATACCAAACTTGTTGAGAAGCTTCTGTATGTATGTCTCTTGAGATAAGCACAACTTCGACTGCTTTCTATCTCTCCGGATGTCAATCCTAAGAATCTTAGTGGTAGCTTCCAGATCCTTCATTTCGAACTCCTTATTAAGTTCAGCCTTAACCTCCATCACATCCTCAACACTGTTGCTAGCTATGAGGATATCATCCACATAAAGCAACAAAATAACAAATGAGTTTCCTTGAAAATCCACTTACGACTGACTAATCTTGCTTCTGCAGGTTTCTCAATCAGCTCCCAAGTGCCATTATCATGAAGAGATTTCATCTCGTCATCCATGGCTTTTCGCCATTCAGTCTGATTACGACTTCTCATAGCTTATTTGTAATCTTAAGGTTCTTCCTCAAGTAACTCACTTGTAGAGATTAAGAAAAAAGTTATAAGATCTGCATAACCAAGTCTCTGAGGTGGCTTGATGATTCTTCTCGGCCTATCTCTTTCTAGTAGATAGTCATCGACAGTTTCCTCAGTCTCTTCAGCATCTTGCTCTTCTTCTTCGACTTCATTGAGTTATGCACTTCAGTATCACTATGTCCACCTCAACAAGAATCTCTACCTGTTCCAGCTCCTCTTCAGAGATTTTTGCACTTCGACCAGCATCACCAGTTCTCTTAAATACCATCTCGACTTCATTGAAAACTACATCATGACTTGTGATACATCTTCTGTGACCTAGTTCTAGGCATCACAACCTATAACCCTTTACTCCTTCAGGATATCCAAGGAACATGCATCTCAGAGCTCTAGGTTCGACCTTGTCTTGCCTAATGTGAGCATAGGTTAAACAGTCAAACACTCTCAGTTTGTCAAGATCTAGTGGTTGACCCGGCCAAACTTCTTAAGGTGTCTTCATTCCCAAGGCAGTCGAAGGACATCTATTTATCAGATAAGCTGTTGTCGAAACATCTTCCGTCCAAAACACCTTCTTCAAACCAGCACTAACCAAAACGCTTCTAACCCTTTCAAGGATTGTTCAGTTGAATCTCTCAGCTAAGCCATTTTTTTAAGGAGTACCTGCTACAATCTTATGCCTTGCAATTCCAGCCTCAACTTAGTAACTGTCAAAAGCTTTGTTGTAGAACTCAAGGCCATTGTCAGCTCTCAACCTCTTAACCTTTCTGCCAGTTTGAGTTTCGACCAAAACTTTCCAACTTTTGAAATTCTCATAAGTTTCATCCTTAGTCTTCTGAATAAATGCCCATAATTTTCTAGAATAGTCATCAACGGTGGTATAGAAAATACCTTGCACCTGCGTGTGAAGGGTTCCTTACAGGCCCTCAAAGATCAGCATGGATGTAATCAAGGGATCCATGTGTTCTTTTTTATCTTTGTTAAACTTCGCCCTACATGATTTTTCGAATACACAAGGTTCACAAAACTTCAACTTCTTGAATTTGTCACCAACTAGCAGGTTCTGTTTCCCCAGTTTGACCAGACCTCTTTCGCTGACATGGACCTATCTCATGCGCCATAATTTTATCTTTGACATCAATTTCGTGGATGCAAAATCTGTTGAACCACTAACAACCTCAGACTCAAGGGTATACAAACCTTGTTTCTTCACGCTTCTCAAGTCTTTCTTCGACCCCTTCACGACTTTCAGGATACCTTTCTCTCCTTTGAAGACATATCCCTTCTTGTCAAATTCACAAAGAGAAATTAAATTCCTCTTAAGGTCAGGTACATACCTAACCCCAATCAATAGCCTTATTGACTTATCATGGAGCTTGAATCTTACTGAGCTAATACTTGCAATCTTGCAAGCTTTATTGTTTCCCAGCAACACCAATCCACCATCTTGATCACATAATTCTTCAAACACATACTTGTTTGGAGTCATATGCCAAGTACATTCAGAATCCATAATCCACTCTTTGCAAAAGTTGCTGCTCAACACTACAAGAACATCAGATGATTCATAATCATCTTCTACAATAGTTGCATTGCCATTGTTCTTACCTCCATAATTATTCAAGCACTCAGAGCACATATTTTTTGTGTGACCCTCTTTCATACAGTGATAACACTTAATCCCATAAATATCACCACCATAAGACTTCGGCTGAGTTTTACCTTTCTTCTTCTCAAACCTACCATCTCTCTTCGAATATTTCCTCTTTACGGACAACCCTTTGCCAATTGATGATGATGCTTTCTGCTCCTTTCTTTCGTTCAAATCCTTCGAATACAAGGTTTTTTGAACTTCTTCAAAGGTTAGGGACTTTCTTCCATAAAAGAGAATTTCTTTGAAGTGAGCATGTGACTTAGGTAAAGAACACAACAATAACAATGCTTGATCTTTATCATTGATGGTAACATCAATATTTTCAAGATCAAGAATCAGCTTGCTGAACGTATCCAGCTGCTCCATCAACGTTTTATCTTCATTCATCTTGAATGAATACAAAGCTTGCTTCAAGTACAAAAGATTCACCAAGGATTTTGTCATATACAATCCTTCGAGTTTCAGCCAAACATCTGTTGCCGTCGTCTCCTTCGAAACCTTCCTGAGAACCTTATCACCAAGACTTAGAACAATTGCACTATGGGCTTTCTCGATCATCGTTGTCTTTTCCTTCTCTGTCGATGCAGCATCCATGGTATCTTCTCCCTTAAACGCTTCTAGCAAACCCTGTTGAACAAGAAGAGCTCGCATCTTCAAATGCCATAAACCAAAATCATTAACTCCGATGAACTTCTCAACCTCAAACTTTGTTGATGGCATCTTCTCCACGCTCACCGTACCAATTTGTTGTGATCACAAACGATACCTTTCAACAAATAAAGATTGATAAACTGAGTTCTTGGGTGAACAATGAAAACAGTTAGAACAAAGGGAGAAAGAAGAAAGGATAAAAGAAGGAGAAGCAGGGTTAGGGAAAATTGTTATACTATTCACTTTCTCAATATTACAAAAGATTACAAGTGAATAACACAATCGCACCACACTCAACAAACTGAGTATTCTAACCTATATATAGACTAACTAGATAACTTGCAACCCAAGTTAACTAAACAATTGGATCCATAACAAAAGACTCAATTCGACAAACATTTCAACAATATATATTATAACATACTTCGACTATAATATGTATCCTGCAACCACAGCATGCGATCCAACTTCAACTTCATGCTTGTCTTCTGTCGAAATAAATAAAAGTTATTACTCTACAAAGTTTGAATTCGACCCAAAATCTCACGTTAACTTATATAGGAGACTACCAAGTATATAACAGAATTTTAAAACTATGAATACAAAGCCACTAATAACTAATAGTTTTGTGACTTATAGAATTACTCTGATTATGATAATGGCATTAGCATGAACAGGTTGGCTATAACTCACAATGTTTCGTTCATTTTTCCAGTTGTTACTTCCGATAAGCATGTTATCATAATCAACTTAATGCCAATGTGAAAGCCTAACACAAAAAGTGTAGTTACATTTCAAAACATGTTCTATAATATGATACATAATATAGCGAACCTACAATGCTTAGTCATTGAATTTCTATAAGAAAAATGTTATTTTTACACTAAATCCTACATTTACACTGTATTTTATTTTTTTTTAATTTTTTAATTTTTAGATTAAATAATATTGATATAAAATTACGTGATTAATCAATTTTATATTTTCATTAACTAACTTTTTATTTTTTATTAACCAATTTTAATTTATTATTAAAAATATTTTTAACTTTGAGCGTCTATTAACCAACTTCATCACTTCATTAATAAATTTTTTGCATTTCATTAACCAACTTTATTTCACTACTTTAAACTATTGTTCACACTGTTCATGGATACTGTTTATGCATATTTCATATATTGTTTATAAAAATATTTTTTTATTTAAAAAAACATGGTTGGTGTATGTATTTAGTATAAAATGTGATGTAGGAATAGCAATCCTGTTTCTATAATATGATACATACAAATATAGCGAACCTACATTGCCAACTCTTATACTATAGAGAAAAACATAAGCATATTGAACCACATTGGCATTACATCACTAGGAGTGGCTTTTGTTCACAATAATTCATTTGACATCTAAAAACACATCTTATAGCTATTATTTCCTAGATTTTGTTAGTAGTTTGTAACACCAGATTATTGGTTATTTTTTGTCCTGGAATATGGTGTGTAATTTTTCAATAAATTGTCAACCGTCTTTCTGTCCTGATTTTATTAGGCCTTTTCTACACCATATTCCCATTGCCATTGGATAAGAATGGGAATTTAATTTCCATTATATATCATTTTATGATATGGTTTTAATGACAATACTATATTTAGGTGTTCTATCATAAATCAAACTTCAACCATAGTTTTTAAAAAAGTGCGAACACAAAGAATAATACTACAAAACTTAATAAACATGTCATTGAAGTAAAAATTATTTCAGGTAAACATATTTAGAATATCATTTATATCTCAAGGATATATATGTCTCATTCCCAATCACCACGGCCTTTCAAGCTTATAAGAAAACAATTTTTTTATTATTGTCTCTTTTGCCATGATTATTAATAAGTCTCAAGCTCAATCATTGGACTATGTCATTTTATACTTAACTAAGAAGATTTTTAGTCATGATCAACTATATGTTTCATTTCCTAGAGTCAAAAGCAAAGAATGATTGAAAATCTTAATTCAAGACAAGTTTAAACAAAGTATGGATACAACCACAAATTGTGTACAAAAAACACTAATATCATAAGATAAGATGATTTTAATATAGTTTTCTTTCACATTTTTTCTTACTTCATTTTATATTCTAACTTACTTTCTGTATTTGCAGTTTCATTGTTCTAACTCTTGCCTTTTGAATTTTATTTTGCTAATTTATTATTCATTTTTATTATATATTCTCTAAACATATTAATGTCTCAATAATCTTCCAATTATTTATCTTAACTTTTTGTATTTATCATATTACATATCAGACAAATTTACTAGACAAAATTTTATTTACCCGTGCAGACGCACGAGCATGTTACTAGTAGATGTAATAAACTTTGACATCTTCAACATTCCTCAATAACAAAGGTGGAATCAGCATATCTAAGAGAACCTAGATTCACATAAGTGCAGGAACGAACACGTGATTCAATATTTTTACGAATATGAGCTTCGATTTATGGATGTTCACACACTTTGTGTTGTGATAACGGTGGTATAAGGGATAATCACATTCTTCCTTGTGATTCACACCCCCAACCAATATGTTTTCAGACCCCCCCCCCCAGAATCCTATTTTACGAAATAATTTTCCAGGCGTCATTTCTTCTAAAGTGGATTCTGGTGAGTCTAACGGGCCTCCTTCAAAAGGCATGAAAAAGGTGTCATATTCCTTGGTGGGATTTATTTGAAGCCGGTTTATAGCTTGGTTCCCTTATTTTCACCAGTGGCCCTTGAGGTTGGTTCATCTTTTAAGCAACCAATTCTCTCCTCTCCAGTGTTTGTTTCAAATTCAGGGAAGGCGTCAAACTCTCCTATTAGACATGCATCACAACACTTTTCTCCAGGCATATCCACTCCACAACTAGACTGAGATGAAGGGTGGGCGTCACACTTTCCTTTTGGAATTTCTTCAAAGAAACAACCCAATGACCTATCCAATCCTTAGCTAGATTCAGGTATCACTAGTCCTCTAACATCTATTGGTTTTTGTTTACATGATAGTGCACCCCTGACCTATTCCGGAGGAGGTCTTGAGTTCACAAGGGATTAAGTTGTCCAATTTTTGGATGGTATTTCTTTTTCATGTCTCTCTTGTCACCGAAATCCTGATCCTATATCACTTGGGTTTTTAAATCATTAGATAGAAAGAAAGTGACACGAGTGTTCAGAGAAACTTATAAATTAGGTTGTAATTTTGTTCTTAGTAATGAGGCTGAGATTAAGAGATTATTAGGTCTAGAAACTTGGAATAGGATGATGAGGTCTGGTAGATAATCTATGAGTTGTGCTCGATATTGATTGAGTCTTTTATTATCCATGGGTTGGGTAGTAGGACCAAAATGTATAAGCTTAGAGATCCCATTATCTTAATGTCTCTAGAGTTCCTTGTAATTTAGGAGACTAAACTCTTTGAGATCTCTACCCCTTTGGTCAATTCTCTTTGGGGGAACCTTTTCCGTGATGGGATTTTTTCCCCGTCTATTGGTAATATTGGTGGCATGCTTTCTATTTGGTGTAATTCGAAAGGGTCTTGCTTGTTTTCTTTTGTAGGTTCTTATGGAGTGGGGGATTCTAAGACAAAATGTGTAGTGGTTAATATTTATTCCAAGTGTAGCCCTAGAGAGAAAAGGGCTCTTTGGAGAGATTTTCTTTTGAGAAAGGCTTCGCTTGGGGAGAATGTGTGGTGAGTTCAAGGTGATTTTAGTTTTGTTTTCTTTCCTTCTGAGAGGGTGGGTGGTGAATCCTCTGCTAACCGAGTTGGGGATTTTCTTTATGTCGAGTTCAATAATTGCATTTCCAATATGAAGTTGTGAGATCTTCCTCTTTTATGTAGGTTATTCACTTGGTTCTAGCCTAAAGATATGGCTACTAGTCGCCTTGACATGATTATTATTTATGATGAGCGGTGGGAGTTATATAGCACTGCTTCCCACTGGGCTCTCCCTAGAGGTGTTTTGGACCACTTTCATATCATTCTCAAGTACACCAATTAGTTGTGGGGTCCGAAGCCTTTCCAATTTAATAATAATTGGTTCACCCATCCTCGGTGACCTGAATTGGTTCTCAATAGTTGGTCTAGCTCTTTATCATATGGATGAGAAGCTTTTTTCTTTAAATAAAAGCTTAAGGCTCTTAAACAGGACTTGAAAGCTTGGAACCATCATGTGTTTGGTAACCTTAATTACCAGATTGAGTCTCTTAGGGAGGTGGTGAGTACTATTGATTTGAGAGTGTAAAAGGGTTTTATCTTTATGAAGGAGTTGGAAGCGAGAAGTAAGGTTTCCTTGGATATTTTCTCCCTCCTTCAGATTAAAGATTCCCAGCTTTTTTAGAGCTCTAGATCTAAGCGACTTAATGAGGGTGATGCCAACGCGAGTCTTTTCCATGCCTGTGTTAAGAGTATGAGCATATGGAATGGTTTCTCGCTTCCTTTTTCTCCTAGTAGTTGAAGGCTTGAATGACCAGATTTATAGGGCTGTAGAGATACACCTTTTTATCAGGTGTTAGATTTGGATCCTTGGACTTGATGGCCTCCCATCTTCATTATACAGATGACACGGTTATCTTGGAGAATACTATTATAGATATTATTTGGACTATTAAGGTTATTATTCATAGGTTTAAGCTCGCCTCAAGCCTTCGTTCGTGTTAACTTTTCCAAAAACTCTCTCATTAGGGTGAATTCTGATCAGACTTTCTTAGACTTTTTTGTGAGTTTATCCATTGTAAGAAGGAGTCCCTTCCTTTTAAGTACCTTGGCCTCCCAGTCGAAGCTAACCCCCGTCTAGCGTCTATGTGGGAACCTTTAGCTAATATCTTATCTAGAAGGTTCCTTTCATGGAAGCATAGGTATGTCTCCCTAGAAGGGAGAGTGGTCCTCTTTAACTATGTTCTTAATGTCATTCATATATTTTTCTTATCTTTTCTTCAAGATTCATGTTAAGGTTTGGCATAAGATAATGAAGATTTAGAGGAAGTTTCTTTGGGGAGGAATGAAAGGGGAGTCTAAGATTGCCTAGGTCAAGTGGGTGGACGTTTGCAAGCATAAGAAGTTATGAGGTATTGGAGTTTGTGACCTTCAATTGGTTAACTTGGAATTTTTGAGTAAGTGGATGTGGCACTTGCTTTCGGGGACTTCTAGCATTTGGCATGATATTCTCACGACCAGATATGGAGTTTCCTCTACGACTTTTATCATGGGTACGAGAGTCGGTTGCCTCAAATTAGCCTCACTTTGGGGTTTCACTTTTAGGATCTAAAGCTGATCACACTTCTGACTAGTTCATGGATGGGTTATCCTTGAGAGTTAGTTGTGGTCTCCTTAACTTCTTTTGGAAGGATCTTTGGGTTGAGAATACTCCCCTTCGTCTTAGATTTCCTAGGTTTTTCCAATTTCAGACCATACCTCTAAATTTGTAGGGGAGGTAGGCAGATGGGAGAGGGAGAGTTGAATCTCGGACCTCAAATTGAGGATATCTATTTTCTTTGACTATGAGTTGAATCTTTTTAGCGATCTTCTATATGTGACTAGGGGGCTTACCCCTTCTTTTGAGAGTGATATCTGGAGGTGGTGTGACTCGAGTGATGATTCTTATCTTGTGTCGTTTGTCTACTCTTGCCTTTTGGCCTAAGAGTTCCCTCTAGTTGCCAAGTCTCTCCTGTAGAGTTAGTTCTTCCGGCTATTTGGGGTAGTTGAGCCCCTTCTAAAGTGATAGTTTTCTCTTGATAGATTCTTCAAGATTATATCCCAACAAGAGTTAACTTACTCAAGAAGGTGTTCCTTTGACCTCTGAGATTGTCCCTTATGATCCTTGCTCATTGAGTCTTCCTTTCATCTTTTTGTGACCTTTGAAGTTTCATCCTCTGTTTGGTATAAGATTTTTAGATGGTTTGAGTCGTGTACTATTTTTCTTAGGATATCTTGACTCTCCTTCATATGTTTATTCTTTCGTCATGAGGTTCTAGGATAGGGGGGCTTGAGGATGATTTTCTATGTCGTGGTTTGGTCGATTTGAAAATTTTATAATGATATAGCTTTTTTTGGATCATCGAGAACACCAAAAGGCATTGGAGACATGAGTACTATTTTGGCTTGGAAATTATATCTTAGTAGTAGGGATGGCAAAAATATTCATACCTGCGGATATCCGTGGATAAAATCTGCCACGGATATGGGGCTGGTAGCTTAATGGATATCCATGGATAAAATAAATGGATATTTAAATACCCGATTGCTAATGGATATGGATATGCGTTTAATGATATCCATACCCGCGGATATCCATATCCGTTTATAAATTATAAAAATTATTTAAATATCATTAGTTTATTATACTTTATCTTTGCATCTTCTAAAACCTTTCACTTTTCATTCAAATTCTATTTGTCATTTCATATTTAAACTCTTCGATACTTCATACCTCACTTCATCAATTTCACAGTCCAACCAACTAATATCGTCATTCCTTTGTCGAACTAGTGTCTCCATTCCTACTCCTCTGTCGTCTGATCTTCCATCATTCCTCTGTCGAATCTTTTGTATGGATGTTATGTGATAATAAATTTTTGTGTCTTTAAAATAAGTTAAAAATAATTTTCTCAAAAAATAATTTTTATAAAAAAAGTATTATCCATGGATATCTGTAAATATTTGTGGATACCATAAAACTCGTGGATTACCCGCGTAACAGATATCCACATGGATATGGGGCGGATATGGATATCATATTTATCTAACGGGGCGGATACGAATATCATAGTATCTGCCCCCATGGATATCCATTTACATCCCTACTTAGTAGGTATGGGAAAAACTCTGTATGCCTTCTAGGTATGGCTTGAGAATTCTATCATGTTTCTGAACTAATAGTGATAAATAATGAATCAAAAAATTAAATTTCAAAATGAAAGATTAATAATAAAAATTATCCAATAAAAAAGAGAATCAAAAGTGCATTAGCCTTTAAAATTTTAAAATATTTGAATAGATAAAATGTTATCTTAGTGATTAGAAAATCATCTTAAAAACACTATATTAACTCAAAACTTAAGTGGACCTAATTGACCTCAAAATATGAAGAATGTGTTTCTAGCTCACCATGAGCTCATAGTTGATCGTAAAGGTAAAAAGTGTGTGTCTGTGCTACACATAAACGATACGATACATAAGCAAAACATCATAATATTTCTGCTAACCTTCAACCCCACAATATCCATATATGTAAGAAAACCGTGGTTAAAAGTTGCTACTTTATATAATCTATATTCTCTTTCAAAAATTATAATGTTTTCTTCTTATATGTGACTCAGAGATCATTGGCTCTATCGATCGACAAGAAAAGCAAACTTTAGGATCCCCACGCCACTACAAACAGAAGTTCCTTAGCCACATAATCCATTTCACTTTACAACAAAATTAATTAATTAATTAATGTCAAAAGTATCCCATAATAACCAAATACCTAATACTTTAATAGTAGCATCTTTCGTTTGAAAGATATATAAAGGTTGGAATTTTGGACAGGAGACCATATACACTGAAATTGAAAGGTTGGGTGGCTTTTGTTTAACATTTATGTCCTTTTTGTTGGTACACTTTAATTAGAAAACTATTGATGATTAATTAAGATAGAGAGATGATTGAATTGCTTAGCACTATTGTGGTTTAATTATGTTGGCAAGTTTTTCTAGATGACAAATGTCACTATAACTTCTTTATGAGTTTATAAAGAGGAAGAACTAGTTTTGCTCAATGACAGTAGAACCCAAAATGTGTGTGAGGAAGAGCTTGTGGAAAAAATTGAAAGTGTACAATGGTGTTTTTGATATTTGAAAAGTAAGAATGATGAACAAAAGTTGAGTCATTAGTAAGGGACTGTGGAAAATGAAGAGGTGTGGAAGTCAAAATTGTGGGGAAAAATTGACTACTTAGTGAATGAATGGGAAAATATTAAATATATTTTGGCGATATATTTTTTAATAAGGTGTTTGGGAGACGTTTGTTTGATTGTGTTAATGTGCCTACTTTTTGCAAATGTAGATTCATCTTCCATCATATTTTCTCACATCTATTTGATTATGGATTCAACACCATTTTTTTCGTTTTGGAACCATAATTATGTGGATGTTGATGAAGAAAAATATTAAATTGGTAGTACTGAAATTTCCAATACGGCGGTACGAAAATGGATTTATAAGGTTAATACTCCAACACTCAAGTCAGTTTAAGATTTATGATAAGAGAAGTGAAAAATTAAGATAAAAAAGTGTGCATTGTAATTCGTGTGAGATGATTTTTATAACTTGGATCATTTGGAGTGGATTGACATTAATTTGAGTCTTAGCTCTTTGGCATATGGCCGGTCCAGAACAATTGCCTCCAAGCCTTCTAGGGCGTTACCGAATCGGAAAAGTCTTTAGCAGTTATGTCAACCTCTTAAAGTCAGTTGAAAAAGTAGTGGGTATAGGTGCATTAAATGTTTTTTCATCATTGAAATGTTTCACTACTAAAACATGACACTGCTTACAGTGCTCTCGAGTTCACTTAAGTTCATTTACATTTTCCAAGGTAAAATCCAACCATTGATTTTATAACTTCTCTTTGTAGTTGATTTAGCATCTCTCTCTCTCTCTCTCTCTCTCTCTCTCTCTCTATATATATATATATATATATATATATATATATATATATATATATATATATATATATATATATATATATATATATATATATATATATATATATATATATATATATATATATATATATATATATATATATATATATATATATATATATATATATATATTGAGTGTAGAGGAAACTTTTCACAATCCTTGCAAGTCAGTTTTTCTTCACAAGCTTTTCTTATTAGCAAGTGTCTTCCTCACTTTCCTATTGAAAATATTTACCAGAATAGTTGCAGCTCTTTGCTTTAAGCTTCTACCTTTCTGCATTAGATTTTCTTCGCCAACTTCCCCTTACTAGGTACCCTTCTCACCTCAAACTTTTACCATTAACATTTTTTGTGCTTTGGTCAGGATGAATGATAGCCCTATCCCCATAGCTAGCAAATTTGAAAGTGATGCTTCTTCTATTGCAAGAATGGGAGTACTACTGACTCAAACCTCTCTCCTCTTGTCCATGATCATATGGGTCATGAGGTTATACTCTTATTAAATGATTTTGATTCTGAAAGAGTATATGGGAATTCACATGATGAGAGAGCTTCATCTAGGGTTTCTTTCGATGCCCTCTAGTCAGATGATGTAATTGAAGAGAACTATATGGTTGTTTCCATACCCCATTATGCCTATGCACTGGGAGCTTTGACTTCCCCTATTTTGTCAGTTTCAAAGTTACAGGCCGCTTGACTGAGTAGAGAAAAATTCAAGGACAACGTTCTGGTTATTCGGAGAACCTATAATACAGACCCCAATGATATCGAAATGAAGGATCATACGGTGTAAAGGGGTCGAACTGACGTAGTTTCTTGGCTTAAGTTGTATGAGCATTTTAAAGATGATAAGATGTCTCTGAAAGTGGTGACATTGGTGGATTCGTCTGATCCGTGTAAGTATAGTTGGAGGGCAACATAAGTGGTGGGGACCCAATCTGTTTTAAACATCGAAGCAGCATTCATAAAGGTGTTCCAATGTTGGACAGAGCATGGGTACTGAAAGCCTTTTCTCCAGTTGTTTTTAAACTTTTTATATGTCTTATGCACCTCCCAGAATTATATATATGACCAGAGACTTATCTCATTTCACCCATATTGTGCTTGGTACAACCATTTCACCAGATTTGGCTGATTTCCCGAGACATTTCATACTGGTGAAACTCGTTACTTCTGAGGATCATCTTGCTTTTTGATCTAGCCCGACTGAGTCCTCTCCCTTCTGCAAGAGTATAATTCTAAAGTATTGGTATTTTCCTCATTTCTGCTTTACAGCGTATTCCTACCGCCTCAAACTAGGTTCTTTCTCCACTAAAGAGGCTATGATGAAGGGGGAATTAGAGTATTTACACCAATGACTTCGTTATGAAGAGGGGTTTAACCCTAGTGAAATTTCATCTTCCCTATAGAGGAAGAAGCAAATTAATGCCCACACCATTGTGAGTGTGGTCGTTTGCGCAGAGAGGAAGGAGATCTTCAATGAGAACGGAGTCTTATAGTTTTTTCATGTGTGAATGTATCTTGCTCTACAGACCAGACTGTTATGCCTCCTCCTACAACTTTCATTGTTGAGTCTACTGTAGCTCCTCCTAGAGTTGATCAACTTACAATTGTTGTGACTATTCTATCTATGCAAGATCCGTCATAGTCTACTGCTCCGATGAATAGGGTATGGGATAAGGAGCAACAGTCTTGGACGAGGATTCTCCTAAATGAATCCATCTGTTGGGGGAGACTGCTTTAGGGTTGATTACTCCCATCCTCCGCTTGCCCATCATTCTTCCCTATTATAATCCTCACACTCATGTGGGAGTTGCTTCTATTATGTTCGTAGAGGATTTATCCTTTTTCCAAAATCTTTTTGAGGAAAAAAATATGAAGCTCCTTTATGAGGTTATCTTCCACACATACCAGGTTGCTTCTCTATTCTCTATGCCTGCTTCTAACAAAGGTAAGGTTCTGGCTATATTAAATCTTTCCAAGGACAGAGATACATGAAAGAGAAAATTCAAAGACATGGAACGAAAGTGTTGTTCCTTCTCGAAGGAGTTGGATGACCTGCGGGGGAAGAATAAGCTTGTTGAGGCTTTGCAATATGAGGGAAAGGCCTCATCTCTCCTTCTACCCTGGCTGCTCGAATCCTTAAGTTGGAATATTTCCTAGAGATAGAGAAAAAGTGGTGCCAGAAGATGTCCAGTGTTGTTTTTGAGGCATATCTTCGTACTGAGGAAGTTCAAAAAACTTTTCAGCAAGAAAAAGAGTCTTGTGTCGAGGATCAAAAGGCTTATGAAGAAGAGATGGTTGCTTTGAAGGAGAAAGTTCGAGATTCTCTTCAGATGAGTGTCCAGAATGCGTATAAAGCTCTCGAATGAGTGGTGGACCATGCCAAAAAGTTCTTCCCATGCATTCTTATCCTCGTTGAAAGGCTTGATACTTTCAAAGTTGTTTCAAAATGGGATTCAATGGATGACCAGGGTGCGACATATTAGAATGATGAGGCTTTATTATTTTCTTCTTTGTTTTCCTTTGTTTGTATAATATTGGAAAGGCTTTCATGCCTTGGCAAAGATAAAAAATATTTGAAATTTTTACCTTGATGCTTTATAGGTTTATTTAGCTTTGTATGTTTGGTACACATTTATTTCTTCTTTGTGATTGACTAGTCCACCTCGTCGGTTGCTAGTTTCGTCGGGTCGGTTTGACGAGCGAGTTATTATTGCGCTAAGACTTGCCTTGAGTTCTTGAAATTCGAAATTAGCTTTCCTCATGGGCATCACTGACGTCCAATGTGTTCATCTAACTTCGTAGTCTCAACCGGAATTTCATAGTTACTAGCTCTAATTGAAAAGAGTTATTGTGATTATTCAGCGTTGTTAGGAACCATCCCCGCCCAAAGGTAAGGTTCCTTTCCCCGCCCCCAAGGTTTCCTAGTTCGGGGTGGGCGTCTCCAAGCTCCACTGCCTATACTCTTGGAGTTGCTAGTTCCTAAGAGGTGGAACTCAAACTACATTGAGAATATTTTTGCATATGTGTGGAATTTGTCTTAGAATAGTGGCTTATGCCATCCTACATAGAATTACAAGACCTTTTGTGGTCGTTGTATCTCATAGTTAGCAAATTAATTATTGAAAATGTGCAAAAAAAATTACATAGTACTTAACTCGCAGAGGGATTAATAAGGACATGATATTCTCCTTCTTCTTCACTTTATTCCTCGGTTATCCGTCTCGTTGGCTGATGCAATCATTCTTTTGTTTGTATGGTTGAAGCACTCATATCCCATAGATTTTTCCAATTAACCTTTAATTAACAAGTAATATGAGGCATTCAACGCCTTCTAAGACATCATTCCTAGATGATCGCAGATGTTTGACTTCCTCTAAAAGTAGCTTAGCGTTGTGCCTTCTGAATACTTGGACGAGCAGGATCTTTGCTACCCTTTATTTTAAGGTAGACGTCACTCTTCATAATCCTCTGAAGCTTAATTGGAAGCGTACTTGCAAGAGACGTATGAGTTTACCCCCTGGATCTGACTGGATTTTTCTTACACTGAGAGAATTGTTGAATGGAGGTGAGGTTTCTTAAGGGATTCTTAGCTAAGCCTTTTCTCCGCCCGTGAGGATTGAGCCAAGTTTCTTTTTCTGTAATACGGTATCCCAGAGGATAAGTGAGGCCAAGTATTAAGTTAAATAAGAATTTCGACTAAAGGTGTCTTATATGGTGTTATCTTGAATGTTATTAGGAGTTTGGGGTGCCCCCTCCCACATATTCTTCCTTGCGTAGGGTGTAATTTTTTCATGTTCTGCGAGAGTGAGCTAAAGAGTTACTGAAGGTCAAAAGATCTCTGATATCCTATAAGTATGGCCCCAGTATATGGAGATATAGTGGCTTGATTGTTTTAGATCAGAAGTTATCATAGGGAGTCTATTGTCTATGATGCGCTTTTGTTAGGGCAGGAAACTGCCACGACCATTGGTAGTTCGGTATTCAAGATTCTTATAATTCCCTTATTCCTCGAATGTATTTGTGCACTTTGATCTTTATTTCTTGACTCAGTGTCAAATTTCTAGACGGAAGAGACGTTCTAACTATGTTTGGTAATTAAAATTAGTATATTGAAATCAAAATACCTATCACTTCATGTTGTAATAATATCGTATGATTTGCAGTAGTAAATACTTAAATCATTGGTAATTCTTCGTCCAAGATTTTGTTTATCTTGTCACAATTTAGGAATCATGGTGCGATACAATCTCTGCTTATTGTTTGGAGCCTCTTTATTACATGGAATAGGTATTCTAGTAGCGGAACTACGTCACAATTCATTACGACATGGATCGCGTTGATGAGAGATAATTGAGGTGGTGCGAGATTGGAAGGTTAATTCAAGACATTCTTCCCCATTTTGGAGGTAACTGCCTCCATTCTCTAATGACTCTGGTATAAATCTGAGTTTAGATATAGAATGATCTGCTTTTGGAATTTGTGAGGGAATTAGAATTCAATTCCCATAGACGGCGTCGTTGTTCCATTATGGAACCAGAATTAGGTGGATGTTGATGGTGAAGGATCTTGAATTAGTGGTATTGATCTTCGATATTGTGGCACAGGGTGAACCTTTATGGTTATCACTTCAAGCCCAAGTCGTATCAATATTTGTGATGAGTGTAGTAAAAAATAGATATCAGAAAATGTACCTTACGTTTTGCATGAGATGGTTTTTTTTATCTTGGGTTATTTGGAGTGAATTGACATTAGTTTGGGTTTTGTTATAAGTGATTCCCACTATGCGACAAAGTCGTTAAGTTCATAGGCTCTAAATGGGACTTTAATAAGATTTTAGGAGACAACAAATTTGGATTGTGAGAGATGAAGATGTAAGCATGCTTAATTCAATAAATATGTGTGGAAGTATTGAAGGGAGAGATATTGATACCTGCAAGCCTAACAAAAGCAAAGAAAAGTGAGATGATGGATAAGATCAGAAGTCTCATTATCTTGTGTTTTATAGATAAACTTCTAAGGAGAGTAGTGAGGGAGAAGATTGTGATTGTGATTTAGGTCAAGCTAGAATAATTGTGCATGACCAATTCCTCGGCTCACTAATTTTGTGTCTCAAACAATAACTTTATTATTTTTGTATGGCGAAAAATAAGTCTATTTGTGGAACAGTTGGCTAGATTACACAAGATCATTAATTATTTGAAAAATATTAAGGTGAAAATTAATGATGAGGACAAGGGAGTCTTGTTAAGCTCATTACCCAAATATTTTGAAAACATCAATGATGTCCTTCTTTATGGTAATAAAGGTACTATCACTTCAAAGATGAAATATTTGAATATTGGTTATAGTGGCGGAGGTTTTTGATAAGGGAAGAGATATAGGTCAATATCCAAATCCATGTCAAAGGTTTTTGATAAGTCAAAGTTTAAATGCTTCACTTATCACAAAATTGATCAATTCAAGATGAGTTTTCCCGAAAGAGGGAATAGGGGTGATTGTGTTCAAATTGTGGTTGTTTTTGATGAAGATGGTTATGAAAGTATTGGCACACTAATGGTAACAAGTTCGGAGATAGAGAGTATTTGAGTTAGGGACTTAGGATTCTTTTATCACATGTATCAAATAAAAAAATATGTCGAGACTTTGAAGCTAATAAAAGGTGGAGTTGTTCGACTCAAAAATAATTAGGCTTGCAAAATTCGTGGTATTAGTACAATTTGACTGAAAATAATTTGTGGGATTGAGTTCCTTATAAGAAATGTGGGGGTATATTCTCTAGCTTAAGTGAAGTGTATTGTCAATAAGCATGTTTATAATATATTATACTGCATTAAAATTGAACGATTGGGTGTTGAAAATTTTGCATAAGGGCATTGATAATGGCAAAAAGGATCCAAAATGTGTGGATTGTCTATTTTGCATGGTTTCACTCTCATTGATCATATATCATTATCTAGTCAAGTTTTTCATGATAAAACTAAACTATGACATTTAATATTAAGGCATGTAAATGAAAGAGGTTTAGTAGAGCTTGCTAAACAAGGGTTACTAGGGAGTGAGAAACTTAATAAAATTGATTTTTGTGATAATTGTATATTAGGGAAACAACACAAGGTGAAGTTTAGGGGTGATGCAAATGATTCTAATAGACCTTTTGAGTATGTTTACTCACGTCTATGAGATCCACCAAGGATTGAAACTTATAGGGGTGATTTATATTTCCTCTCTTTTATTGATTATTTATTTAGAAGAATATGAGTCTATTTTTTAAAAATTAAAATTGACACCTTTGAAAGATTTAATGAATGATATACTCTTATAGTAAATTAGTTGGAAGCTAAACAAAATGTATTTAGAACTAAAATGGTCTGGAGTTTATTTTAGAACATATTAATGAGTTTTGCAAGAAACAAGGTATCAAGATGCATATAATTTTTGTTAGCAAACGTTAACAAAATGGCTTAGTAGAACACAAGAATATAATTATTTTGGGTAGAAAATGGGGCATGTTGATGGGATCTGGGTTACCAAAGTATTTATAAGTTGGTGTTGTTGCTACATCAGCCTACTTGATTAATAGATGTCTATCCTTATTATTAAACTTTAAAAAATCTATGAATGTTTGGAGTGAGAAACCGATAGACTACTTAAATTTGAATGTTTATGGAGCTTTGGCATTTGCACATATCAAGCAAGGCAAACTTGATATTAGGGATGTGAAGTATCTCTTTATTGGTTATCTTGAATGGGTGAAGGATTATAAACTGTTAAAGAAGGAGCTTGGAGGATCAAAATTTATCTAAAACGGAGCTTTTATTTTTGATGAGACTCGTATGAAAATGAAGTGCAAAGACCTCGAGGTTAAAGAATAAAAAATTATGGTGAAGAAGACTCGATTTGAAGCGGAGGTTTCTACTAGTGAGACTAGACACGAAAAGATAATTGAGACTATCATTTTTGGTATTATTTAAGGGCAACCTACAATGGTTAGTAAGTATCAATTGACATGTGATAGAGTTGGGAGGGAGATTGTACCACCTCAAAAGTATGATTATACTAATCTTATTTGTTATGTTATAAATGTAGCTCAAAAGTTTCAAGACTCAGAACCAAAGATCTTTAGAGAAATAGTGAAAAGCAAAAATAATTAAAGATGATTGAGGGTGGTAAATAATGAAATATATTCATTAATGAACAATCATACTTAAAAACGTATGAGACTATCTAAGAAATAAAGAGGGTGATTGGATGCAAACAGAAATTTAAAAGTAGAAAAATATTTCAGAAATTTAAGAATAAGATTTAAGAAAAAAAAGTGTAGTAAAAAATGATGCTTATTACTTTGTGGGTGTTTTTGGTGAAAGAGAGTTTTATGCTAGAGGAAAATGTCTATTTAATTGATTTGCACTTGATATGATATGTTATGAATGGCGTAAATATCCATGACATTTTATTTAGTGTATTTAATATAATTTTGATGACTTTGTAAAGGTTGTATTTGAGTTAAGGTACCTCTAATACTTTATTGAAAGACAATCTTATTTATTAAAAAAATTTGTAATTGAGAATAAAATATCAGGTATCTCTCTCTCATATATATATATATATATATATATATATATATATATATATATATATATATATATATATATATATATATATATATATATATATATATATATATATATATATATATATATATATATATATATATATATATATATATATATATATATATATATATATATATATATATATATATATATATATATATATATATATATATATATATATATATATATATATATATATAATATTATTGACTATTTTTCTAAAGAAGTTATTCTTGAATTTTAATATGATATTTATAATATTTATTTTTAAACTTTTGACCCTACCTGGCATAATATATCTATAATGAAGAAAATGGATAGTTTGAAATTTCTATTTACCATCAATTTACTATCAACATTTTTTCTGATGCATACCTTGGTTTATGGGTTTAGATTTCCAAGTATTTCTCACTAGCATCCAATAATATTTAGCCAAGTACAAAGATTATTATACACATATTTAAGAAAATCATCCAAGTTATGAAAAAGAAAATTCCAAATTAGGTGAATATAGACAAAATCCTTTGACATGAGTGGCTAAAACCAAATTAAACTAAACAATGGTGCCCAATAAACATGCTAATAGCGACAACCTTGTCTTACATTTACATGCTTTTTAATCTTCTTTTAAGAAAACAAATTTAAATTACAGAACCTTCTTTACACCTGTGAGTAGAAAGCATGAGTCTTCTACTTTTTAACTAAAAACACATTTACAATGTAGCTCTTGCACGCCAACCTTTTATGTAATTATTATAAAAATGCATAAGACTTTTTGTAAATTGAAAAATCCAAACCAAAAAGAATTGTTAAATTACTAAAATAATTTGTGGTCTAGTGGTGGTTGCTTGTCTACATTATATAATATATAATAAAAGCATGTTGACTCAATTTCTCTTTGTGGAGGATTTATCTCATATTGTTATAGAACTTTTTGATAATTTTATTTTTATTTTTTAATTGTGATGTGTTTTCCTACTTTGATGTGAGATTCTTTGTACTTTTTCTCCAAGTCTAATTCCACTTGAAATTGGGTGCTTGTGGAGGTAGATTATAAAATATTAAATAAATATTATTTAGAGAGAATTTAAATTCCCAATGGGTTTTCATATGTATTACTATAACACATTAACACTCATGATGTTGATGTTTTGTGGAGAATAAGATTTGCATGTATTATGTTTGGACTGCTAATAAAAGTCAACCTTAGAAAATTACTACACAAGTTTCAATTAGAATATGTTTTATTAAGTTCTATAATTTAATTATTGTAGCGTTTTTTATTTTTATTTATGCTAATATATGTTTGAAATTTTTTAGAGTTTTGTTAATCTATTGTAGTCTCATTCAATTTGAAAAATTAATTTATATAATTGTGCATCGGGGATATATATATATATATATATATATATATATATATATATATATATATATATATATATATATATATATATATATATATATATATATATATATATATATATATATATATATATATATATAAAGTTGAACAACTTTTTTTGTTAAGTGTGTTAAAAAATGTGTACAGGTGAGAGGAATTTCCAAGCATTAGAATTGTTTAATTCTTTATCCCATATGGTTTTGTAGTAGTGATTGAATAATAGTAAAGTATATATTACTTTAAATTAATAAATGATATTTTTATATGTGAAATACAAAAACTCATTCATCCACGACAAAATTTAAAACCTCGCATTAGATGCTTATCTTGTGGGAGAATTAAAATACTGATATGTCTTGAAGTATCTTTATGATAAGAATAGAAAAGTTTAATGGTTTTGAAGACACGGTTAACATCTGACCTAAATTAATGATGATGGCAAAAGCCAACTTTGAGAGGTTTTGTTTGGAAAAAAATGTTTAGGTGTATGATATCTTGAAAAATCCATTTAATCATCTTATATATACATTTATCAAGTTTTATTTATTTTTTAACAAAAGATAAAACTGTCATTAATTGAAAATAGGCTGGAACGCTTTTGTTACATCAGTATTGAGATTTGTCGTATCAATGAGGATTTCTTAATGCATTTCGTAAGTTTTTTAAGTACTATACAAAAATTTAAAAATATTTTTAATTTTTAGAGATTTATCTTTGAACGTTTTTATTACACACTCAACGTAGGCCATTTTTAATCGCGCCCTATAAATTAGGTTATTTTTATTTCGAAGATGTATCTCCGGAACATTTCGAAAAATATGTTAATTATTGATCAGTTCAGTAGAAATTCTGGAGGCACATCTCCAAAAATTTGGGCGGTATTTTAAATATTTATGTCACCTTTGCATGTCAGATATTTTCGGAGAAGCATCTCCAGAATAATTTGATAAAAGAAACAGTTGCATGATCACACAACCATTGCTGTCATTGTTGTTTTTCAACACAAACCCTCATCAAAAACCTCTCCATTCTCAATCCATATTTTTCACTCCAAATCTCCATTCTTTTGGTTCATCACATCATAGGGAACAAAAGAAGATAGAATTTCAGGTAAAGATTCTTTATTTTTCACTGCAATGCTCACATTAATCAAGTTTTTTTCTGAAGAAAAAAATGTTGTGTCTAAAAATGCATCTCTGGTACGAGTATGAACTTGTCCGAATATGCATCTCTGAAACTAGTATGTGTTCATTTTCCAAGTATGTTTTCAACAGTGGTGCTAATATACTATTATTGTTTTAATTATTTTCATTAGATATGGTGCACCCTGATGTTTTTCAAAAACAAGTTGTTTCTTCCAATGTCCAAGGTGTTGTTGTGAAGACGGTAGATATTGGCAACTAATTTAAAAACAAGAAAGAGTTTGAATCTCGTGATCAAATGTTTCAATTAATTCGTATAGAGACCTCTAAACTTGTATTTGGTGTGGTTATTGGAAGGTCTGATAATGGTTCGGATAGAAGATGCGCTTTTGTGACAATGATGTGCGAAAGAAGCGGAAAATATAGAACTTCTCTCTAGAATTTGAAAAGAGACGACACGGATTCAAGAAAATGTGAGTGCCTGTTTAAGGTGTGTGGTTACACGTTGGCAAATAAAAACTAGATATTTAATGTGATGTTGACTTGCATGACCATGATTTGTGTGAAAAAATTAGCTGGTCATCCTAGTGTGTGTCGGCTCATGCTAGAAGAGAAAAAGTGTGTTGCTGATATGACATTGAATCTGGTTCAACTAAAAACTATGCTTGCAACATTCAAACAGAAATGACCTGAGAATATATCAAATATCAAGGAAGTGTATAATACTCAGCACCTTACTAATAAGGCGCTTAGGAAGGAATAGAACTGAAATGCAACAACTCTTGAAATTGTTGGATGATAACATTTACGTGTCTAGGTACCGAACATTCTAGGATAGAGTTATTGTGTTAAAGATACTTTTCTTACTCGTCCTCATTCCATAAAGTTATTCAACATGATTCCTACAGTGCTCATACTTGATTCAACCTATAAGACTAACAAGTATATACTTGCATCAATGGAGATGGTTGGTGTTACATCAACTGAGAATACATATTCTGTTGGTTTTGCATTTCTTGAGTGTGAAAAAATGACAATTTACTTGGGCCTTAGAGGTGTATTGGACACTGCTGAAGGACCAAGGTGACATGCATAAAGTGATTGTTACCGACAGTGACACCACCTTGATGAATTTGGTTGCAAAGGTATTTCCTTTTTATAATGTATTACTTTGTAGGTATCACAAAACAAAGAATTTGAGAAGTCGGGTTAAACCTACGGTAGGAATGAAACAGATAGAGTCTGAAGATGGAAAAATGGTGAAGGCACGTGTGGTTGTGGAAAAAATAATAGACGCATGGAATTGTATCATATATTCCTCCACAAAAGAACTATATGTCGTTTCCGTTATGCATTTCAGGAAAGTGTGTGAAAAGTATCCAGATTTGTTGAAATATGTTGAAAGCACAATTCTTGACCAGGTGAAGGAGAAAATTGTTTGTGCATGGACAGATAATGTTAAACACCTTGGAAATACAACAACTAAGTCTACCCATGCTACTTTAAAAAATTGGTTGGGAAATAATAAGGGCAGTTTGTGTAGAAACTAGGACTCCGTCAATCACATGATTCAAAACCAGTATAATGAGATACAAACATCATTTGGTTGGACCATCAAAATTTCGAAACACATATTTAAATACACCACTCTATATTCTCAGTTGGTCAGTAACATTTCTAGGGTGGGTTTGAATAATATTTTTCACGAGGCTAAACGTGATGATAATGTAGGCTCCAATTGCACAAAGTGTAGATTCACAATTGTGAAAACATATGGTATCCCATGTGTTTGTGTTATTTCTAAAAAAAGTGAAACTTGGTAACCCAATAAGAATGGACGAGGTTTCCACTCATTAAAAGATACTTAGGTTTGATGATAATGGTTTCATGAATGACAACAAATCGAATATCTCTATTTGACCGAATGGAAAGTGATACAAGAGAGATTTTTGAAATCTGATGACAAAATGAAATTCCACATCAAAGAACAATTGAGGAAGATTGCCTATTCGGAAACCACCAACATGAAACCGCCCTCTTAACCGATAAAAAAAAAGGTTCTCTGAAGAAAATGAAGCCTACACCAAATGACAGTTCGACTACACGTTCTCTTTCATATTTTGAACATGTTTGAAGGTGAGAAAAGTCACTATGCCAAAAAAGACCTTTAGCAGCGCTTTTTTTGGCCTTTAGCAGCGCTTTAAAGCGCTGCAAAAAGTGGCGCTGCTAAAGGTAAAGGCAGCGCTTTTTTTCAATGAAAAAGCACTGCTAAAAGCTCCCTTCAGCAGCACCTTTAGCAGCGGTTTTTTAGCTCTTTTGCAGCGCTTTTGTAAGCGCTGCATAATTCCTCCAACCATCCCCCCCTTTAGCAGCGCTTTAAAAAAGCGTTGTCTTAGACCCTCCCTTTAGCAGCGCTTTTGCAAAAGCGCTGCCATAGCCCACCCTTTAGCAGCGCTTTTTACAAGCGCTGCCTTAGACCCCCCCCCCCCCTTCCAAACCAATAGCAGCGCTTTTGTAGCGTAATATTTGTGACCTTTAGCAGCGCTTTTATGTAAAAGCGCTGTCTAATGTCCTAGATTTTAAAAAAATACATTATAAAATATTCACCCTGTTTTGTATATTTTACTAACAACCTGCTTATAATTAAGACCTTTATTTCAGCACTTTGGCCTTATAAATAAAATTCAAACTTTGGCCTTAAATATACCATTCAAACTTTGGCCTTATATGTACAATTCAAAACTTTGGATGTAACTCATGACTTTGTTCATAAACATTTTAATATACACATAAACCTGTTTAAATATGTTACAACAAAAATTGACACAAATACATTCAATTCTCAGAATTACAGCAACACAAATACATTCAATTCACATATAATTAGAAGTCTTCCAATCCGATAACTCTATACAATTCTCAACCCAAGAATAAATTGACACCATTCCTCTTTAATTTCTTCCAATTTTGCTTTCGTGTAAGTAGCGCACTTGAATTCATCATAATACTACATAATATAACAGATCGAATAAGATTTAAGTTTAAAACTAATTACTCAGATGAAGTATCGGATAATTATCAAAATGAATCATATAACTTATATAATGAATTGATCCATACCAGGACTGGAATCTCAAGTTGACTAGAAAGAATAATTTCCTTCATAAAGTGCAATACAAAATATCCATAGTCAATACCATTACGCTGCCGAGGACACTGTAAATGGAAAAAACAAACGAACATTTATCCGGATATATAGTTGAAATAGTTTTATCAAGTAGAAACATGCGAGAATATACCTCTACTCTGATCCAGTTGATGTTTTTAGCCTTCCTTTTTGGCACTGTTGCATCTCTTTGTGCTCTGAATATTTGTATAACTCTAACATAATATAAACGCATATTTAGAACAATGTCACATAATAAATAAAGATATATAATTAAAGACAACAGTATATGTCATCACTTACGTATCAACAAAGTTCCTCAGATTTTCATATTTTGTTGTATCGTCATCCAATGAATCTATATAATACACTATTTCTTTCGTCAGATTAATTGCGATCAACAACCAATGTCCACTATAAAATAAGACAACAGTTTAGACGGAAATGTTATATATATAGAAAGGGAAAAATCGAACAATTATAATAAATGAATTTAGAATAAAATCTAACCCATGGCCAGTGTTATATGGCAACAAGAATAACTTCTCTGTAGTCGCGTGCATAAATCTCTGCACTGTGTACTCTTTGACTGTATCTGGTGACTAGTCTATTATACGTGAGTTGACACAGCTAGCAGATAAGAATGCGAATACTGAAGTCAATTCATTCGGGACCAATAACTTGTCATACAAGAACTTAAAAAAACATAATCAACATTAGAATATTAAGTTAAACGAGCAAATTTTAAAATGTTCAATTATTTAATAAAAATGGATCGGAGTATCTGATGTATGAATGCATAACACCGACACCCAGTTCAGAATGGTTGAAAACCTGATCAAAATCCTCCTTAGCAATTGTTTCGGGATATTCAAAACCGAAAATACCTGCCTCCATATGTATTTGACGGACGCCACCCTCAGGCACATCTGATGTTCCGACATATGTTTCAAGGCACATCCTAAATCGAGGAACAGTTGCTTTTCTGGGAATCTTGGAAGTTTCAGGCATCTTACTCTTGCTGACTTGTTGCGACTGCTGATCATGAACCTAAAAGTCATATATAAGTTCAGTAATTAATATTGTATAACAAGATAGTCATGTAACTGTAGTAGTACATGTTTCTTTGATGCAGCTGAATCGGTATCCCGCACAATAATTCTATCATCTTTTGATTTGGATTTTGTAGGAGTCTAAGATCATCATGTAAATAAGAAAATGTAGATGTAAGAATAACTTTCATGTATGAATCATAAAACATTTGAGTATTAAAAGGTTCAACCTACCTCATCATCTATGCAAATCAGATTTGTCGGCCATGCCACATACGATCCTACTGCGTCTCCCACCACTGTTGCGCCTGAAATATCATCTGGTATAGGCAACAACGCACTCCCCTCTAATGCAATATCAATACATACTTTCAAAAATCCAGAAGGGAGCGGTTTATGGTGAAGTAAGTCTCCCAGAAAGTTATGCACCTTTCCCTTGCCAACCATTCGATGAGTAGGTGACGATAAATATAGTCGGCAAAGTGAAATGCCCTAAACAAATAATGATCAGTTAATGTGTCAATTAAGTAAAGTGTGCTAAATTAATTTCAATGTAATATATACAATTACCTCTGGAAGCTTCTGTGGACAACCGGTACTATCTTTGTCACTAGTAGCTCTACCCTCTGGAGCGCGTCTTTCCACCATGTATCTCTCCTTATCCTTCTGTAATTCACGGATTTGCGCTTTCAATTCCTCCAAAGTCTCCATCACTTCTTTATTGGTTGGATTTTTTTTCTTTGGATGCTTATACAGTTTGGATGGAGTGACACCAAATCCCTTACCCCTCACACGCTCAGAATACTCAGGAATATTCAGCACCCGGCTCAGTAAGCTCCTGCAATCATTGTCCTCGGCGGGAGTTATGGTCTGGGACAGAGTCTCCTGAAATATAGATAAAAACATATATAAATATATTACACACTTTTGATCAGTTATTGACAAAGATAATGTTGTACTTACACATTGTTCAAAGACTTGTTGAACTTCTTCCTGAACGACTCCATCTCGTCCCACACGGGCAGCCTTCTATACAACATGGTCCGGAAGAGATGTCACATCACTCTTCTCCTCTTCCAACTACGCATTAAGACGGATAATAAAGCATTGTATCCTATTATATATACTTACTATTTTTTGTAAATATATTATATTAAAGCATTTATATGTACTTACTATTTTTTGTTCTAATCGTGCATATCCCAACCGGCCCTTTCTGTATGGATATGCGGGATTTGATGCCCGTTGACGATTTACGCCACTAACAACCTGAAAAAATAAGTTTATCAGAACTCCTGTACATGGAATAAGTATATACTATTAATGCCCTTTCTGTACTTACTTCAAATTCTTTTGATCTTCGGTTTGCAACAAACGTCTCCCATTCTTCCTCCGAAATCAAATCCGCGTACTTCATCGGACACTCTGAGTCAACAAAGTTTCCTTCAGAATCTTTTAGAAACTTGTTTGTTAAAAACGCTCTAAATCCCCTCAAGCGTTTTCCGGCCAATTGAATACAATATTTTCTCCTACGATCTTCAATATTGAAAGATCTCTGCAAACAAACACACATACATATAACATGTTAGTATATTTAATTTAAAGACGTAAATGTCAACAATAATTAAACAATTCCAATATTATACCTGAATCTCGGTCCAAATCTTATCTTTAGTCGGTTGTAAAGAAACAATTCTCCAATTATCGCAAGTAATCGGAACTTGCGAACGTACAAGTGCTCAAATGTAACTTGTTAGCAACGCACCGTTAGGCTCAACTAACTGGTCTCTTTCATTCCAATGGACATCATACTTTACTCCCTTATCTCTCGCACGGATGATTTTTTTCATAATTGTTATGCCTCTTTTAATATCACCTTTCACGTCTTTTGTTGTTTGTTTTCCATCATGTGTTGTTTCCTCGTTGCTGGCCATAATATATATACCTGTAATTCAGAAAAACCAAAGTATCAAATGAGACATAAGAAATGTGTAAATAAGAAAAACATGGTATAAATAAGAAATAACAAAAACATGGTATAAATAAGACATGTGTAAATAAGAAAAACATGTTACAAATATATACATAAGAAATGTGTAAATAAGAAAAACATGGTATAAATAAGAAATAACAAAAACATGGTATAAATAAGACATGTGTAAATAAGAAAAACATGTTACAAGTACCTTTAACATCTCTTTCTTTTTTTCGTTGTAACGGGGTTTACTTGTCTCTTAACAACACGGACAGATGGATTGATCCAAATTCCCTCGTTATGATCATTTCTAATATATGATTCGTCTGCTCCAATATTCTCATCTGGATCATCTATAATATAAGATTCATTCTCAACATAAACATCCCCCTTTTCTCCAATGTTATCATCGATTACTTTGTTGGAAAAAAGAACTATAGACCATTTCGTACTTGTCGGATCAGTGACATAGAACACTTGTTTAGCTTGCGTGGCTAGAATAAAAGGCTCAGCTTTGTACCCCACCTTATTAAGATCCACTTTCAAAAAACCTGATTTATCCATTTGTATGCCACTATTATTTTCAACCCACTTGCATCCAAAGATAGGAATCTGAAACTTCTCATAATCAAACACCCAAATGCGCTCGGTAACCCCATAATACGAGGAAATGTGCATTGCTTCGGCAAGCACGGTGACACCACTATTTTGCATTGTACTTTTATCATATTGTTCCTTGGTATAAAATGTGTATCCATTAATTGCGTATGTGCTATAAGAAAACACATGCAAACTTGGACCATATGCTAAACATCTCAACCTTTCTGTTATTGAAGCGGGATCAGAATAAAACGTTGAAAAAATATGCTCCTTGAACCATGTTATAAAACTTCGATTGTGCTCACGTACTATCCAATTTTCATTTCTATTCAGATTTAAACCTCGGAGAACGTCCTTGTGCATTTCAACATACGACTCAACCTCAATGTCATTGTGCAGAACATACAAATGCACTTGCTCCCGTTCATCCCTTGAAACTGTCACAACTTTATTTCCAATTAACTGTTTACCATCTATTTTTTCAACAACATGATATTTTGGGAGGCCAATGGATTGAACGTTGGACAAATATTCAGTACAAAACTCGATAGCTTCTTCAACAATGTATCGTTCAACAATACATCCCTCTGGTCGACTTCGGTTTTTCACATACCCTTTCAATATTTTCATATAACGTTCAACAGGGTACATCCATCTCATATAGGCAGGTCCACACAGTTGTGTCTCTTTCACAAGATGAACAACTAGATGTACCATTATGTCAAAAAATGATGGAGGAAAATACATTTCAAGCTCGCACAAAGTAATAACTATTTCTCTTTGCAATGTTGGTAAGATCGCAGGATCTATCACCTTACTACAGATTGACCTAAAGAAAAAACACAATTTAGTTATTGCGCCTCTCACTTTTTCTGGCAAAATAGAACGTATACCTATTGGTAGAAAGTGTTCCATTATAACATGGCAGTCATGTGTCTTTAAACTTTTTAACTTGAGGTCTTTCATAGAAACAAGTCTTCTAATATCTGAAGAGTATCCTTCTGGAACTTTAACTTCACTCAGAAACTTACACAGTATCTTTTTCTCCTTTCTAGATAGAGTATAAGCAGCAGGTGGTAGATATGTGCGGTTTACTTTCTTCAAGGGTCCTAATTCATTCCTTATTCCCATTGCTACCAAGTCCTTTCTTGCTTTAAGGCCATCCTTAGACTTTCCTTGTATATTGAGTAACGTACCAATAACACTTTCAAATACATTTTTTTCAATATGCATAACATCAAGAAAATGTCTTACATACAAGGACTTCCAATACGGCAACTCAAACAAAATTGACCTCTTCTTCCACCCACGCGTGACAAGCGTATGAGCAAAAGGCTTGCCAAACTTAGTACTCACATCTTTCACCTTTTCAAAAATTTGTTCGCCGGTCAATGTAGGTGGAGCTTTACGTTGTTCTGAATCTCCATTGAATGCTTTTCTCCACCTACGGTAGTGATGACTAGAATTTAAGAATCTACGATGACCAAGAAAGACATTCTTCTGACCAAATTCCAACCACGTCCAATCTGTGTTTTCTTCACAGATAGGACACGCACATTGACCTTTAATGCTATACCCCGATAGATTTCCGTATGCTGGGAAATCATTAATTGTGCCAAACACCATCGCCCTTAAATTGAAACTTTCTTTCCTATATCCATCATAAACCTCCACACCGTTCTCCCACAAACTCTTTAAGTCTTCGATTAGAGGTGTCAGGTATACGTCTATGTCATTCCCTGGTTGTTTAGGGCCAGAAATTAACATAGATAACATCATGTACTTACGCTTCATACATAGCCATGGAGGTAGGTTATAAATCATAATAATTACAGGCCAGGTGGAATGTGAGATGCTCTGCAGACCATGCGGATTCATTCCATCAGTCGATAATGCCAAGCGAAGGTTTCTAGCTTCTTCTCCAAAATCAGGATAATCATTATCAATTTTCATCCACTGTGGTGAATCTGCTGGATGTCGATACTTCCCATCTACAATTCTATCATCTGCATGCCAAGTCATGTGTTTTGCATCTGTTTCACTACGAAACATGCGTCTGAATCTCGGAATTATAGGAAAATACCATAATACTTTTGCTGGTGACAACTTTTTCTTATACCGAGATACACCGCATTTAGGACACTCGTTTAATGATGCATATTCATTTCAAAACAAAATGCAATCATTTGGACAAGCATGTATCTTATCATAGCTCATGCCAATAGAGCATAACATTTTTTTAGCTTCATAGGTTCGATTGGGAAGAACATTATCCTCCGGAAGCATCTCTTGAAGTAGGGCTAACAACTCTGTGAAACTTTTATCCGACCATCCATTACCCGCCTTTAAATTGTACAACTTTAATACCGCGGACAATCTTGTGAAAGTAGTGCAACTTTTATACAACGGTTTCTCTGCATCGCTTACCAACCTCTCAAACATCTTGGGACAATCTTGAAGATCTTCTTCAAGTGCTTCTGCAATCTCTTCGACTCGATCACAATCATATGTATCTCTGCCATTGTCCTTTGAAGCACATGTCGTATTATTCTGGGGTTCAACATTCTCGTTACTTATCTCACCATGTAATGTCCAACATGTGTAACTTCGATCAATTCCATGTCTCATTAAATGAGATTCCAACTGAACGGCGTCAACTCGACGCCCATAACAGCATCCTAAGCAAGGACATGTGATCCTACTGGGGTCTTTGGCGTGTTCAACAGCAAACTTAACGAACTTCGATACCCCATTCTCGTACTCTTTTGACAATCGATTACCAGACATCCATTTTTTATCCATACTAATTGAGTAATCTACACTAAACTATAAAAGTTAAGCAAAACAGAGAATACCTGTAAGGAAATCACTAACTTCTAAGAATGCTACGCAATAGGATGCTTGGAAACGATCACAACTTTGCTCTTCACAGGTAACCCCTATAGCAGACAAAATATAAATTTTATTAAATCATACTAAACATATTAAAAATACTAGATATTAAAAATCATATTACTAATAACATATTAAAACCATAATAACATATCATATAATCATTGATATCCTTAAACCAAAATGACACCCTTATTAAATATTGAGAAATCCTAACTAAACATATAAAACCATAATAACATATCATATAATCATTGAGAAATTCATACTAACATATCAACATATAAGTATATATAGTATTACTAATAAAATAAGTATATATAGTATTACTAATAAAATAAAGGTACCTATCATAACTAATAAAAGTGTATATAGAATGACATAAATTAAATAGAAACAGTGTTAGAAATAGAAAAACGGAAGCATTAAAAAAACCGGCGACATGTATAAACTTTAAAAATGAAAGCTTAAAACTTGGAAAAATGAAATCTTAAAACTTATATATATAAAAAAAAAAGTGAAAGCTTCAAATTTAACAAAACAGTAAACATATACATTAATTTAAAACTGAGAGTTTATTATATATTATAAAACTAAAAAAAACAAAATTATAAGTTAATAGTATTCTCATGTTATTACTCACCCAAAACAAGACAACAGTACTCATAAAAAATGCTACCAAAAATACCAAAAGAAAAACAGTGACAACAAACACATAGAAGCAGCAGTTATATTGATATGTCAAAAGAAAAAATCCGCAGCATAACAGCATATTGGCGATGTCAAAATCCATGAATTTACTTACTCTTAACACGTTAAAACAGAAATGACAGTAGCAGTAAAAATCAATTCTCAGTAGCAACCATACATACTATTTAACACAAATAACTAAATAAAAATTGTACACTATCTTCACTATTTTGATTCTATTCATCTCTCACTATCGTAGTGTATTGGTTCTATTCACCTTGTTTCTAATTGTACTCTTGTTCTGAATTTATCACATTGAATCAAAATATATAAAAACAACAAACAGTTCCCAGGGCAATTCATTAGTTTTAATCCAAACTCTTGTTTGTCAATCTAAAACATACAAAATATCCGTAACAATGACAGAGAGACTTAACATGTAGATTAAAATACAAAATATATAACATGCAACAGAGAGACTTAACATGTAGATATCCATATAACAAGATGACAGAAAATGACTTAACTTGATTGCATTCAAATAATAAAAACATATTCAGTTTGTCTTAAAGATTACGGCAACAATGGTGAAAATATACGTAAAAAAGAAAACCAGAGTAAAACTTCAAATACCGTAACAATGGCGGAAATGCAATGCAAACGAGCAGAGGGACGGTGAACGGCTGCAAATGCAACAGACGAGGGCGACGGCGACGGTTGGACGGACGACGACGGTTGGACGGCAACGGTGGTTTATAGGGCAACACTCTTTGTTCGCCAGAGAGAAAGAAAGAAAGCAACATAATATGACTGTTCTGTTTCTCATAAAAATTCTGGTGGGTATTTTAAATTAATTCTAATAAACCTATAGCAGCGCTTTTTAATAGCTTTAGCAGCGCTTTAAAAAGCGCTCTCAAAGACCTTCTAATGTAACCCATATAGCAGTGCTTTATGGAAAAAGCGCTCTCGTAGACCATACCTACAGCAGCGCTTTTTGGAAGCGCTTCCTTAGGACCCCCGTTTAGCAGCGCTTTTTAAAAAGCGTTGTCTTTGGGCTGTCTTAGACCCCCCATTTGGCAGCGCTTTTTGGAAGCGCTGCCTTAGGACCCCCCCCCCCCCCCCCCTTTAGCAGCGCTTTTTAAAAAGCGCTGTCTCTGGGCTGTCTTAGACCCCCCCCCCCCCCCCCTTTTAGCAGCGCTGTCTTATGACCCCCATTTAGCAGCGCTTTCTGAGAAAGCGCTGTCTTTGGTTATCAATTTTTTTCTTTTTTTTTTATTCCTCTTTAGCAGCGCTTTTTCTAAAAGCGCTGTCTTTGTATGCGCTGCTAAATGTCATTTCTGGCGTAGTGAGTACACAAGAAGGGGGAACTTGTGTTATCCGTTTTTACAAACATACCCTACCTAGCCATGGTTGGTTAACCATCATGGTATCCCTTTTCCAACCGTGGTGAAAGGATCTTTACATAGTGGTGGGTGTTTCTATCTCATTCTAACAGCCAAACACATTTTTTTCTGTCTCAATCAAGGCTCCTCACATTTTAGGATGTCATCAGCTTCAAAGATATCTTTGAAATTGTCTTGGGTATGAACTTGTCTTCTAAGAGCTTCAAGGTGTTTTTTGGCTTGAATTATTTTTCTTTGAGTATCACCAAATTTATCATTCCCCCAATTAGAGAGACCTTCT
This sequence comes from Lathyrus sativus, assembly GCA_963859935.3. Classification (NCBI taxonomy): domain Eukaryota; kingdom Viridiplantae; phylum Streptophyta; class Magnoliopsida; order Fabales; family Fabaceae; genus Lathyrus; species Lathyrus sativus. The sequence continues at coordinate 584,748,547 of OZ012740.1, read as the reverse complement.
TAACTACTATTAAGCTAAGCCACCTGGCCTTGTTTGAAGGAAGACCATACCTCCTTCATAATTTTGCTGCTATCCTGATCCATGGCTCAAACTTTTTCAAATTTGAGATTTGGACCATTGTTGTTGTAACCTTTTTTGAAAAGATTGTTAGTACTTAAATAAATAAATAATTGGGTTATGGTTAGATGAGAATCTTTGGAGGTGCTCATTCTTGAAATTTGGGTAATTTTCCAACCATTTATTCAAAACCAGAAACTTATCTAATCTAGATTCAATGAAATCATCTCCCAATTGATCGTTAGCCTAAGTATATCTATTTCCATAAAAATTAATATCATTATGTTTACAAGAAAGAAGGATATCACTGAAAATGTTAGTAACGTAGTTATCTATTGGATTCCCTCCTTTTTATCCCTATGGGACGATGCACGCACGCACGCACATGCACGCATACATACCCGCACACACACACACAGAGTGAGAGAGAGAGAGAGGTAAAATAACACACACACAGAGGAAAAATAACAATCAATTAGATTTTTATTAAAGTCAACAATATAAATGTTAACATAACTGAACCACATTAAGCTCACCCTGCAACTTTCCCCCACCAGCAGTGCAGCAGTTAACAACATGGTAATTAGGCATATAATAGCTAAATTTTGGGAGATGTTATTGAAAGAGGGAATAGACAACTTAGCTTCTGATAAGAAATGAATATTAGATGGTGAGTAACGATAAGCCTCTTTAAGGCCCGCAGAGTGCGAGTGTTTTTCAAACCTCGATAGTTCAAACAAGAAATCTTCATTGATCTGGCCAGCTTCTATAGAGGAGCATGTTAATGTAGATATGATGCTTGTTGATCCTTGTCATACCCTAAATTTGCCCGCCAGCTTTTGTAAATATTTTTGCTTTTTTTCACTTAATTTCATGCCGTCTAGACACGTGTCCACTTTGAGTGTTTTTCAAATCTTGATTTATTTTGCCTAATGGGAGCGCGACACGTGGCCTGAGGGCATTTTCGTAAATATTTCAATCCTTTTTAATTTCTCTTTTTCCTTGCAAATATTACTATTTTGTTCTTTTTTTTTATTTTTATCACCTATTTAATTTAATTAGATGTAGAATTTTGTTTTATTATTTTTTTAGAATTAGAATAGTTATTTATTTATTTCTTTAGAATAGATTTTATTTTAATAGTTTTTAAATAGATTTTTTAATTTAGTTAGAATTTTTATTAGAAATAGTTTTTTATTTATTTAGAATAGAAATAGATTATTTTTATAGCATAGATTTAATTTGTTTTAGAATTATTTTAATATTAGAATTAATTAGATTTGATTTAATTTTAGAGATATTTTAGGATTTTAGAATTAAGTTAGTAATGTTAGAGATATTTTAGGATTTTAGAACTAAGTTAGTAATGTTAGAGATATTTTAGGCTTTTAGAATTAAGTTAGTAATGTTAGAGATGTTTTAGGATTTAAATAGTTTTTACATTTTGATTTTTTATTCTAGAGTTTTAACTGTTTTTAATTTTATTAGAAATAGTTTTTATTTTAAATAGATTTAGTTATATAGTTTTAGAAATAGTATATTTTAGAATTAGTTTAAATAGATTTAGTTTAGTTTAATTATAGTTTTCATTTAAGTTAGATTAATTAGTTTAATTATAATTTATGGTATTTATTAGTATTATTAAATTAGGAATTATTTATTTCATTATTAATAGTCAGATTTGGTTTAGTTAATTTTTAATAAATTAGATTTTATTTTCTTAGTTTATTTAGCTTTACTAGAAATTAGATTATTATTATTTCCTTTTATTATTTATTTAGATTAGCATTAATTTTATTAGGGTTATTTATTATTAGTTTTTATTATTATTATTATTATATTAGGATTTTCTTTTAAAAGTTATTTTCATTTATTTACTTATTTAGATTAGTTTATTAGAATATTATTTTTAGTGTAAATATTATTGTTAGTTTAATAAAAACTTTAATTAGTTTAATAGGAGTAGGATTAGAATTTTTTTTATTTTTTAATTTAAAATTAGTAATTAATTGTTATTCTCTTTTATTTAAATATTTAGTTTAATTAGATTAGATTATTTAATTAGGGTTAATTATTATTTATTAATTAGATTTTTAATTTATTTAGAGTTAATTAGTTTAAGTCATATTTAAGTTAGTCTTTTATAATATTATTTTTATTAGTCATTAGATTTAATTAGTTTGCTTAAGTCAACATTAGTTAACCATTAGCCAATTAATCACTATTTAATTAATTCTAAATCATCACTAATCCACTGCCATGTGTCTGTATATAGGGTACCCCAACCACTATTCACCTTCTCCTTCCCAGAGGGAACCCTAGCAGCTTCAGCCTCCAAACCCTAAATCTGGAGGACCAACCCTAACAGCATCTGTACGCCCAGAAATTTCAATTTCCATCTCCAACCAACACAACACCATTGCTTCAAACTTCCGAAAATCCCACTCTCCATAACCAAAACTTCCTATCAACACTTCTTGTTACAACTCCACTTCTGAACCCATAAAAATACAACCCAGCAATAATCTGTTTGAAACGATTTCATCACTTTCAGCAAACCTCAAGCCAACATGAACCAACTTTCATCGTTCTTCTGAAACTCAACTGAAGAACAACCTTCAAACACATCTCCAACCTTCTTCATTCAAAACCCCTTTCACCTGCAGAAAATCAACCGTAAACCTTCAACTGCTAAAAACCCTCACAAATCTTCAACTCAACTGACTGGAAAACAGACAACAACAACCACCGCAACATCCCTTTCACCAAGAATGAGCCATCCTTCCGCCTCCACCGCAGATCCATCGTTTTGAAAACCCACCTTCAACCTTTCCCACAAATCATTTCCCGAAACCCATTAACCATCCAACCTACGACAGAAACCCCATTCTCCGACAACTTTCGCCGCTGTTTTCCACCGGTAAAAACTCCAAATACCTAGATTCAAACCCGTTTTCAGAAAATCTCCAAATCCCTAAACATTAAAAACCCAGTTCAGACTCACCTTCATCGTCATTGCAAACCCAGATTCACTCAACCGTTCACCTTCTAAAGCTTCCAACCACGCAACATCCAAACCGAAAATCCGCTTCAACAAACGAACAACATAAATCAGAAGAGAGATTTGTGATGGAGAGAGAGACGTGAAATCGATGACTGAGAGTGAGATACTGTAGCGTGAGAGATTTCAGTGAGAGAGAGACGTGAGAGAAGGAAGACCTTCTGGTCTTCGTTTTTTTTCCCTTTTTATTCTTTTTTTAATTATTTAATTTTCTTTATTTATTTACAAATTAAATGGTTTTGTTTTATTTTATTTATTTTTGACTTGTGTTAAGGCCCAACCGTCTCCATCATCTTTTTTTTTATTCTACACTTCTGTTTCATACAAACCCCCGTTTTTGTTTTTAATAATGTAAACATATTTTATATTATGTAAATATTATTTTTTTTGTAAATATATTATTATTATAATATAAATATATTAATATCTATTTGTAAATACTGTATATATTACGTTAGTTTTTTCCTTAAATAATCTTTAAACATTTTTAGAATACTTTATATATATAATTTTCTATTTATACTTTCTTTAAGTTTTAGAGTTTTATTATATTTCTTTTAAAAGTTTTCTTATATATATTTAAAATTTCATTTCTTTTTTGTTAGAGCTTTGTAAAATATATTGTAGTTTTAAAATTTATTTTCTTTTAGAAGTTGAGTTCTATTTCTCACTTCTTATTGGACATTTTGTTCCATTTTTTAGGTCGATGACGACGCTTCCATAAATCGATTACTAAGTCAAGATATTGATAAGTATCGTTGGATCCGAGACCCACCTCATTCTCTTCTCATCTCTTCGTTGGATCCGAGACCCACCTCATTCTCTTCTCATCTCTTCTCCGTTTAAATTTCATTTTGACTTATGGATCGATGAAAGCTTTTTATCCGCAAGCGTCAGATTTTCAAAGTCGATAACCTTCCCGATTTCAAATCTATGGGGGATGACCATTGGGGTCATCTTCCTTACTTTGGGATCGCGATAGGCTACCTTCGATTAATCGATATTTTGTTTGTGGTTAAGATGAGATCTCATTCTTTTGTGTCCCGATTCGATATACTAACCAATATACAACTGCTTTAATTTCTGTCAAATATTAACTGCTTTATTTTTCAGTCATTTACATTCTTGTACATATTATATATTATGTATATTATTATTATCCTTTAAATATTCAACTAATTTGTACATTCTTTTAAAACACTTAATAAATATCAAACCATAAAATCCTAATTGGTGGACTGTTGATTATATATCTTGTGTATATCTGTCTCTGCTTTTCATCTGTGGCAGGTTCTCGAAAATCTCTTCGATAAAGAAATCAATTTCTCTTTGTATTGAATTAAAAAGATAGGATTAAGTGTAGTCTTCTTCCTCTCCGAGTGTCGAGATGCTCACTGTAGTGTGGGTGGTTTCGATACTCGTCTTTCAATACGAAGACGCTTCCATTTCCTCTCCTAAAACCTCGACTCCGCATCGAGTACATTTTCAAAACCTCGGTCTCGTACCGAGTCCATTTTTAAACCATCTTTAAAATAAAATTCTCTTTATATTGAATTAAAAAGAGAGGATTAAGTGTAGTCTTCTTCCTCTCCGAGTGTCGAGATGCTCACTGTAGTGTGGGTGGTTTAGACACTCGTCTTTCAATACAAAGACGTCTTTCTTTCCATTTCAAACCATTTTTCTCCTAAAACATCGGCCCCCGCGCCGAGCGCATTTTCAAAATCCCTTTCAATAAAGAATCAACCTCTCTCTGTATTGGATTAAAAAGAAAGGATTAAGTGTAGACTTCTTCCTTTCCGAGTGCCGAGATGCTCACTGTAGTGTGGGTGGTTTAGACACTCTTCTTTCAATACGAAGACGTGACTCCTTCCACCTATCTCTTTCCACAACTTCCTTCTGCAACCTTTCTCACCTAAAACCTTGGTCCCGCATCGAGTGCTTTTTCAAACTTCTTTTCACAATAAAACTTGAATGGTCGTGGAGTGGTTAGGCGTAGGCCTTTTCCTATCCCGAGTGCTGACATTTACCGTAGGGTTTACAGTCGCAAAAGCACTTACCATTCAAAACCAAAAACATCTTTAATAAGAGAACAAAGTTCTCTTTGCATTGAATTAAAGAGAGAGGATTAAGTGTAGTCTTCTTCCTCTCTGAGTGTTGGGATGCTCACTGTAGTGGGGGTGGTCTCGATACTTGTCTTTCAATACGAAGACGCTACGTTCGCCACACATTTTTTACAACAAAAACTTTGAGATAAAGAATTGGGTACTACCCGTAGGGGTTACTATCCGAGGACCTATCTCGCCCCAAAACAATCTCAACCAATCAAACATGATACCTTGCCTCGCATGGCGAAAACCAACCTTTCAAACAGGATATGTTACGTCCGTTCTACCGCAAACAGGTACGCATAAGTCTCCAAACGAGCGAGCAGCAAAACACCTAAACTGCTAGAACGCGTACGATAACATCATCCACAAAACACACTGGTTATCCGCATCGTAGGCACGAACTATGTTGCTCTGATTTCTCATGTCTGATTAAGAATACGTAGGCATAGGATTGCGATATCCTAGCGAGCACCCTTTTTTCTTTTTCACCCCTTTCCCAGAAAGGCATGCTACGTCCGTTCTACCGCAAACAGGTAATGCCTAAGTCTCCAACGAGCGAGCAGCAATACACCTAACTACTAGAATGTGCACGATAGCATCGTCTACCAGGATTTCCCCGCACACCGTAGGCCGAACTACGGTTGCTCTGATTCTTTATTTCTTCAAGTAAAGATACGTAGGCACAAGGGCCACAATCCTTGCCGAGCACTTTCCCCCCATATCTGTAGTTCCCCGAACTACGTTGACTCTGATTTTCTCACATCCGTTGAGAATACGTAGGCCTAGGACTGCGAAGTCCTACCGAGTCCGTTCTTTCTCTTTTCTCCCCCGTTCTCTCATTCCTCCTAACCTCTCATTTTCCCTGTCTCAATCCCTTTCCTTTTACCCAGTGGAACACTTTTTATAGCATAATATTTTAGCAAATAAATTCATACGTCGACAAACAAAAGGTTCCCATCGAGTACGATGGATGCGAGGGGTGCTAATACCTTCCCCTCGCATAACCGGCTTCCGAACCCGTTCTTGGTTGCGAGACCATCTTATCCATTTCTTTCTTAAGGTTTTCTCGATATTTTCCTTTCCCCTCATGGGATAAATAAAGTTCGGTGGCGACTCTTCTGTCCTTTCTTTTCGCCTCCCCGTCGTTGCGCGATGCATTTTTCGAGTAGCGACAGCTGGCGACTCTGCTGGGGACCCCTAGCGAGCCAAGCCTAATTTGTTTGTCGTGTTTGTGTTTTTATTTGCTTTATTTGTTTATGCTTTATTCTCTAACTGTTGGGTTTATTTGAATGGTTTGTGAGGATAAAAGCTTTCTACCCGAGCTTTATAGTATACACTAAGATTAGGAGGTGGTTTCTTTCTGATTTGCGAGACTTAGGACTCGTTGAGTTGGATCGAATTCCATCGCTCAGATGAGACCCTTTTGGGATGATTATGTCTTACGTGTAGTCGTAATGGCGTCTTTATTTCCAACTTGGGAGTCCGTGACTCTGAGGACCTTTTGTAGAACCTTATTCCGAAGGTTCCTAAAACATAACTCTGTGTTCATCCTTTGAAGGGAATACCGTCTTACGAGTAGTCGCTCTGATGGAAAACTTTTGAGGGTTAGTGCATGGGACTTTGTTTAAAGGCCTTTGGGATACCCTCTTATTAAACCAGTAGATTGCCCACCCTAGGGGAGAGATACCTTTTGTTGTTATCTTGCAGGATCTGTGACTTTAATCGTTGTTGTGGATCTGTTCTCGTGTGCACTCATTGCATTGCATTTGCATAAGCATATCTGCATCATTTTGCATTTTCTTCCCTAACCAGATACCAAGAGCTTACCCGTCCTCTGTCCATAACCTGCAGTTGATTTCCCGACACTCATGTCAAACTTGTGAGAGCTACAAAGAGTTTGAAGAAAGAGGAACGTAGAAGCTTCGAGAAGCCAAGTCAAAACGAGGCAAGTTGAGGTAGCTATGCCAGAGAACAACCGCCAGGATGTTGAGTCTCCACCAGGATTTACTGTGACAACTAATCCACTGTATGATCTTCCGCCGGATGGCCATCCTCCGCAAGTAAACGTTCTTACTCGAACCCAGAGGATGCCAATGACCGATCCCATGAAAGAAAAGCTTCGCGCCCTTGAGGAGACAATTCAAGCTATGAGAGTGTCTGACATGCCCGGCCTCGATGCTGCTGATATGTGTCTAGTGCTAGACTTGGTGATTCCTCCGAGATTCAAGATACCCAACTTCGAGAAGTACACCGGCTTTAGTTGCCCGAGGCGTCATTTGGTGATGTACTGTCAAAAAATGACCCCTTACACTCATGACGATAAGTTGATGGTCCACTATTTTCAAGAAAGTCTGAGTGGGGCATCATTAAGTTGGTACACAGATTTAGTAAGGAGTCATATCCAATCATGGAGGGACCTAGCCAATGCTTTTATAAAGTTTTACCAGTTTAATCTGGACACTCCTCCCATCCGCATGCAGTTACAAAGCCTATCTCAGAATGAGAATGAACCCTTTAAGGGATATGCACAGCGGTGGAGAGAATTCGCAGCAAGAGTGCAACCACCACTCTCGGACAGGGAACTGATTGACATGTTCATCAACAGTTTGCAGGGCTCTTATTTTGAAAGAATGGTTGGTTGTACGCCATCAAGCTTCTCTGACCTTGTGATTGTAGGAGAGCGCCTCGAAAGCTATCTCAAAAGTGGACAAATCCAAGACGCCTCAAGCAGTCAGGACAGTGAGCTTGAATCTTTCGACGATTTCCATGAGGAAGAGAAGGATGAAACTAGCACACTCATAGCGAACATTGGGTATCCTCACGATGTACCAGCAAAACTCTTTGGTCCTTCATCTGCTCAACAGGCATCATTACCAGTGCCATGTTATCCTTATAGGAAATCAGCCATGCCTAAAGCTTCATTCCGTAAGCCATGGGTCGCTTATCATGCAAATCAACAAGCCCATGGCCAAGGATATCAGAATCAGCACCATAATCAGAATAGGCCCAGCAACAACTTGGAAAGAAGGACTACTCCTCTTCATCCAATCCCTATGTCGCACAGTCAGCTTCTCCCACATCTGATTCAAAACTCATTGGTGGAGCCTAAGACTCTTAAGCTTATGCCAGAACCTTACCCTCCGGGGTACAATCCCAATGCTCAGTGTGGATATCATGGAGGATCCATGGGGCACTTGACCGAAGATTGCAAAGCCTTCCAAGCCAAAGTGCAACAGTTGATTGAAAAAGGGTACATATCTTTTCCTGAAGGGAATTTGGTTGTCCATGTCAACCTCTCAGCTGTCTAAGCTTGAAGATTCCAAGGGTCATATACAAAAGTCATTGGTCCAGACAGGCAGACGTCCTCAACATTGGCAGTCCTTGAGCACTTTTATCATTTGCATCTTGTAGTTTATTTCCTGTTAATTTCTACTTATGTTTAAACATTATTGTTATGAATGGTAATGTTAATGAAGTGATTATGCATTTTCTGAATCAGTCACGTCGTATTCACTCATTATTTCCACAATCACAGACACATATTCCACTTCATCACTGTTGTTTTAGCAAAGATTAGAGGTAGGATGACGAAAACGAAATACCCATAATTGCAAATCGTATGCTTTCAGACAAAATCTCGTCAATGATGTACAAGCATTGTTTCAAATCCCCTAAACACCGGAGATATAAGGAGTTAATCCCTAGTCAACCACTTTGAGCCTAGAAGTAGGAGTTTCCTTCGGATATTCAAACCCTTACATTCAACCTGGGGCAGGGTAGTTGTTCAGTTAATCCAATCCCACACTCAAAGCAAAATCCAAAAGACGGTCGTTCTTCAATGAACCATGATATGGCAGTCACCATCCGCCAACAAAATCAAAAAAAATCAAAAGCCTGCTAAGTCGAACACCTCAAAAGGGGACTTAGGCGAAAATCAAGGCAATCCCGATGGATCTGACAAGCAAAATCAGTCCATGCAAAAGTTAGGGATCAAAAACAAAAGCAAAAGAGGTCCTCAAACCCTCAACAAAAACAAAATAAGATTCAGTGGCCACCCAAATCAAGGAGTCACTAACATCCATCAAAATAAGGTGGCTGCCATTTCAAGCAAACCTTGAATCATCAAGCTTACACCGTCAAGACAAATAGGTGCAGAATTAATTGAACGTAGGACTGGAGAACATCAAGAAGAAGGGGTGGGTACAAATTAAGTTTGAGCCTAATATCCTTTGTTCTATAACCGCGAACCAGACCACGTTACAACCCTCGAAAGACCTAATTGAGGCGAGGTTTATTCTGAAAGCATACTATTGCGAGGTTGCGTAACCTGACTCCTCACATATTTGCTAATCATCAGCATTGGTGTCATTATCCTTGCTATATCTTTCGCACCAATCAAGTTAGCACAACGTTTGGACTAACGGTCCATTCGTTTCACTATCATGACACTCAATAAATGACATTTCTTTCAAAACTTGCATAAACTTTGCATTAAGATTACCATTCGTGAACAAACAAATTCAATTTCAAGTTAGTAGTTGGCGTCAAGGAAATTCCAACACGAAGCAATCAAACAGGACTTGACCATTTAGCAGTCTGGATCAGAATCGAGTATACTTTGTAGCTCTGTAGATTTGGGGCATTGTCACCCCACGAATTCAGAATCAGTCAGCCAAAGGCAAATCCCCAAACAACATTTGATTATGGGGAAAATCATTCAAGAAGCGGCTGATCAAAAGTGAATCATACCAATTAGGGGCAGGCCACCCAGAGTTTCTTTGACTTGAGGATAGATCCCTCCAATGTTTAATCAGGATAAGTCAAGTCGCTTCAACGCTCTTTCAAGAGCAAGCTACTCCAAAGAGTATATCGAAGCCAACCACCAAGAATTGATTAAACAATGATAAATCCTTTCGTGGTACAAACTCTGGGGCAAGCCATCTCGAGGTCGTCTCATTGGCAAGTTATTCAAGCAAGTTCATCCTCATCAACAATTGTTGAGTTCAAAACGAGTGTTGGGGAATCATACCATCACCTCACCCAAATAACCTTAAGCTTCCGAAAAGACCTTGCTGTCATTGGATTCTTCATCCCACAGCCTAAACCTGTTAAAACCTTGTAACCTTCAAACCTCCAAAGTCCAGTTCTTGCCTGGCAAACCTTCAAACCAGTCCCATCTGGTAAACCCTTCACTTTGTACCAGTTCCATCTGGTCAAACCTTTAAACCTTCAAACCAGTCTCGTCTGGTCAACCTATCGCTGAATACCAATTCTCGTTCGGTATATGTCAGCTTTCAAACCAGTCCTCGTCTGGTCAACCTTTCGTTGAATACCAGTTCCCGTCCGGTATATGTCAGCTTTCAAACCAGTCCCATCTGGTCAACCCTTTGCTGAATACCAATTCCCGCTTGGTATATGTCAGCTTTTAAACCAGCTCTCATCTGGTCACCTTTCCTTTTAGCCTACCATTTCACCAGTTCTCGTCTGGTAAACCGCATTCCAAGTCCAGCTCCCATCTGGCAAACAACAAAATTAGCCCTCCTTTGACAGCTTAAGCTTTCGCCACCAGTCCTTGTCTGGCGGTCTACTCTCCGAATACCAGCCCTCATCTGGTACTTCCAACCCAAAGTTCAGCCTGCATTGGCAACCACCAAAGTCTAACCTGCGTTTCCATCACCCATCTGCAATCATGTGCATCGTACGCATCGCATTCGACATCATCAGCATCTTGCTTCATAAGCATCTCGCATCATATGCATACCTATAATCATATCATAATTTCCTCAGCTCTTGCATCTCCGTGCATTAGCATTTGCACTTGCATTTCCATTTGATATGAAACATCATTCTCATCAAGCATCCGCGTATGCGAGGTCAGATCCAAGATTAATCTCGAAGATTTTCAAGATCATAATCAGCCCAGTCAGGGGCAATCTCTGCAAGACCGCGGGTCTCCCCGCGAAATTCAAGAATATCAAAGCAAAATTCCGCCCAGACAGGGGCACCTTTTCAAGACCATGGGTGTATCGCATGATGTATTTCAACCCCATGGTTAATCAAATCTTCAACGACAAATTTAGCCCAGTCAGGGGCATATCATTTAAAGTCAGCGATAAGTGACGCCACTATAGAGAAGCTTATCTCCCTACATCCTTTTGGGTGTCAGGTTTGTCTGTATTTCATTTCTCAAATTTTTGTTTTCCTTTTTTGGACAAATTCAGGGTCTTCTTTGTATCTAATCGACTTATACCTTGAAAGATGAATGCTGCAGTAATTCATCTTACTCGGTCTAAGCCGATTAGATAGGGGCATCTGTCATACCCTAAATTTGCCCGCCAACTTTTGTAAATATTTTTGCTTTTTTTCACTTAATTTCATGTCGTCTAGACACGTGTCCACTTTGAGCGTTTTTCAAATCTTGATTTATTTTGCCTAATGGGAGCGCGACACGTGGCCTGAGGGCATTTTCGTAAATATTTCAGTCCTTTTTAATTTCTCTTTTTCCTTGCAAATATTACTATTTTGTTCTTTTTTTTTTATTTTTATCACCTATTTAATTTAATTAGATGTAGAATTTTGTTTTATTATTTTTTTAGAATTAGAATAGTTATTTATTTATTTCTTTAGAATAGATTTTATTTTAATAGTTTTTAAATAGATTTTATTTTAATAATTTTTAAATAGATTTTTTAATTTAGTTAGAATTTTTATTAGAAATAGTTTTTTATTTATTTAGAATAGAAATAGATTATTTTTATAGCATAGATTTAATTTGTTTTAGAATTATTTTAATATTAGAATTAATTAGATTTGATTTAATTTTAGAGATATTTTAGGATTTTAGAATTAAGTTAGTAATGTTAGAGATATTTTAGGATTTTAGAACTAAGTTAGTAATGTTAGAGATATTTTAGGCTTTTAGAATTAAGTTAGTAATGTTAGAGATATTTTAGGATTTAAATAGTTTTTACATTTTGATTTTTTATTCTAGAGTTTTAACTGTTTTTAATTTTATTAGAAATAGTTTTTATTTTAAATAGATTTAGTTATATAGTTTTAGAAATAGTATATTTTAGAATTAGTTTAAATAGATTTAGTTTAGTTTAATTATAGTTTTCATTTAAGTTAGATTAATTAGTTTAATTAGAATTTATGGTATTTATTAGTATTATTAAATTAGGAATTATTTATTTCATTATTAATAGTCAGATTTGGTTTAGTTAATTTTTAATAAATTAGATTTTATTTTCTTAGTTTATTTAGCTTTACTAGAAATTAGATTATTATTATTTCCTTTTATTATTTATTTAGATTAGCATTAATTTTATTAGGATTATTTATTATTAGTTTTTATTATTATTATTATATTAGGATTTTCTTTTAAAAGTTATTTTCATTTATTTACTTATTTAGATTAATTTATTAGAATATTATTTTTAGTGTAAATATTATTGTTAGTTTAATAAAAACTTTAATTAGTTTAATAGGAGTAGGATTAGAATTTTTTTTATTTTTTAATTTAAAATTAGTAATTAATTGTTATTCTCTTTTATTTAAATATTTAGTTTAATTAGATTAGATTATTTAATTAGGGTTAATTATTATTTATTAATTAGATTTTTAATTTATTTAGAGTTAATTAGTTTAAGTCATATTTAAGTTAGTCTTTTATAATATTATTTTTATTAGTCATTAGATTTAATTAGTTTGCTTAAGTCAACATTAGTTAACCATTAGCCAATTAATCACTATTTAATTAATTCTAAATCATCACTAATCCACTGCCATGTGTCTGTATATAGGGTACCCCAACCACTATTCACCTTCTCCTTCCCAGAGGGAACCCTAGCAGCTTCAGCCTCCAAACCCTAAATCTGGAGGACCAACCCTAACAGCATCTGTACGCCCAGAAATTTCAATTTCCATCTCCAACCAACACAACACCATTGCTTCAAACTTCCGAAAATCCCACTCTCCATAACCAAAACTTCCTATCAACACTTCTTGTTACAACTCCACTTCTGAACCCATAAAAATACAACCCAGCAACAATCTGTTTGAAACGATTTCATCACTTTCAGCAAACCTCAAGCCAACATGAACCAACTTTCATCGTTCTTCTGAAACTCAACTGAAGAACAACCTTCAAACACATCTCCAACCTTCTTCATTCAAAACCCCTTTCACCTGCAGAAAATCAACCGTAAACCTTCAACTGCTAAAAACCCTCACAAATCTTCAACTCAACTGACTGGAAAACAGACAACAACAACCACCGCAACATCCCTTTCACCAAGAATGAGCCATCCTTCCGCCTCCACCGCAAATCCATCGTTTTGAAAACCCACCTTCAACCTTTCCCACAAATCATTTCCCGAAACCCATTAACCATCCAACCTACGACAGAAACCCCATTCTCCGACAACTTTCGCCGTTGTTTTCCACCGGTAAAAACTCCAAATACCTAGATTCAAACCCGTTTTCAGAAAATCTCCAAATCCCTAAACATTAAAAACCCAGTTCAGACTCACCTTCATCGTCATTGCAAACCCAGATTCACTCAACCGTTCACCTTCTAAAGCTTCCAACCACGCAACATCCAAACCGAAAATCCGCTTCAACAAACGAACAACATAAATCAGAAGAGAGATTTGTGATGGAGAGAGAGACGTGAAATCGATGACTGAGAGTGAGATACTGTAGCGTGAGAGATTTCAGTGAGAGAGAGACGTGAGAGAAGGAAGACCTTCTGGTCTTCGTTTTTTTTCCCTTTTTATTCTTTTTTTAATTATTTAATTTTCTTTATTTATTTACAAATTAAATGGTTTTGTTTTATTTTATTTATTTTTGACTTGTGTTAAGGCCCAACCGTCTCCATCATCTTTTTTTTTATTCTACACTTCTGTTTCATACAAACCCCCGTTTTTGTTTTTAATAATGTAAACATATTTTATATTATGTAAATATTATTTTTTTTGTAAATATATTATTATTATAATATAAATATATTAATATCTATTTGTAAATACTGTATATATTACGTTAGTTTTTTCCTTAAATAATCTTTAAACATTTTTAGAATACTTTATATATATAATTTTCTATTTATACTTTCTTTAAGTTTTAGAGTTTTATTATATTTCTTTTAAAAGTTTTCTTATATATATTTAAAATTTCATTTCTTTTTTGTTAGAGCTTTGTAAAATATATTGTAGTTTTAAAATTTATTTTCTTTTAGAAGTTGAGTTCTATTTCTCACTTCTTATTGGACATTTTGTTCCATTTTTTAGGTCGATGACGACGCTTCCATAAATCGATTACTAAGTCAAGATATTGATAAGTATCGTTGGATCCGAGACCCACCTCATTCTCTTCTCATCTCTTCGTTGGATCCGAGACCCACCTCATTCTCTTATCATCTCTTCTCCGTTTAAATTTCATTTTGACTTATGGATCGATGAAGGCTTTTTATCCGCAAGCGTCAGATTTTCGAAGTCGATAACCTTCCCGATTTCAAATCTATGGGGGATGACCATTGGGGTCATCTTCCTTACTTTGGGATCGCGATAGGCTACCTTCGATTAATCGACATTTTGTTTGTGGTTAAGATGAGATCTCATTCTTTTGTGTCCCGATTCGATATACTAACCAATATACAACTGCTTTAATTTCTGTCAATTATTAACTGCTTTATTTTTCAGTCATTTACATTCTTGTACATATTATATATTATGTATATTATTATTATCCTTTAAATATTCAACTAATTTGTACATTCTTTTAAAACACTTAATAAATATCAAACCATAAAATCCTAATTGGTGGACTGTTGATTATATATCTTGTGTATATCTGTCTCTGCTTTTCATCTGTGGCAGGTTCTCGAAAATCTCTTCGATAAAGAAATCAATTTCTCTTTGTATTGAATTAAAAAGATAGGATTAAGTGTAGTCTTCTTCCTCTCCGAGTGTCGAGATGCTCACTGTAGTGTGGGTGGTTTCGATACTCGTCTTTCAATACGAAGACGCTTCCATTTCCTCTCCTAAAACCTCGACTCCGCATCGAGTACATTTTCAAAACCTCGGTCTCGTACCGAGTCCATTTTTAAACCATCTTTAAAATAAAATTCTCTTTATATTGAATTAAAAAGAGAGGATTAAGTGTAGTCTTCTTCCTCTCCGAGTGTCGAGATGCTCACTGTAGTGTGGGTGGTTTAGACACTCGTCTTTCAATACAAAGACGTCTTTCTTTCCATTTCAAACCATTTTTCTCCTAAAACATCGGCCCCCGCGCCGAGCGCATTTTCAAAATCCCTTTTAATAAAGAATCAACCTCTCTCTGTATTGGATTAAAAAGAAAGGATTAAGTGTAGACTTCTTCCTTTCCGAGTGCCGAGATGCTCACTGTAGTGTGGGTGGTTTAGACACTCTTCTTTCAATACGAAGACGTGACTCCTTCCACCTATCTCTTTCCACAACTTCCTTCTGCAACCTTTCTCACCTAAAACCTTGGTCCCGCATCGAGTGCTTTTTCAAACTTCTTTTCACAATAAAACTTGAATGGTCGTGGAGTGGTTAGGCGTAGGCCTTTTCCTATCCCGAGTGCTGACATTTACCGTAGGGTTTACAGTCGCAAAAGCACTTACCATTCAAAACCAAAAACATCTTTAATAAGAGAACAAAGTTCTCTTTGCATTGAATTAAAGAGAGAGGATTAAGTGTAGTCTTCTTCCTCTCTGAGTGTTGGGATGCTCACTGTAGTGGGGGTGGTCTCGATACTTGTCTTTCAATACGAAGACGCTACGTTCGCCACACATTTTTTACAACAAAAACTTTGAGATAAAGAATTGGGTACTACCCGTAGGGGTTACTATCCGAGGACCTATCTCGCCCCAAAACAATCTCAACCAATCAAACATGATACCTTGCCTCGCATGGCGAAAACCAACCTTTCAAACAGGATATGTTACGTCCGTTCTACCGCAAACAGGTACGCATAAGTCTCCAAACGAGCGAGCAGCAAAACACCTAAACTGCTAGAACGCGTACGATAACATCATCCACAAAACACACTGGTTATCCGCATCGTAGGCACGAACTACGTTGCTCTGATTTCTCATGTCTGATTAAGAATACGTAGGCATAGGATTGCGATATCCTAGCGAGCACCCTTTTTTCTTTTTCACCCCTTTCCCAGAAAGGCATGCTACGTCCGTTCTACCGCAAACAGGTAATGCCTAAGTCTCCAACGAGCGAGCAGCAATACACCTAACTGCTAGAATGTGCACGATAGCATCGTCTACCAGGATTTCCCCGCACACCGTAGGCCGAACTACGGCTGCTCTGATTCTTTATTTCTTCAAGTAAAGATACGTAGGCACAAGGGCCACAATCCTTGCCGAGCACTTTCCCCCCATATCTGTAGTTCCCCGAACTACGTTGACTCTGATTTTCTCACATCCGTTGAGAATACGTAGGCCTAGGACTGCGAAGTCCTACCGAGTCCGTTCTTTCTCTTTTCTCCCCCGTTCTCTCATTCCTCCTAACCTCTCATTTTCCCTGTCTCAATCCCTTTCCTTTTACCCAGTGGAACACTTTTTATAGCATAATATTTTAGCAAATAAATTCATACGTCGACAAACAAAAGGTTCCCATCGAGTACGATGGATGCGAGGGGTGCTAATACCTTCCCCTCGCATAACCGGCTTCCGAACCCGTTCTTGGTTGCGAGACCATCTTATCCATTTCTTTCTTAAGGTTTTCTCGATATTTTCCTTTCCCCTCATGGGATAAATAAAGTTCGGTGGCGACTCTTCTGTCCTTTCTTTTCGCCTCCCCGTCGTTGCGCGATGCATTTTTCGAGTAGCGACAATCCTTCCATTAGGGATATCCTTTTATTTTCATGTATGTCAGGATTAAGCTTGTCTTTGAGGTAGATAACAGTTGTGAGATGTTGATTTTCTGAAAAAATGGGATTGCTTTTCATTAAACTGAATCTTTCCCAGCTTTTTTAGTGAGGTTTTGAGTATAGGGCTGAAAGGTCCATAGCTAGGGAACAACATATGGTTGTTTTTATAATTTTTTTCTGCTTTGTCAATGATTTTTTCCCTAAATTCTGTAGATCTAGTCCAAGGACCGAAAGACTCTTCAGCATTTGGTTCCAAGGATTTTATTTTAGCTTGAGTGTGGGTATCTTCAGAATGTCCAATGATACCAGAGTTGAAACAAAATAAAGTGATTTGATCATATATGAAGTCCAACCAAGTAGTACATCTTTAACACTTCTGATATACATGTTGAAAGATTAAACTTGATTTGGGCCTAAACATATTATTTGGATTTTTGGGCTTAGGTAATTTTAATTAATGTTTCTAGAAAACTCTTGTAATGTTTGGAGTGTGTAGATATTTCTTAGGGTTGTAATATTTTTTAGAATGCTCTTGGAATTCATAGAGTTGAGAACTCTCTAGAATTAATGTGTCTAGAATTCTCCTTAGAGTACTATAAATAGAGATGTAATTCTACACTTTTGTATCAAGCAAAATACAAAGTTCTCTCTTCCATAAATAATTCTCCTATCTATCAAGTTTCTATTCAAGCATCTAATATTATCACACACTTTCACTAAACACAAAAGGCTTTATTTCCAACAAACTGGCATCAGAGCTTGAAGGTCCTTAAAAGATGGCGAATGGAGGTTTCCCTTTTCAACTGTCGATGCTTAAAAAGAACAACTATAAAAATTAGAGTATCAAGATGAAGGCATTACTAGGAGCTCAAGATGTGTGGGATATCATTGAGAAAGGCTTCAAGGAGCAAGATGAAACCTCACTAAGTCAAGGTGTTAAGGAGACATTGAAGGAGTCAAGAAAGACAGATAAGAAAGCTTTCTTCCTCATTTATTAATCAGTGGATGAAGATACATTTAAGAAGATCTCCAATGCAACGACGGCCAAAGAAGAATGGGACAAGCTTCAAACTTGCAACAAAGTAGTGGAGTAGGTGAAAAAGATTTGTCTTCAAACTCTTAGAGGTGAGTTTGAACGTTTATTTATGGAAGAGTCTGAGTTAATTTATGATTATTTTTCTCGAGTATTGTCCATAGTCAATCAACTTAAAAGAAATGGTGAAGATGTTGATGAAGTGAAAGTCATGGAGAAAATACTTCGCACTTTAAATTCAAGTTTTGACTTCATTGTTACCAACATTGAAGAAAACAAGGATTTAAACACCATGACTATTGAGCAACTTATGGGTTCTTTACAAGCATACGAAGAAAAACAAAAAAGAAAAACTAAACAAAAGGAGACTATGAAGCAACTACTACAACTCAACGCAAAGGAAGAAAACCATGTGAATTACAAGAGCCAAAGAGGACGAGGTCGTGGCCAAGATCATGGGCATGGACGTGGACGAGGACATGAAGGAGAAAGAAGTGGCAGCTATAAAACTACTCCAACAAATTCAACAATGGAGAAAGAAGTTGGAATCCATAAGCAATAAGAGGTCGTGGAAATGGAAATTCATGGTCAAGGTGCAACAAGTCACAAATCAAGTGCTTCAATTGCAACAAGATCGATCATTGCGCATCTGAGTGTAGTTTCTCAAAGAAGGTTGTGGAGAAAGCTAACTTTGCGGAAGAAAAAGGTGGATATGAAGAAACTTTGATGCTCGCATGCCAAAACCAATTTGAAGAGAAAAGAAACAAGTGGTACCTAGACACTGGCGTAAGCAACCACATGTGCGGCGATCGAAGAATATTCGTAGAGATCAATGAAGCGACAACTAAAAATGTCTCATTTGGAGATGACTCAAAGATACCGGTCAAAGACTCATACGCTTAAAGAATGGGAGTCATCAATTCATATCCAATGTCTATTATGTTCCTAACATGAAAAATAACATTTTGAGCTTGAGACGATTATTAGAGAAAGGCTATGACATACACTTGAAAGAACATAGTCTTTTCTTAAGAGATTATGGGCATAACTTGATTGCTAAGGTGCCTATGTCAAAGAATAGAATGTTCCTCTTGAACATTCAAAATGATGTGGCAAAGTGTCTCAAGGCTTGCTATACCGACTCTTCGTGGCTATGGCATCTACGATTTAGACACATCAACTTCGGCAATCTAGAATGTTTGTCAAAGAAGGAGATGGTAAGAGGCTTGCCTAAAATAAACCACCCAGACCAACTATGTGAAGGATGTCTAATTGGGAAGCAATTTCAAAAAATATTTCCAAAGGAATCAACGTCAAAAGCGATAAAACTGCTAGAGCTCATAAACACCAATGTTTGTGGACCAATCAAACCAAACTCTTTTGGTAAGAGTAAACACTTTCTCCTTTTTATTGATGATTATTCCAGAAAAACGTGGGTTTATTTCTTGAAGGAGAAGTCGGAAGTGTTTGAAAATTGTAAGAAGTTCAAAGCCCTTGTGGAGAAAGAAAGTGGTATTTCCATTAAGGCCATGAGATATGACCGAGGAGGAGAGTTTACTTCAAATGAGTGCAAAATATATTGTGAAGACTATGGAATCCGCCGCCCACTAACAGTGCCATGATCGCCACAACAAAATGGAGTAGCAGAGTGAAAGAACCGGACCCTACTTAATATGGTGTGAATCATGCTTAAGAGTAAGAAGATGCCGAAGAGTTTTGGGCCAAAGCAGTGGCATGTGCGGTTTACCTGAAAAATCATTCCCCAATAAGAAGTGTGCATGAGAAGACACCACAAGAAGCATGGAGTGGAAGGAAGCCAGGGATCTCTCACCTCAAAGTGTTTGGAATCATTGTCTATACCCATGTTCCAGATGAAAGGAGAACAAAGCTCAATGATAAAAGTGAGAAGCATGTAATGGGTTACGACTCAAGCTCCAAAGGGTACAAGCTCTATAATCCAAATAGTGAAAAGATTGTCATAAGTCGTGACGTGGAGTTCGAAGAAAAAGATTGTTGGGATTGGAGTGTTCAAGAAGACATGTATGACTTTTTTCCTTATTTTGAAGAAGATGATGAAATGGAACAACCAATGATAGAGGAACATATTACACCACCCGCCTATCTGACACCAAGGTTGGATGAAATAAGCTCAAGTGAGAGGACACCACGACTAAGAAGCATTGAAGAGCTTTATGAGGTAACCAAAAACCAAAAAGACATTAACCTCTTTTGTCTTTTTGGTGATTGTGAGCCTCTAAGCTATCAAGAAGCTGTTGAAAATGTAAAGTGGAGAGACACCATGAATGAAGAAATAAAGTCAATCACGAAGAATGATACGTGGGAACTTACTACACTTCCACGAGGGCACAAAGCAATCGGAGTAAGATGGGTGTACAAGGTGAAGAAGAATGCAAAAGGAGACGTGGAGAGATAAAAAGCAAGACTGGTGGCAAAAGGCTATAGTCAAAGACAACGAGTTGACTATGATGAGGTATTTTCCCCCGTTGCTCGTCTTGAAACTATTAGAATGATCATTTCTTTGGCAACCCAAAATGAATGGAAGATCTATCAAATGGATGTGAATTCGGCCTTATTGAATGGTTTTCTCGAAGAAGAAGTTTATATCGAGAAACCACAGGGATATGTAGTAAAAGGGTGAGAAGAAAAAGTATTGAAGTCGAAAAAGGCGTTGTACGTACTCAAGAAAACACCGAGAGCTTGGAATGTTCGAATCGACAAGTACTTTCGAGACAAGAACTTCATCAAGTGTCCATATGATCACGCAGTCTATATTAAAGCGCAAAGTGGAGATATTATGATTTTGTGCTTATATGTTGATAACTTGATCTTCACTGGGAACAATCTAAGCATGTTCGAAGAGTTCAAGAAAGATATGTCAAATGAATTTGAGATGACGGGTATGGGGCTCATGGCATATTATCTTGGCATTGAAGTAAAGCAAGAAGACAAAGGAATTTTTATCACCCAAGAATGCTATGCAAAAGAAGTCCTTAAGAAGTTCAAGATGGATGATGCCAATCCGGTTGGCACCCCGATGGAATGTGGCAGCAAGTTGAGTAGGCATGAAAATGGAGAGATTATGGATCCAACTCTTTACAAAAGTTTGGTTGGAAGTCTACGTTACTTAACAAGTACAAGGCCGGATATTCTCTATGTTGTAGAAGTCGTAAGTCGCTACATGGAAGCTCCAACAACAACTCACTTCAAGGCGGAAAAGAGAATCCTTTGATACATCAAAGGTACAACAAACTTTGGCTTGCACTATTACTCTTCTAAAAATTATAATATTGTTGGCTATAGTGATAGCCATTGGAGTGGATACATGAACGATAGAAAGAGCACTACTAGTTTTGTGTTCTTTATGGAAGATACTGCTTTCACTTGGATGTCAAAGAAGCAACCTATCGTCACACTATCAACTTGTGAATCTGAATATGTTACCACCGCATCATGTGTTTGCCATGCAATTTGGCTAAGGAACTTGTTGAAAGAGTTAAAAGTGCCACAAGAAGATCCTATGGAAATATGTGTTGACAATAAATCAGCACTTGCTTTGGAAAAGAATCATGTATTTCATGAAAGAAGTAAGCACATCGACACGCGTTTCCAATTCATAAGATAATGCATCAAGAAGAAGGATGTGAAGTTGAAGTATGTGATCTCTCGAGATCAAGTTGCCGAAATTTTCACCAAGCCACTCAAGTTGGAAACTTTCCTGAAGCTAAGGAGTATTCTTGGAGTCACAAATCAAGTTTAAGGGGGGATGTTGAAATATTAAACTTGGTTTGGGCCTAAACATATTATTTGAATTTTTGGGCTTAGGTGATTTTAATTATTGTTTCTAGATAATTCTTGTAATGTTTGGAGTGTCTAGATATTTCTTAGGATTGTAATATTTTCTAGAATGCTCTTAAAATTCATAGAGTTGAGAACTCTCTAGAATTAGTGTGTCTAGAGTTCTCCTTAGAGTACTATAAGTAGAGATGTAATTCTACACTTTTGTATCAAGCAAAATACAAAGTTCTCTCTTCCATAAATAATTCTCCTATCTATCAAGTTTCTATTCAAGCCTCTAATATTCCCACAGACTTTCACTAAACACAAAAGGATTTATTTCCAATAATACATTCTCGCTCTAGGGGCTTTCTAGAGTCATATAGGATTTTTTTACTATTGTTTCCTTCTTTGGGTAGCTGTACAGTTTGGATTCCAAAATGTTTCCAAGATTTGCTCCACTTTTACACCTCATCTATTTAAATATGATTTTTAGGGGTATTCCCAAAATTGGGACCAAATTTAAAGTCTAAGTCTTTGTAATTTTCTGCAGGATTCCACGGTTTTATAAGAGCCATGCGTATCTGAAAATCCATGGGCTACACTTAATGATACGCTTAATATCATGAGGATTTTCCATAAAGATGTGGTAGAGCCCCAATTCTAATTCCGCAAATTTTATACCTACTAGATCACACCGAATTCAAGCTAGACCAAAATGTAGGGATAGTTTATGAATAAGCTTTTGAGATAGGAACTTTCCAAGAACATCTTCTTTTAGTTCTTTATATGCTTCTTGCAGATCCCCATCGTCCCATACGCAAAAATATGTGTTCATAAGGATCTTCATTAGGAATGTTGGTATCATTTAACTGATGAGCGCTTTCTTGTTATAATTTTGCTTGTTGATTTTTTCTCATGTTGATATATTTATTGTAACTTGCATAACCGAATGGGGCAAATCAATGATCCCTGTAGTAGCTAAAACCTTTACCTTTGTCCAGCAGTCTTTTGACTAGATCCCTGTTGATGGGGTTCTTCAGCGGGTAAAAGCCAAACATGGAAAAGTTGACCTATTTGAAGAACTTGGAAAAGACTTCATTCACGGATATGGTATTAAATCACTGCCGAAAAAACTTGACATTTCTGATGCCCCAACAAATTTGTTGATTTCGTGGTAGCATTTGGAGCCCCCTTCGATTATATCTTTGTTGATTCCCAAAGGAAAGTTGATGCTCAAACAAAAATGGTGCCTAAAGCATATGTAAGGTCGAAGGCATGGAACTTGGAAAATGATTCAAACAAACGCGTTGAACAACTGGAGGAGGCTCTTTGCCAGGAAGACGGAGTCGTCGCTGTTTGGGATGCAAAAATTTTCAACTAAAAGAAGGAGATTGAAGTGTTGCGGAAAAAAGTCCAAGAAGCTGAGAGCGAAAAAAAGGAACTCTGGAAGGTTAGTCAGCAACAAATAGTGAAAAATCCCTAGATGGAATCTAACATCTAGAGACTCTAAATACTCTGGATATTGAGATTGAAGGTTTCGCGTCGACAATTTCTCAAGTTGATAGTCGGCTGTCTGTAGTGAGGATTCAATTTGATAAGCTTAAAGCCTCTTTCCCTTTCAAGGAGTTGTGCCATATCTCTTAATTACGAATGTTGGTATCTTTGAACTAGTGAGTAGTTTCTTCTCATAATCTTGCTTGTTGATTTTTTCCCTGTTGATATATTTTCTATAACATGCAAAACCGAAGGGGGAAATCAATGACTAGATCCCTGTAGGAGCTAAATCTTTTACCTTTTTGTAGGAGCCTATTTCCATCCATGGATTCTGAATGAAACACACCGAAAAAAACAAGCAAAATCGAAAAGGAAGCGAGGAAAAAACTTGATAACTATTTGAAAACACAAACTCTGTAAAACCGGGCGTTCAGAAGGGAAAGATCAGCCACCAGAGACAGACACAGGAACTAGAAACACTAAGATGGCAGAGAAAGAAAAGATGGCAGAAATCTTGCAAATCGCAAAACAAAAATCAAGAAAAAAATGAAATTATGGCACTTTAATACATGTTAATACTGATATTCTCACATCAGAACATAATGTCAAGACAAATGTTACAATATCTTATGTCTGACAGAACAAATAAATTAAACTAAAAATAAATTGCAGAAATATAAATAACATAGTTAATTATTAACTCAGTTCGGTGCAACATCACCTACATCTGGGGGCATCCAAGCCAGGAAGGAAATTCACTATGATAGCATTGGTTCAATGCTAAACTACAACTTCTCGTCTAATCACTACCTTGTACAAATTCTACCTAGAAAACCTCTAGATATGAGATCCCCCTCTCACTTCCTAACAATCAAACCAATGACAATTCAACAATAACTCAAGATAGAAGATCACTCTTCCAAGAACAATACTTAGTTTTACTTAGAAGCTTTAAACTAAGGACAATATGCTCTTTCTTAAAAGCTTTAGAGTGAACAATTAACAACATACAATCAGTCTAGCTCAATGTATCAAAATATACATGGGTGACTTACAAAGTCACAATAAAGAGACTCTCAAAACTTAAGACTCTAAAACCTCCCCATATTTTTACAAAACTGAAAGCCATAAATACATTTGGTTTAGGTTTCTTCTTAAATACAACAGTCCATGGGCTTCAAAATCTTCACCCAGATATTGCTTGATCCACATGTTGAGGGTTGCATCAATTATGCAGAAAAATCTCCTTAAATCTTGGAACAAATCATCAAGTTTCTTAAATTGTCTCCACGTCCAATTTTAGAAACTTATGAATAGTTGGAGATCAAATCAAATGTTCCAGATTAAATCTTCTTGACCTGCGAAAATAACTGAGATATATCCAAAAGAAATCTCACAAAAACAAATCAAATTTGTCAAGAATAAGGCAGCAGCCTATACTGATGTTCTGGTACAACATATCACAGAATCTGTCAGAACATTTGTCTTCAATGTTGACAGACAAACAAGTTAGGACATTTCTCCCAACATTTTTTGTGAACCATGTTTTAGCAAAATTGTTGTCAATCCTAAAACCATTGAACTAACAATCTCCCCATTTAGAAAATTTTGGCTAAAACATCCTTTGCTTAATGAACCTAGAGAGAGGAATAAAACCACACAAAAAAAGCACAAGCAAGCTACATGATCAACAAAAGATATATCAGAGATAAAATGCAGCTACAGATCATTAGAGATTACAACTTCCTCAAACTCCAGAAATCTCCATAGATTAGATGTCAAGACATGTGGTCTGACATCACATCAACACAGCTCCCACACAACAACCTCTAACATGTCCATTACTCCCCATGTCATACATAACCAATACTCCCCTTCAAGGGGAAAACCCAAACCAGAAGATCTCCATACCTCAACTGTCTTAGTTCACACATCCCTATCATGCGGAAAACCCAAATCACAAGAACTCCAAACCTCAACTGTCTTAGTTCACACATCCCTCTTATGGGGAAAACCCAAAACACGAGATATACAAACATGACTTATTCAAGTTCACACATTAGAAACACATACAACAGAAGCCTCGCATATTAGAAACACATACAGCAGAAGCCATGCATATTACTCAGAGCATTAGAGTAATAGATTACCATAGAGAAACCAAGGTTCTCCATAAACACAATATGTTAGAACATGTGATTGTACATCATTACACATATACATCACATCAGTAGCAACAACAACAACAACAAGCATGATAGGCTATCATGCTCCCCCTCAATAGAAAGCAACCACAAGGCACACTAAAAACATGAAATAATGTCATGACATTTGATCCAATCATCAGAAACAGCAAACATCATAACACTTTACTCCCAATTTTTAGCCAAAAATTGACAAAAATAAATAGAGTAAATGTAAACTAACATAAATGGAAGCACACACTATCAGTGGAAACAGACAAAAAACTGGAAGCACAAAGCAATAGATGGAAGCAAATATTGTTAGGAAATTTTTACAAACCCAACCAACAAAAACAACAACAAAAAAAATTCTTCTTTGAAACTAGCTATCCATTCCAGCCACCTGAATTAATAAAATTAACCTAATCTTCACCTGCATCCTTGTCAGAGTCATGTAGTTAAGCATGACTTTTCTTGAAGGACTTCATCTTTGTCACAAACTTTTCTCTATCCTAGATGCTCCAGTAGATGATCTAACAAATGTCACAAATTCGGACTCCACCTTTTTTGGATCCGCACACTTATCCTTCTTAGCATCTAGCACAAGAGCCTTTTTAGCATCAGTATTTTTGGAGGATTGTCTCATATTAAAACACAAATCAATAGTAGGAAGAAGCAGTAAGGTTTTGGCTTTTAAAAAACGACCTCGCTTGTATCGATCGATCAGTCAAGGATAGAATTGTTGAAAGGAGAGAAATTATCCTTGGTAATAGAGACATTATCTTGTTCCTATTTCTCGCTTTCCAAGATTTTACTACAACAAGAAATGACAATCTCTATGTCAGTGAAAAATTATTTTTCAAAAAAAATGCATGCAACTCAAAAGAAACATTTTCAAGCCTCATAAACTGTAATTGCTATAACTCTTCATTAGTAAAAATTCCCAAAATTCCCCTGACAAAATAATGACCAATCCCAATGAACTTGTCCAGCTGTACAGAGTGAAAATCCTTGAAAATCTTGATTGTGGCCAACTTATCACAGTACAATGTCATGACATCCTGTTTGACATTGTATCCAATTCAAGTTGGAACACCAGCTTTCTCAGCAATATACTTAGACCAGAAAAATCCAAATTATATTTTTGTTGATCCAAGAGATAAGATTGTTTATAAAAAAGGAGACACCCTTAGACCAAATCAGAAGCACACACAGCATAATTAACTCAGGATCCAAACAAGAACACCATACAGTAATAACAAAACAAACTCCCTCTGAATTTCATAGCTTAAGAATTCAGCAAAGTGTAGCTGAACAGCTAAACACAATGTCAAGACATCTAGTCTGACATCACAGAGAAACTAGAAAAACAAATCCCCCTAAATATCACAACCCACTCCAGAGAAAAAAAATCATAATTCTCAAGGACATACCCATTCAATCATGAACTGTCCCAGTTCACATATCAGAGGCACATGCACAGCAGAAGAAAAATAAGCCTCAAAAACATTTAAGAGAAACCAGAGTTCTCCAAAACACTTCAGGCAAGCAAGATATCATTCACATTTGGTTTGATATCATGCACACAAACCACATCAAAAGAAGTACATTTCCTCTTAGGCACCAACATCTAGAATGATGTCAGAACATGGCATCCTAGCACCACCAAAGATCACATAGAAATGTAGAGATCATTTCCATGTTTCACACTGTAGCATCACAAAAAAAAACCCCGAGAAACCATGATTCTCCACAACATCATATATATCATTCTGTACTATGCAACAGATCCTTCCTTCCAGCACTGTCAAAACCACTATCACCACCAGACTTGGCCAATACTTTACTCCAAAATTCACCAAAATTAGATATTTCATCTTTAAATCAATTTGTGAACACAAACTCCACATAATTTGCTATAATATGCTTCATTTTCTAGAAAATTAATCTGCTACGATGATATTCCAACATTTGATTGGACATCAATCTCTTTCACAATGATTAAACAATTAACCTTGGTTTTGAAGTTAACATTCATAGGTTATTCTATCATCATAGTAACCCAGGAACATCCCTTTGCATGAACTACTTGAGAACCACAATAAACACAGCAATAAAGGAACCAGCTGCAAAGACAGATCAAACACACAAAATTTTCACAGAGAGAAAGAAACTCTCACAAACAACAAGAATCAAAGGATCCTCTTCATAGAAGCACACTCTAATAAGTACCATTGGGGCTGACAAAAAATACCAGGATGCTGACTGAGCAAATTACCACTATCAAAATTTTCACCTCAGTCGGCTTCTCTTCTCCCATATGTTCCTTTATTCACTAAGACTACACCTTGCATTGGCATCATAAGAACCACAAGAGAATGTTCTAAAACATTTGCAGCAATAGGATGTTACAACTTCAAACAACTGAACTACATTTTCCTTAGTTATTAAGCATGTGAAAGCACATGTAGTTTCTCGTGGTAAGCACAACTAGCCACTCTCTTTTGACTTCCTCAACATACATGCCATCAGTGATCAAAGACTCTTCCTTAAAGAAATCTACCTTAAGACCTTGATCACACAATGACAGTCTCTTAACAATGGAAACAACATCAAGACTAGAAAATCCAGTCTCAAACCCTTTAAATTTCACATTTGATTCCATCACTAGAAGTAACAAAGTTGGAAGAGAGAGACTTAGAGTCCATCAGACACTTCTTTACTCCAGTCATGAGTTTGGAACACCCACTACCAAAATACCAGTCTTGTTTTGTTAATGTTCTAAAAGGGGTATGAGAGCCAAGGCAATTTGCACCCTCCTTGAGTTTTAGGCACTGCTTAACTTTGGGCTAAGATGGACCTTTGAAAAAAAAACTAACATGACTAACTTTACCATAGAAGAGACTTCTTCTGCACAAGAACCTGCCTTTAGCATGAGATTTCTGATGTCAGGCACGATGTTGAGACATTTTGGATAACATCATTATCTCAGCTTTCCTGTTGATGGGAACAAATTTTCTTCACTTGAGTTTTTCTTTGCTTGTTATGGACTTGAAACCATATCCCTTTTTGGCTTCCAGATATCTCCTCAAATGAAGAACTTCTTCAACATATCAGAACAATTGTTCAATATCCTCAGGGACTTCTATATTCCTTCTTGTTGATTGCCTTCTTTGATGCACAAAACTTTGAAGAAGCATCAAGCTCATCATGAGTTAATTCTTCAATACAAGGTTCTATACCAGAATGTCACCTTTTAGAAAAGGCAGTAGCAAGCTTTATAGATTCATCATTAGGATCACTTCATCCATCAATCCAAGCAATAGAAATCATCTTAAGTTGTTTCTTGAGATAAGTAGGGCATTCTGAAAGAAACTTTCAAATACATGACATTGAATGCCTCTACTTAGAACATCCTAGTTCTTACAGATGTCAAAATTGATGTTCGTCCCATTTGATCTTGACTTTTTATCCACTTCCCTCATATCATGATAGGATTTCCTCCCATACAGTACTGAGTAGCCCTTCACAAGGTCACAAGCTCTTATAGAGTTGGAGACAAAACACATGCCCTTGTCCTCCTATTCAAATATGTTCTTTTAAATACAGAAAAAAAATATGACCCACATAGATCCATCTATGATGATGATGTCTAGATCTTCTTCCACAACAACAATCACATTCAAGACAGGTCTTGAGAAGTTTCCAAGCAACTTTGGCCACCACACGTGTGTTTAACAATATGAACACATTTTTATCAACACCATTTGATATAGAATTCAAAACATTTAGTGTTAATAAGAACCAACCCATACTCTTCCTTATAAGGAACAATCCACACACACCCTTTGGTGACAAATTTCCAAGAGCTAATGTCTCTTCTAGCCTTCCAATGATCATAAAGAACCAGAAAGAATCTCCTTGAAACTCCCTTGAATTTTAAATAAATAATTTTAAAACAAAAAATATATATAAATTAAAATTATTCAGTTGTCAAAAGATTTATTAATATTTATAGATTTAGTTTTTAAATGACTTTTGCGCTTGTTTGTTACAATTTTTAAAACAAAAAAGAAAATTAAAATGTTTTTTTTTATATAAAATTTTAAGAAGTTTTAAAAAAAATGAAATGAGTAGTTAAAACAACTTCTCATAAAATTAACGACTCTTTCCTTTTGCGATTACTCATTCATGGTAAAATTTTAAAAATTAATTAAAATAAAAGAAAAAATTGAATTTTTAAGATTGTTTAAAGTATTAATGATGTATCCCTAAATACTGGTACAATCAAATAAAATCTAATTTTCCATATAATTCTCCAATCAAATCTTGATGATGGCATTATATATCTTATAAATGATTTTCTTTATAGTGAGTCATCTTTCGCAACCTAACTAATTTTCTTTTTTATTACACAATGATGTCTGCTTTAACATCCATGTCACACAACACCAAACCTTCTTCTTTAACGGCATCCAATACATAACCTCGTAAGAGACTTATCATCAAGCTCAATTTTCCTCCTGATTCAAGAAAACGTGATTTAGATTCTTGCGACACAGATGAAAAGAAGAGAAGAAAGATTAAAGATTATGTAAAACCAATTGTAACATGTTATTGAGTTGACTCAAATTATCATACGAAAACAACATTTTGTCTCAATCAAAGGATAACAATGTTGTTGAAAACAAGATGATTAAGAACCAAGTTTTCAAAACAACACATTTGTCTCAAACAAAGGATAACAATGTTGTTGAAAACAAGAAGATGATCAAGAACCAAGTTTCCAAAACAACAACTTTGTCTTAACCAAAGGATAACATGAAGGATTCGTCAAAAACGGCCTTTGTGACAAGAGTTGAAGAATGTGGGTTGAAGATGAAATCGATGGAGTGTGTTAAGAGGAGGAAATGTTGGTTGATTTTGAAGAGAATGTTGGTAGATAGAGATTGTTGGGACTTGAAAGATCCTCTAAAAATAACAATGGTTTATAAGTGTAAGATAAAGGCAATAGGTTTGAAGGAAGTAGAGAGGTTTGGAGTTCTATTTATGATGAATGTGGATGTGGCTATATAAGCTTCCCATAATTTGATTGGTAGCTTGGCTTGAAACATCAATGACCTTGCTACATTTAGCAAGTGTTGATGTTTTCTTTCCACCACTAAGTTTTGCTCAAGTCTATAAGGATAAGAATATTAATGGATGTTGCCTTGCTCCTGAAGGAACTAAGTCATTTGTAGCACCTTGGCATTGTCAAATCTCATAGCTTTTATGGCTTTGCCAAACTGAGTCTTTACAAGTGTAAAGAACTGATGTATCTTGATATGAGCTTCTGATTTGTTAGTTAGCAAATAAATCCATGTGATACGACTAAAATCATCAACAATGGTTAGAAAATATGATTTTTCATTATATGTAGGTTTTCCATAAGGACCCCATAAATCACAATGAATAAGATCAAAATCGTTGGCAGAAAAATGATTTGCAGATTTAAAAGGAAGTTATTCAACTTTATAAGAGGACAAACAGTACATTTATGTGAATCAAAATCAGAGGGTACAATGAGTTGAATTTTATTGCTAGCAGTTCTAAGCATAGAATCAAATAGATGCACTAATTTAAGATGCCATAGTTGGACATTATTACTAGCTGAAACTACATTACAAGCGCTAAGTGTATTACAAGATCTATGTGAGTTAACATGATGCTTGGTATTGTTTTCCCTGAGAATGTACAATCATGGCATGAGGTCACCCTTGCCAGTCATCTTGGATTGCTTGGTGTCCTGAATGGAGAAATGATTGCCATCAAAGATCAATTTTATGTGTGTAAGGGCAAGTAACTTAGCTACTGAAACTAGATTGACATGAAAAGTGTGAATGAATGAGACATATTGAAGAATCAAGTTATCATAAAAAAATAACTTTACCAATGGCTTGAACATGTATTTGAATTCCATTAGGAAGAGTAACAAATTTTGCTAGCAAAGGTTTATATGACTCAAAAAATGAGATATTGCAACAAATATGAGAAGTGACACCTGAGACTATGATCCAATTGCTGGAGGATTGTGATTTATAAGAGTCAAGAGTGGAAAAACTCATACCTGTGACTGAGTTAATAGATGTAGTAGCTTTACAAATCCCTACCTTGGACATCTGAGTTTGAAGATACTGAATGGTTTGTTGGAAATTCAGTGA
>OZ012740.1:582684387-582776064 GCA_963859935.3 Lathyrus sativus | reverse complement strand
TTAATAATATTAATATAAATATATATTATTATTAATATTATTAATACTTATATTATTAATGACATAAATATTAATATATATTAATATTAGTAATATTAATATATATTAAAATTAATATTATTAATCTATTTTGATAATAATATATATTAATAATAATACATATTAATATTTAAAAATATATATTAAGATATATTTATAATAATATATATTAATACTTATATTATTACTAATATAAATATTAATATATATTAATATTATTAATATTAACATATATTAAAATTTATATTATTAATCTATTTTTATAATAATATATATTAAATTATTAATCTATTTTTAAAATACATTATTTCTAATTCAATTATTATTATTAATAATTATTATAGTATAATAATAATAATAATTATTGTTATTAATAATAATAATAATAATAATAATAATAATAATTATTATTATTATTATTATTATTATTTATTATTATTATTATACTAAATAAATTAAATAACATAAAACGAAAAAAAAAAAAACAACAATGCCCTCAACCGCCCATTGAAAGGGCGGGTGCCTATAAAAAACAACATAACCGCCCATTGAAAGGGCGGCAGTGCTTTAAATTTGTTTGAAAAGATGGCATTTTGGTATTAAGTCTGAAATGTGTGGCATTTTGGTTATTACTGTATAATAACATGGCATTGCTGAAAAATTTTCGAAAATTGTTGCTTTGTGGGGTCACTTATTTGTGAGATGATGACTTGTGATGTTTCATTTTATCTTTATGTATTGGTTCTTGCAGGTGATGGCAATACCGTAACGGTATACGTGGGTTTACTGAGCCGCGCCAGTCATGGAGGTGTACTGGTTTGCTTTGGATGTAGCATGAAGGCCGGTGGAAGCTCGACGTCATGCGGGAACTTGTTGTAGGTCCGGGATTGTGAAAGCTTGCATATTATAGCTTTGTAATTTGTTTATTATTTGTGTCAAAACCTGTATTTGGAACATTAATGAAATAGGATAAATCTTGTATAGGTGGTGTTGTTTAATGTTGGGAGTCTTGAATTGCATTCTTACTGCCCCATTCACATGAATTGTAATAAGGCCTCACCATTTGCAGCATCACTTGACAAAATATTTGGCTAAAAAATATTGACTTAAATCCTTGGACATAATAATCATGGTATGCCAATTTTGAATCATGACCTAAATATGGTCTTTAAAAAAAACCACATGCATCCTTAAATTATGGTTCAAAAGCAATTCCAACGTGGTTTGCAAGATAATTCAAACCATGTTTTTTTTTATTTTAAAATGAACCCATCATGGCTTGAAAAAGAACTCAAAACAAAGACTCGAACTTGAAACCTTGGCCACAATGATTTTAGCCAAACTTGAAACGAGTTCCGGACATAACTTAAAAAATTTGATCTTGTGGTAGGAGTATAAACGATGCCTTGAACTAATTCCAATGTAGCTCAAACCATCAAGATACTTGAAATATGACTTAGGGTTTGTTACATATTTTGAACCAAACATATATGTAATTAAAATCTCTCCTCTCCCTTCCCCTCCCCTTGATAAAAATCTCTCCCCTCCCCTCGATTGAACCAAACAGACCCTTAGGGCACGACCAAAGATCTTCTTGAAATATGCCTTGGAATCACCTTGAGACCATTTGCATCACCACGAATCAAATGCTTTGTGTAACACCCCCTTCTATACCCCCAAATAAATGCATATACAAATTTATCAGAGTGAAAGTTTTAGAATAAGGTATAAAGGAAGAATGTCACAATTTCACCAATGAAACACTTTAACATTTGCTCCATAAAATATGTAACATTTCCATAGTTTTAGAAATCACATTTCAACCTCAAAATTTAAGCGGAAGATAAAATCATTTCCAAAATATTAATTCACGTACAGATAAGATATCCAGATTAATACATCATGTCAGGTAATTACAAAACCACATCAGCTGATACATCGCAATGTATCACAAAAGAACAACCATACTAGTCTAACTACCCGGTGTTACATAATCAGAGCAGTCCGACTCAAAAGAATGAAGTTATACTTCACAAAAGAAAGACTCCAGCATCCTAATTTGCAATGCCTCGTAGAGCATTATAAAACAGTAGAAGGGTGAGAAATATTACCATAATAATCAAAGCATAAGATTATATATATATATATATATATATATATATATATATATATATATATATATATATATATATATATATATATATATATATATATATATATATATATATATACATATATATATATATATATATATATATATATATATATATATATATATATATATATATATACATATATATATATATATATATATATATATATATATATATATATATATATATATATACATATATATATATATATATATATATATATATATATATATATATATATATATATATATAGGTAATCATATAATTCAACTCCATATTTATCACCACAATTCACCCTCTTAGTCATATATATTTACCACACATATATAGACAACATGAATATTCACAAAAGCATTCCCACATCATGCATACACTCACATTTCCACAATTTATCATTCATATATAAGCATCTCTTCATGCATATATTATATTACAATGTGACACAACAACTCAATGCAACTCATGCAATGCGGTACCGACTCTCGTTATCATTTTTCGGTTTTTACATTAAACCGGGTCCACTCTTCTAGACCGATAACCCATTATCATTTTTTGGTTTTTACATTAAACCGGGTCCACTCTTCTAGACCGATAACAACAAAGGTCCATCCTCTAAGCCTTCAAACCCACTCTTCTAGGTTTGGGACAAGCCACTAGTTTCCACGAAACTAACGGACATTGCCTCTTGACTTAATGATGCATGTACAATCAACCACAACAAATGCACTTAAGACCGACATCTTAATCTCATGCATTCAAATAATTCATCTCTTCAAGAATTACACAATGATTGCACATACAACATATATCACAACAATCAAGGTATTCACATCACAATACCGATCATACAATTACAAGTTATACACACATATTTACAATGTTCTCATGCACACTCATCACATAATTGTATACACATCAAGCATTCACAAGTTCATTAAATAATACACACATAATCACCTATTATGTTCACATGTATTTATACTTGATGCAATTAACATTCAAATCACATGTCTAGGATTCACGCCCGTAGGCTACCCACAACACACATCATCACAATAGTACATGAACTATGCGATTAATCAAGCAATAAACCATAGTTGAACCACACAATCAACCTATGGATAAATCTCAAATAAAACATCAACCTGTCATACTCGCTACTCCTTCGCTAAGCGAACTCCTAGCGAGTATTCGCTACTTGTTCGCCTGGCGAACGTGCTAGCGAATCTCAACAGAAGTTACTGACTTCCTTCGCTACCTGCTCGCTACAGCGAGCTTCCCAGCGAATCGTTCGCTATCTCTTCGCTACACTTTCGCTACCAGCGAACACACCAAAATCCATTCTGTCCAAGTCTGGGACCATTCGCTACTTGTTCGCTGAGCGAGCTCCTTGCGAGCATTCGCGATCTGCTCGCCTAGCGAGCTACTAGCGAGTGTCTGCGTATTTTGTTTTTCACTTACTGTTATCCAACTCAACCAACTCCAAAAACTCCAAATCTCACTAATCCAACTCCAATACTCTTAGTCTAACATTTCTAGACTGTTCTACATCATCTATTTCAGATTTTAACCGATTAAATTACAGTTCTACCGATTAAATCCAACTTTGCCCTAAATGGAAAAGGATGGAAACTACCCCACAATCCAAACCCAACATACATAATAGTATACAATGATCAAATAGCAATGTTTCTCACCCTTACCTCGATTAATCGGAGCTTCAATGTTGGTTCTTGATGATTTTCCACTTTCCTCTTCTTCTCCTCCCTTTCTCTTCTTCTTTCTCTCTTTCTCTTCTTCTTTCTCTTCTATTTCCTTTAGCTTACTATCTTTTCTTTTCTCTTCTACTTTCCTTATATACTTCCTTATTTTCTTTCCTTCCCATTTCTCTCTCAATTCTCTATTAATTTCCAATTAATAAAAATTAATTTCCAACATTAATAAAAATCCCACTAAATCAATTAATTACTATAATTAATTATTTAATGAAATTCGGGCTGTTACAACCCTCCCCCACTTTAGGAATTTTCGTCCTCGAAAATTTTACCTGGTCCAAACAGTTCTGGATAAGACTCTCTCATCTGGCTCTCAAGCTCCCAAGTAACATTTCCACCAGCCGGTCCTTCCCAAGCGACCTTCACCAAAGCAATCTCTTTACCTCGAAGCTGCTTCAATTTCCGATCCTCTATCCGCATAGGTGATGTCTCAACAGTCAGGTTATCTCTCACCTGCACATCATCTAATTGGACTACATGAGACGAATCCGCAATGTATTTCCTCAACTGAGATACATGGAATACGTCATGAAGATTAGCAAGCGACGGTGGTAAAGCCACACGATAGGCCACTTCTCCTATCCTCTGCAAAATCTGATAAGGACCAATGAAATGCGGCGACAACTTGCGCGACTTCAATGCCCTACCAACACCTGTCATTGGAGTGACTCGAAGAAACACATGATCTCCCTCTTGAAATTCAAGTGCCTTCCTCCTCTTGTCATAATAACTCTTCTGACGACTCTGAGCAACTCTCATCTTCTCTTGAATCATCTTGATCTTATCAGTAGTCTGTTGAACTAACTCGGGTCCAACAACAGAACTCTCTCCGAACTCAAACCAACACAATGGTGTCCTACACCGCCTACCATACAACGCCTCAAATGGTGCCATACTGATACTCGAATGAAAACTGTTGTTGTAGGTAAACTCAATCAAAGACAAGTAGCTATCCCAAGCTCCTCCTTTTTCCAATACACAAGCTCTCAAAAGATCTTCAAGCGACTGAATCGTCCTCTCCGTCTGACCATCTGTCTGAGGATGATAAGCTGAACTCAAACGCAACTTAGTACCCAAAGCACTCTACAAGCTCTCCCAAAATCTCGAAGTGAACCTCGGATCTCTATCCGAAACAATACTCGACAGAATACCATGCAAACACACAATCCTCTCAATATACAATTTAGCCAACTTCTCCAACGGGTAATCCACACGCATAGGAATAAAGTGAGCAGATTTAGTCAATCTGTCCACGATAACCCAAATGGCCTCAAAACTACTCGGCGTCCTCAGCAAACCTGATACAAAATCCATGGAGATACTATCCCATTTCCACTCAGGAATAAACAACGGCTTCATCAAACCAAATGGCTTCTGATGCTCAATCTTTGACTTCTGGCAAGTCAAGCAAGAATACACAAATTCTGCAATCTCCTTCTTCATACTAGGCCACCAAAACACTTTCCTCAAATCCTGATACATCTTAGTAGCACCTGGATGAATACTCAATCCGCTACGACGTCCTTCCTCAAGGATACTCTTTTTAAGCTCAACAACATTCGGAACACAAACTCGATCCCGACATCTCATAATCCCATTCTCATCAATCCGAAAATCACCACCTTGGCTTTGGTTGATTAAAGTCAACCGATCAACTAAACTCAAATCCTATTTCTGTCCTTCTCGAATTTCATCCAAAATTCCACTTGTAAGCTTTAACATACCCAACTTAAATCCAAAAGAAGTTCTCTCACATACTAAACTCAAATCTCGAAATTTCTTGACCAATTCCAACTCTTTCACCATCAACGCCGACATATGCAATGATTTCCGACTCAATGCATCTGCTACTACATTCGCTTTACCCAGATGGTAATTCAAACCAAAATCATAATCCTTTAATAGCTCTAACCACCTTCTTTGCCTTGCATTCAATTCCTTTTGATCAAAGAGATACTTCAAACTCTTGTGGTCACTAAACACTTCAAACCTCGCACCAAACAAATAATGCCTCCAAAGTTTCAACACGAACACAACGGCGGCCAACTCTAAGTCATGCGTCGGATAATTCTTCTCATGCACTTTGAGTTGCCTCGAAGCATAAGCCACAACTTGGTTATTCTGCATCAACACACCTCCTAAACCCATCAAAGAAGCATCACAATACACAACGAACGGTTCTTCCGGGTTTGGCAAAATCAAAACAGGGGCTGTCGTCAACCTTCGCTTAAGTTCTTGGAAACTCGCTTCACACTTGGCATCCCAAACAAAAGCTTGACCCTTCCTAGTCAACTGCGTCAACGGCAACGATAACTTAGCGAATCCTTCAATAAACTTCCGATAATAACCGGCTAAACCAAGAAAACTTCTAATCTCAAAAACTGACTTCGGAGTCTCCCATTGCGATACCGCTTCAACCTTCAACGGATCAACCGCAATACCATTACTCGAAATTACATGACCAAGGAAACTAACTTCCTTCAACCAAAACTCACACTTAGAAAGCTTTGCAAACAATTGCTTCTCTTTCAACACAGATAACACAATCTTCAGATGCTCGACATGCTCTTCTTCGCTCTTCAAATAAACCAAGATGTCGTCGATAAACACAACCACAAACTTATCCAAATAAGGATGGAAAATCCTATTCATGTACTCCATAAATACACTTGGTGCATTAGTCACACCAAATGGCATCACAGAATACTCATAGTGTCCATATCTCGTTCTAAAAGCAGTCTTCTGAATATCCTCAGCTTTCACACGAATCTGATGATACCCAGATCTCAAATCAATCTTGCTGAACACACTCGCACCAACCAACTGATCCACCAGATCATCAATCCTTGGAAGTGGATACTTGTTCTTGATAGTCACCTTGTTCAACTGTCTGTAATCCACACAGAGCCTCATAGAACCCTCTTTCTTCTTAACCAACAACACCGGTGCACCCCACGGCGACACACTCGGACGAATAAACCTCTTTTCAAGCAAATCCTCAAGTTGACTCTTCAACTCTTTCAATTCTGATGCCGACATACGATAAGGAGCCATCGATATCGGACTAGTTCCAGGAATCAAATTTATTGAAAACTCCACCTCTCGCTCCGGTGGTAAATCCTTTATCTCTTCAGGGAAAACTTCCGGAAAATCTCTAACAATTGGTAAAGCACCAATCTCTTCACTTTCACAAATTCCCAAAGTTGCCATAAGCATAAATACCTTAGCTCCATCTTGCACTGATTCTTTCACTTGTCTCGCTGTCATAAACAAATCTCTTGCAACGTCCGATTCCGGAAAAAATAACAGTCTTGTCAAAACAGTTAATATATACCCGGTTGAGTTCCAACCAATTCATCCCAAGGATGACATCGAGTTGGTCTAGGTGAAGACACACTAAATCAATTCCAAAATCTTTACCGAAGATACTCAACGGACAATTCAAACAAACATACGGTGTAGTTACCGAACCCATAGCAGGAGTATCAATAACCATACCGCCACCAATCACAGACAACTCAAGATTCAACCTTCTAACACAATCCAAAGAAATAAAAGAATGCGTAGCTCCGGTATCAATTATAGCGATCAAAGGTGTACCATTAATGAAGCACGTACCTCAGATCAATCGATCGTTGCCAGCAGTCTCAGATCCAGATAGAGCGAACACTTTTCCGCTCCCTTG
Organism: Lathyrus sativus; assembly: GCA_963859935.3. Taxonomy (NCBI): domain Eukaryota; kingdom Viridiplantae; phylum Streptophyta; class Magnoliopsida; order Fabales; family Fabaceae; genus Lathyrus; species Lathyrus sativus. The sequence continues at coordinate 582,768,412 of OZ012740.1, read as the reverse complement.
ATTCTTCTTAGGCTTATCACACTTGGTACTAATGCGTCCTTGCTCGCCACAGTTGTAGGAAGTCACACCGGTACCGCTTCTACACTCAAGAGCCTTGTGGCCTGGCTTGCCACACTTGAAACACTTTTGTTCAACAGTTTTGCATTCGGGAGCACAATTTCCCGCTTCACCACAATTATAGCATCTAACCGGAGTAGAAACTCCCCCACTTGGCCTCTTGCTATAACCCATTCTCTGCTTTCCTTTGTCTGCAGGAGTCACATAAGGTTTTCCTCTGAATGGACCTTTCCCTTTCTTATCACTTAAACTCTTGTAGTGGCTAGACCGAGCCCTACTGTCTTCATCATAGATTCTGCTCTTGTTCACTAACTCAGAAAACCGCCTGATTTCCTGATATCCAATAGCTTGTCTAATCTCGGGTCTCAAACCGTTCACAAACTTGAGGAACTTAGACCTCTCGGCATTAGCAGTATTGTAATGAGGACAAAATTTGATCAACTCTTCAAATCTTGCCGCATACTCCGCTACCGTCGAATTACCTTGCTTTAACTCAAGAAATTCAATCTCTTTCTTCCCTCGCACATCCTCTGGAAAATACTTCTCCAGAAAAGTCTCTCTGAACAGATCCCAAGTGATCACAATATCTTCTTCCTCAAATCTTTGGCGAGTATTACCCCACCAATCTTCAGCTTCTTCTTCGAGCATGTGAGTCCCAAACTGCACCTTTTGTGCATCTGAGCAACTCATAACCCGAAAAATCTTCTCCAGAGCTTTCAACCAAATCTGCGCTTTGTCAGGCTCATGGGTTCCCTTGAAAATCGGAGGATTATTCCTTTGGAACCTTCCCAAAGCACGGAATTCATCATCAGCATTATTCCCCACATTGACATTGGCAGGAGGATTCTGCCCAATCGCTCCCGCCAACCTTATCAAAGCTTCTGCGATCGCTTCATCGTTCCTCCCTGCAACCATCTCGATTCCAACAACAGAACCACGTAAGAACGACCAATATTGATAATGCAACACACGCATATCAATAACACACAGGGAAAACACTCTAACAACTTGGCCGGACGGACCGACCTGCTCTGATACCACTATTGTAACACCCCCTTCTATACCCCCAAATAAATGCATATACAAATTTATCAGAGTGAAAATTTTAGAATAAGGTATAAAGGAAGAATGTCACAATTTCACCAATGAAACACTTTAACATTTGCTCCATAAAATATGTAACATTTCCATATTTTTAGAAATCACATTTCAACCTCAAAATTTAAGCGGAAGATAAAATCATTTCCAAAATATTAATTCACGCACAGATAAGATATCCAGATTAATACATCATGTCAGGTAATTACAAAACCACATCAGCTGATACATCGCAATGTATCACAAAAGAACAACCATACTAGTCTAACTACCCGGTGTTACATAATCAGAGCAGTCCGACTCAAAAGAATGAAGCTATACTTCACAAAAGAAAGACTCCAGCATCCTAATCTGCAATGCCTCGTAGAGCATTATAAAACAGCAGAAGGGTGAGAAATATTACCATAATAATCAAAGCATAAGATTATATATATATAGGTAATCATATAATTCAACTCCATATTTATCACCACAATTCACCCTCTTAGTCATATATATTTACCACACATATATAGACAACATGAATATTCATAAAAGCATTCCCACATCATGCATACACTCACATTTCCACAATTTATCATTCATATATAAGCATCTCTTCATGCATATATTATATTACAATGTGACACAACAACTCAATGCAACTCATGCAATGCGGTACCGACTCTCATTATCATTTTTCGGTTTTTACATTAAACCGGGTCCACTCTTCTAGACCGATAACCCGTTATCATTTTTCAGTTTTTACATTAAACCGAGTCCACTCTTCTAGACCGATAACAACAAAGGCCCGTCCTCTAAGCCTTCAAACCCACTCTTCTAGGTTTGGGACAAGCCACTAGTTTCCATGAAACTGACGGACATTGCCTCTTAACTAAATGATGCATGTACAATCAACCACAACAAATGCACTTAAGACTGACATCTTAATCTCATGCATTCAAATAATTCATCTCTTCAAGAATTACACAATGATTGCACATACAACATATATCACAACAATCAAGGTATTCACATCACAATACCGATCATACAATTACAAGTTATGCACACATATTTACAATGTTCTCATGCACACTCATCACATAATTGTATACACATCAAGCATTCACAAGTTCATTAAATAATACACACATAATCACCTATTATGTTCACATGTATTTATACTTGATGCAATTAACATTCAAATCACAATTCTAGGATTCACGCCCGTAGGCTACCCACAGCACACATCATCACAATAGTACATGAACTATGCGATTAATCAAGCAATAAACCATAGTCGAACCACACAATCAACCTATGGATAAATCTCAAATAAAAAATCAACCTGTCATACTCGCTACTCCTTCGCTAAGCGAACTCCTAGCGAGTATTCGCTACTTGTTCGCCTGGCGAACGTGCTAGCGAATCTCAACAGAAGTTACTGACTTCCTTCGCTACCTGCTCGCTACAGCGAGCTTCCCAGCGAATCGTTCGCTATCTCTTCGCTACACTTTCGCTACCAGCGAACACACCAAAATCCATTCTGTCCAAGTCTGGGACCATTCACTACTTGTTCGTTGAGCAAGCTCCTTGCGAGCATTCGCGACCTGCTCGCCTAGCGAGCTGCTAGCGAGTGTCTGCGTATTTTGTTTTTCACTTACTGTTATCCAACTCAACCAACTCCAAAAACTCCAAATCTCACTAATCCAACTCCAATACTCTTAGTCTAACATTTCTAGACTATTCTACATCATCTATTTCAGATTTTAATCGATTAAATCACAGTTCTACCGATTAAATCCAACTTTGCCCTAAATGGAAAAGGATGGAAACTACCCCACAATCCAAACCCAACATACATAATAGTATACAATGATCAAATAGCAATGTTTCTCACCCTTACCTCGATTAATCGGAGCTTCGATGTTGGTTCTTGATGATTTTCCACTTTCCTCTTCTTCTCCTCCCTTTCTCTTCTTCTTTCTCTCTTTCTCTTCTTCTTTCTCTTCTATTTCTTTTACCTTACTATCTTTTCTTTTCTCTTCTACTTTCCTTATATACTTCCTTATTTTCTTTCCTTCCCATTTCTCTCTCAATTCTCTATTAATTTCCAATTAATAAAAATTAATTTCCAACATTAATAAAAATCCCACTAAATCAATTAATTACTATAATTAATTATTTAATGAAATTCGGGCTGTTACACTTTGCAATTAAGAGTCACACTGGAAAACCTAACTTGATATTAAACAAAAATAGGGCCATCTTGAACTCTTGTCATTTGGATCACAAATGAGCCATAACTTTCACCATGAACCAAATTCTCGACGACTTGAAATCAGCAGGTAATGACTTGGTATGAACTGCATTATGAATGCACCAAAATCCTGACTGCAAATGCACTGATCTCTTGATGGTTCCCACTCATGAAACACTATAATCCTTGCATAGCATGACAACAAACCCTAGTTAGAAGCTTAGCCCCACACCACTTGAATTGTTACAAACCTTGGCCTTGACTTTGAAACCAAACCTTGCCTGCCTGGATACCTTGAATTCAATCATACAACAAGCCGAAACGATATATATTTTTTTGATTAAATGAAAGCTATACACAGCTAGGACAAATTTAGGGTATGACAGATATTTAATGTAAATTTTTTTTATTAATTAATTTTATTTTTAATTTTTTATTAATATTTTCTTTTTAAAAACTATAAAACATAATTTTTAATTTTTTTTATTCTTGTCTTATCATAAAAAAACACAAAAACATGATTTTTAATTCTTTTAATTCTTGTCTTATTATAAAAAAACACAAAAAATATAATTTTTAATTCTTTTTATTCTTGTCTTATAATAAAAAATTCAAAAACATGATTTTTAATTCCTTTTATTCTTATTTTGTCATAAAAAACATAAAAATATGATTTTTAATTCCTTTTATTCTTGTCTTATTATAAAAAACAAAAAAAACATTGTGTTAATTGTTATTATCATTCTTGCCTATTTTCTAATGCTATATATATGCATTAGAAAAAAATAAAGGGTACACACACAAAATAAAAAACACTCATACCTTATCTTCCTCACATCCAAACCGCAAAGTTTTTTACAAATCACGACGTGACATTGAGAAAAAGAGGCGGAGGCACGGCGAAAAAGGTGAAACCGCGGGAGAAAATGTTGGCAGAATGAAGGAAGAAGAAGGGAGGTTGTGCTTGGTAAATTTGAGAAAGAGAAGAAGCAGTTTGATCTTGCTAACGTTTTTGGAGGAAGATAGTCATTTGGAGTGGGTCTTGGGCTTATACTATCAGCCTACACAGTTTGCTTTGCATAAAAAAAATTTGTGTCATGCTATTCTTTTTTAAGATACTTATGAACTTTCTAATTATAAGCCCGATTATTTTTACTACTTTGTTTTTTTTTCTTTTTTCTTTCTCTATTTTACATTATTTTTATAATTAAGTTTTTTTCATAGTTTTTTTAGAATTCGATATCATTTTTGTTCAATATGGTAAAATGTGAACCTTGGTCTATTTTTTTAGGTATGGATTATGTCCTAATTAAACGTTAGCATTAATTCTTGATTAAATTCTTAGTGTTGAATGGATTTGGTTTTGATGTTAATCGATTTTGAATTAGATTATGATCCTGGTTTTTTTCCTTGGCTAAGTTCTTATGAATATTCTAATTAATCTTTGTCTTGATCTCGACACACATGATTGAGGACTGGATTTAATGCTTGGTATTGTTGGTTGTTTGCTTCTAAATTGTTACCCCCCCCCCCTTAGGATGTTGATTCAACCTTATCTTCGATAAATTGAATTAGTATAGACTTTAGGTTTTGAGCTATTGCATGATAATTTCTAGAATAGCTCCGCTTTTAATCTCAATATTAGGTCATAAAATTAGGTTAGTCCCTCAGGACATTAACTTAGATAACTTACTAGTTAAATTCTCATTCTCCCACAAGAGAATTAGACACGAGTCATCTATGTAGACGATATATAATTCTCCTACCCCATAATATAATCGAGGAAGATGTAGAATCTTTTTCGCTTGAGAGAGGTATGTGGCATGCTTGTCGATTATAAATCCGAGTTAGAGCCCTTCTCCCAATGTGAAGCAAAGAACGTCTTCCACATGTTTGTGGTGGTTTTAAGTCGAGTATTCTCTCTAAGATGACGACTTGTCTCTTATCCTAAAATCAATCAACAACCTCCCTCCTAGAACCTTGGCCACAGTCAAGAGTTCCTCGTCCCGTTAGGGAAACTACGAATGCTCTGATTCCATTCCTGTCAGGATACGTAGGCACAAGATGCGATGTCTTGGTGAGCATACTTAGAAATAAACCCCTAGATCTCTTACTCTTAACAAACTACGATAACACAAATACTAACAAGAGGTTCCTGTAGAGTACTACAGATGCTTAAGATGCTAATATCATCCCTAAATTTAACTAACCCCCGAAACTTAGATTTTCTAGCTTTGCATGGCGTTGCATACTCATGGGTTATTTTGATCTTTTACCCTTCCCTTGGACAAATTAAAGACCGGTGGTGAATAATGATATGTGATTCAGAAAGGATCATTTCCTTTTGACTTTCATTGATCAAATGCTTGAGCGATTAGCTAAGCACTCCTATTTCTGCTATTTAGACAGTTATTCAGGATTCTTTCAAATCCCTATTCAGCCTGATGACCAAGAAAAGATAACCTTCACTTGTCCTTATGGTATATTTGCCTATCGATTAATGTCATTTGGATTATGTAATGCTCCCGCAACATTCCAAAGATGCATGATGTCAATCTTTGTTGACTTTATAGACGGCATCATGGAAGTATTTATGGATTATTTTTCTGTTTGTGGGTAGAGTTTTGAAGGATGCTTATCGAACCTAGAAATGGTACTTGAAAGATGCGCAAAAGTAAATCTCGTGTTAAATTGGGAAAAATGCCATTTCATGGTCCGACAAGGAATCGTACTTGGACGCATAGTGTCTGATAAGGGGATTGAAGTAGATAAAGCAAAAATAGAAATTATATAAAACCTTCAACCTCCTAAAACCGTAAGAGAAATACGAAGTTTCTTAGGAGACACCGGTTTCTACCGACGATTCATTAAGGATTTCTCTAAAATCACTAAACCACTGACTGGCTTATTAATGAAAGACGTTGAATTCATTTTCAATGCAAATGCCAGAAATCCTTTGAACAGTTAAAAACAACTCTCATTACCGCACCCATCATGCAACCACTTGATTGGAGGTTACCGTTTGAAAGCATGTGTGTCGCTAGTGATTATGTCGTAGGTGTAGTTCTAGGACAGAGAAAAGATAAAAAGCTTCATGCGATTTATTACGCTAGTAGAACCCTGGACCCTGCGCAAATGAACTACGCCACCACAAAAAAGGAACTTCTAGTTGTCGTGTTCGCTTTGGCTAAATTTCGTTCTTACTTAGTAGGAGCAAAGATAATTATCTATATTGATCATGCCGCAATCAGGTACCTATTTGTAAGAGCAAGATTTGTCTCTACAGGATAATCTCTATGTTTTGATGATAACAATTGAGTATTTGTGAAAGAACCATTTTATGGTTTAATGTTTGTTATGTGCAGGTCATATTAAATTAAATATATTAGACCAAACAAACAGAAGCAACGTGTGCAGCTAGTAACTTATAGAGTTACTTAGTGTGACGTCATGAAGCGCATGTGAGAAGCTAGTTTGCTTATGCATCTGATCACCATCACTAAAGAGCCAAGGGTGCTGGATATTGCAGTTGCAATGCTCCTGTGGTTTCTGCTCTGGAGAAGTGCATCTGATCTGAAAGCAAATGAAGCTCAGTGAAGAAGCAAGTTTGTTTCTACATCTGATCATGTTCAGTAAAGAATCAAGGATGCTGGATATTGCAGTTGCAATGCATCTATAGATTCTGCTCTGAGTTATGCATCTGATCTGGAAGCTAACGAGCACCTCTGAAGACTGGTTCTGAAGGTCAAGACTCTGAAGACTCTAAAGACTCTGATGACTTGAAGTTCTGAAGGCTGAAGGCTCTGAAGACCAAGTGCGTCAAGACTCTGAAGATTGGTTCTGAAGGTCAAGACTCTGAAGACTCTAAAGACTCTGAAGACAGGCTCTGAAGGTCAAGACTCTGAAGACAGGTTCTGAAGGTCAAGACTCTGAAGAAGTGTTCTGAAGGTCAAGGCTCTGAAGATTCTGAAGACATGGTTTCTGAAGAATTAGTCATGAAGATTCTCAAGATTGTTTCAGAGGAAACTTAGTTCTTGGAATGCTGAAGACTGGATTCTGAAGTGGAAGATTGTGTCAGAAGAAGATTCATCCAGATGCAAGACATGTTACATCAGATAAGTTGTTACTGTTCAAATCTGATAAATCATGTGCTTATGGAAAAGGACAAGAAAGTGATGTCATCCAACACGTGCTCATTCTATCCGTTGGAATATGACCGTTGGAAATAGAAAGGACTTTTCTATCCTCACAACGTCATTCTTGGAAGCACTATAAAAGGAAGAATCATTTGTTTATTCAAATGTTTTTGAAGCAGCTGAAGCATTGGATTGGCTCTTGCGCTGTTGCGCTACTGCTACTGCTGCAAAGAAAAGAAAAGCTTAATGGAAAAGAAGCCTTAGTGCTCACAAATAGAAAAGCTTTTAAGCATATAGAAACTGTTTTAATAATCTCTTAGAGAGTTATTATTAGAATTAGTTTTGTATTAGGAAGCAAGGAGTTGTTGCTCATTACTTGCTATGTGCTAAACTTGGAGTTATTAGCTTGCTAGGAAGCACCATTGTAATCTCCGGCAACATAAAAATTCTATTTTAGAATTAGTGGTTCCTCAAGTGATCTAGTGAAGATCAGTATACTTGAGATGACAAGTGACAGTAGTCATTTGTGGAAATCCTAATAGGAGATCTTTAGTGATCGGATTCTATTAAGGTGTCAATGGACGTTATATCCTTGGGGATCCCTGAACGTGTCATTGTCAAATTGTTAGTCACTTGCAGTTAGCTTGTGCATCTGTAATCAGTTTGGTTATAGAGGACTAAGTCCTTAATTGATTAAGGCGAAATCACCTTGGAAGGGTGGACTGGATTAGCTTGAGAGTTGCTCAAGTGAACCAGGATATATGATGTGTTCTTTACTTATGCTTTATCATTTATGCTTCCGCAATGTATTTAATATAAGCGCATAAAAGCATCAAGTGAAGAAGAAGATAAGAAAAGGAAAAAGTTTTATTAAGGCATAAACCCAATTCAATCCCCCCCTTTCTTGTGTTTATTTCTCACCTTCAATTGGTATCAGAGCTCCGGTTCTGTTATTGATGGATATCAAACACCTAACAGTGTCAGATAAAGATCTATAGGCCGTGTGAAGAAGTATTTTTGGGGATTTTTCACCGTTCTTACAATTTCAGCCTCACATCAGCTTTTGAGGATGATGAGTTCTAAAATTGTAATCTATTTGGTTACTTGAGCAAGTCACTGATTCTATGAAGTTTGAAATTTGAAGTGTTGAAGCCTTCAACAACAAATCTCCTCCAGAAGATTCTGAAAAAAGAATGAAGAATCAACTGACAAGAAAGATTCATCAGATAAGAAGATATATCTGTTGAATGCTGATGTAAAATATGTTTGGATTTTCAACATATTTGCTCAAAGATTAAAATCTTCAGCAAGCAAGAAATCTTGATTTCTAAAGATTAATTCTGGTGAGTATGAGATGTTTTCAAGAAACGTATTAGTCCACACTTGACTTTCTCATGACAACTCATTGGAATTTATCTTAAGTAAGAAAAGATATATTGTTGGCTAATGAATCCTATTCATCAGAACGCCATAATATAGTCTGCAAAAAAAGGGCAAGTTCAGAAAAATGTTCAAATCTGGAAGAAATGATTCTTCAGATTCAAAGCATTTGAAAGTTGCTATTCTTGAAGAAGCATCAAAGAGTTCTGCAGAGGTTTCAAGAAAGGCAATATTCATCAACTCATCTGGATATGATGAATTCAGAAGATCTGATTTGTAGTAAGCATGGACAATTAAGTTCTGTTAACTTGAGATGTTATCTCAGTTGAACAAACTGAAATTGGTCAGATGTTTTCAGGCATTATTTTTTCAGAAATTCTTAATGAATGTTTTGAGAAATAAAGTTGTGTGGAAAGATACAAGGACAATAGTCATCTTGTCTGAGGTAAAAAGGATTTAAATCTCTGGTGTTATTCAATCTGAATAAGTCAGTAGATATTCTTTTTTTAAGAGCAGATGTTTCTGTTAAACTCTGTTGATCTAACTCTTTACAAGTTAGCTCAGCATTGTAAGAGCAAAATTGTCAGTCAGACTGTGTCTCTTGATACATCTGAGTTTGATGATAATTGTATCTAGATTGGATCTGTATTTGTTTCAAGTAGACAAATTCAGAAGATGTAGCCTGATGGAAGCTAGATGCTCTCTACTCATGAAGATCAGAATATCTGTGCTTTGAGGATATCTCTCATGAATCAGATAGATGTTGTTGTGATTAATGAAGACGTTGGAGAATCAGAAGCAGATTGTGTTCCAGCTGAAGAAACAGAAGCTACCCCAGATGCTATTCAATTAGATGCTTCTGAAGAATCAACCATAAGAAGTTTCCTCCAGAATCAAATCTTCTCTTCCAGAAGAGACGTTCATTGAAAAGAAGGATGATTCTAGAAGAACAAGATTCTTTCTTCTCAAAGCTTGTCAGCAAGAAGCTTTTGACTATACAAAAGATAGGTGCTTCTGTGACAAGGTTAGAATTCATATTCTTGTCAATCTCCTTTGTTGATCATTATAACATCATATAAATTAGATAAATATTGAAAAATACTTTTTAATGGTTTTTGAAGAAGTAGTATGTGTTCATCAACTTCTCATTTTTTTGAAAACTATTTTTTTGTCAAAAGAAAAGTTTATACTACTCTTTTCATAAGACTATTATGGAAGATATTTTAAATCTGTCAGATTTATGTTAATGATATTTTCTTTAGAAACATATACTTCACTTGGAAAGGAGTTTGTTGAGTGTATGCAGGCAGTAGCTAAAACTAGCATTCTAGAAGTGGCTAGTGAAGTCAGATCAGAAGCTGTACAGAAAAGTTCTGTAACACTGATTTTGTAGAGGCTCTGTCTATCAAGACATCTCTCCTTCAAGTGTTGGTGATTCTGAAGCAAAGCTACAGAAGCAAGGCTACTGAAGTAAAGCATCAGAAGCAAAACAACTGAGGCAGTAGACACTTTCATTTGGTATCAGTATAGATTCAAAAGAAAGGCTACAGAGGCAAGGTACACAAGCTACAGAGGCAAGTTACAGAAGAATCTGATGAAGCAACGCTACAAGAGATTCTGAAAGTTGTTAAGAAGTAACTCTATAGAAGACTCTAGGCAAAGAGTATAAAGCAATTGGTCAGAAGCTCCGAGGTTTAGATTTTGCATGGCTCTGAAACGTCAGCAACACAACTCACTTCTGGATAACAAGGAATCCTGAAGATTGAAGATCTAGTTTGATCTGAAACATACCTCTGGATGAACTGTTTGCTGAAACATTCACTAGAGCTAAGCTGCATAGATCTGAAGCTAAGGATATAATGCAAGGAATCATTTCCATCAGTTGGTATCAGACTCTTATCAGTCTCCAACCTTCTGTTAATGATCAGAAGAACTTACTAACATAACAGAAATAGTTATGGTTAGAAAGTCTGATGTAGAGAATCTCGTTAGAAGATTAAGCAATAGCTTTGAAGAATTCTAAAGCTAATTCATAAAGGATAAATTCTTGGTGTAAGAAGATATAGCTTTCATCTGGAAACAAGTTATTTGGAAGATAAAGAAGCGTGATCTTTAGTATCAAATTGGATGATCTGAAGATGAAGACCAAAGGAAGAATCTGGATTGTGTAACTACTGATCAAGTTGAATCAAACATCAGAAGAGATATACTTCTGAAGAAGTTGTTTCAATTCAGATGAAGAATGTAGCAGACAGAAGGATAATCTTTCAGAGAGTAGCCATCTAAGACTCTCATGCATTCAATGTATACTCTGAGAAAGAAAGAGGGTAGTAAAATGGTAGTATCAGAAGCTCTACAAAGGTATGAATTGTACTCTTCTGTATTTTACTGTTTCTAGTCCAAATATTTTTTTTAGTATATGTGCATGTGCTTGATTCCACTCAGATCCTAAAGAATCCCTTTTAACATTTGTTAAGAGATTTCTAAGGTATCTGAAAGGTACTACTAACGTGACTCTGTGTTGCAGAAAACCAGATAACTATTTTTAGTAGGTTTCTGTTATGATAATGTTACTAAAGACAGAGTTAGTTGCAAAAGTACCTCTGGATAGCACTCTCCCTTAAAAAAAGCAAAATACTACAAAATGCTGATTGAAGTATCAGATGCTCTAGATGAAGTATCAAATGAAGGACATTCATTTCCATAAGATTGAAGAATCAGAATGCAAATTGTTGACACATCACCTTCAATTGATATCAGATGCTGCTAAAAAAATCTGAGCAAATATGAAGTTGTAGACCATCAGAAGATTTGGATCATCTGGAGATCTGGTTAAAAGATTAAGTTTTGAAGATGGCTTGTGAAATCAAACGTTGATACTTCTAAAGTATAGTGTTTTGATGTTGAAGAAACGAGCTGAAATAGTTTTATTATTTCACACCTTCAATTGGGATCTTCAATTGAAGCAAAGCATCAGATAACTCTGAGCAAAACTTCAGAAGATGTTTGAATGAAGACACAGAAGGTTCTGAGCGCAGAACTTTGAAGCAAAAAATTCAGAGTAAACCACTAGCACAAACCTCTGAATTTCACACCTTCAATTGGGTATCAAACCTTTCAAAAGAAAGAATCAAAGCAAGGCCAGAACAAGCACTTCAACTCTGGAACTTGAGAATTCTTGAGATATTTCTTCAATTGGTATTAGACTCTGAAATTGGATATATTTCAATTTATTCTAAGGACTGGAATAATTGGTATCAAGATCAAGCCAGAAGGAAGAAGGAATTTCAACTTTCTTGTCTAAATCTCGCAGAAGAAGATTCCTGAAAAGAAACTTCCAGATTGGTACAAGAAGCTGAAGATGCTAAGAAGACTAAGCAAATTGTTATAGTTGGTTCTTCTTCTGAAATTACTCTTGTACGTTGAGAACGTGGCATTAGTAAGTATAAAGGAGATCAACAAGCTATGAAGGATGTACAAGTTGTCAGAGAAAGATCTGCTGATCAGAAACTTGTCAACAATCCTCGTCAGAGCATGCTTCTACAAACTCTGAAGAGTTGTCACTCTCCAAGAAGCAGGGGGAGATATAGAAGATGAAATCTGGAAAAGATATCAACCTACCTTATTGGTATCAATCTGTGAGAAGTAAGTTCTCAGGGGGAGAAATGAAAGATGATTAAGTTCTCAGGTGCTATCTCTCAACTCCTATCTTTTTAATTTCTGACATTAAAAAGAGAGAAATATTTTTTCTTAAAATCTATTTTTTCAATGAAAAAAACTCTAACTTTTTGATGATGTCAAAAAGGGGGAGAAATGAAGATGATTTTGATATAATCTGGAAAATAGTATATAACAGGGAAAATGAAATGGGGAGAAATGGAAAATGTTTTTGAGAAATAGAATATAGCTTTGATATATTCTATAACCTGAAATAGAATGCAAAACATATAAACTGCTTTTATTACTAAATGTGTGTTTGATGTTTTTCCGAGGAACTCTGAACAAGTTCACTAGGCACTCTAAACAGGAGAATTGAAAGAAATCTGAGCTCAAATGAACTGGTGTTCATATAATAGAAGTTATACACTTCGTGAACATAGATTCAAAATCAGATGGACCCAATACTGTTCAGAGATCTGAAAGTTAAAGTCATATGGAATCAGAATGTTTAGAAGATGTAAATTGTCTGTGAATATGATAATCAGAGCACAAGAATCAAAAATCTTCATAGAAGTAAGATTTGGATTCAGAATCAGAATCAGAATCATGAGTATCATGTATTGGTGTCAGACTAAGAACCAACATGGGTATCAGACTCAGATTCAATATTGGAATCAGATTCAGAAGTAAACATTCTATTAGTTTCTATTGGTATCAGAATGCTTCAAGAGATCAAAAATCTGAGAAGAAAGCAAGTCTGAGAAAGCAAGAATCAAGACTGTATCAAGATCAGAAGATCCAAATATCTGACATACTGTAATCAGGGGGAGTTCTCCCAGGAAGGTTCATAAGTCAGGATATTTGATTTTCACCCAGTCTGAAACTCAGGGGGAGTCTCTCATGTGTTGAAGATCAAGAGAAAATGCCTTAGAAGATTCTGAAGTTATATGACTCTGATACGATGCTTAGAGAAGACAAGTTCTAAAGATCTGAAGATGAAAGTTCTGTTGAACTAGTCCAGATGCTGAAGACTTATGCTATCTTATATCGTAGGGAAGTATTCCTTCTATTCTACTCTATTTGATTATGTTTTATCAAATTTATTTTTGTAAGTCTTCGGATCAGAGTATGTCTCTAAACAAGCATAAAAATGTTTTAAAGGTTAACACATTCAGGGGGAGCAGTTGCTTAGAACTCTGAATAGGTTAATGCTTGGTGATTACCCTGTATAAAATGTTCTATCAAAATACATGTTTTTGTCATCATCAAAAAGGGGGAGATTGTAAGAGCAAGATTTGTCTCTACAGGATAATCTCTATGTTTTGATGATAACAATTGAGTATTTGTGAAAGAACCATTTTATGGTTTAATGTTTGTTATGTGCAGGTCATATTAAATAAAATATATTAGACCAAACAAACAGAAGCAACATGTGCAGCTAGTAACTTATGAAGTTACTTAGTGTGACGTCATGAAGCGCATGTGAGAAGCTAGTTTGCTTATGCATCTGATCACCATCAGTAAAGAACCAAGGGTGTTGGATATTGCAGTTGCAATGCTCCTGTGGTTTCTGCTCTGGAGAAGTGCATCTGATCTGAAAGCAAATGAAGCTCAGTGAAGAAGCAAGTTTGTTTCTACATCTGATCATGTTCAGTAAAGAATCAAGGATGCTGGATATTGCAGTTGCAATGCATCTATAGATTCTGCTCTGAGTTATGCATCTGATTTGGAAGCTAACGAGCAACTCTGAAGACTGGTTCTGAAGGTCAAGACTCTGAAGACTCTGATGACTTGAAGTTCTGAAGGCTGAAGTCTCTGAAGACCAAGTGCGTCAAGACTCTGAAGACTGGTTCTAAAGGTCAAGACTCTGAAGACTTTGAAGACAGACTCTGAAGGTCAAGACTCTGAAGACAGGTTCTGAAGGTCAAGACTCTGAAGAAGTGTTCTGAAGGTCAAGGCTCTGAAGATTCTGAAGACATGGTTTCTGAAGAATTAGTCGTGAAGATTCTCAAGATTGTTTCAGAGGAAACTTAGTTCTTGGAATGCTGAAGACTGGATTCTGAAGTGGAAGATTGTGTCAGAAGAAGATTCATCCAGATGCAAGACATGTTACATCAGATAAGTTGTTGCTGTTCAAATCTGATAAATCATGTGCTTATGGAAAAGGACAAGAAAGTGATGTCATCCAACACGTGCTCATTCTATCCGTTGGAATATGACCGTTGGAAATAGAAAGGACTTTTCTATCCTCACAACGTCGTTCTTGGAAGCACTATAAAAGGAAGAATCATTTGTTTATTCAAATGTTGTTGAAGCAGCTGAAGCATTGGATTGGCTCTTGCGCTGTTGCGCTACTGCTACTGCTGCAAAGAAAAGAAAAGCTTAATGGAAAAGAAGCCTTAGTGCTCACAAACAAAAAAGCTTTTAAGCATATAGAAACTGTTTTAATAATCTCTTAGAGAGTTATTATTAGAATTAGTTTTTGTATTAGGAAGCAAGGAGTTGTTGCTCATTACTTGCTATGTGCTAAACTTGGAGTTATTAGCTTGCTAGGAAGCACCATTGTAATCGCCGGCAACACAAAAATTCTATTTTAGAATTAGTGGTTCCTCAAGTGATCTAGTGAAGATCAGTATACTTGAGATGACAAGTGACAGTAGTCATTTGTGGAAATCCTAATAGTAGATCTTTAGTGATCAGATTCTATTAAGGTGTCAATGAACGTTATATCCTTGGGGATCCCTGAACGTGTCATTGTCAAATTGTTAGTCACTTGCAGTTAGCTTGTGCATCTGTAATCAGTTCGGTTATAGTGGATTAAGTCCTTAATTGATTAAGGCGAAATCACCTTGGAAGGGTGGACTGGATTAGCTTGAGAGTTGCTCAAGTGAACCAAGATATATGATGTGCTCTTTACTTATGCTTTATTATTTATGCTTCCACAATGTATTTAATATAAGCACATAAAAGCATCAAGTGAAGAATAAGATAAGAAAAGAAAAAAGTTTTATTAAGGCAGAAACCCAATTCAATCCCCCCCTTTCTTGTGTTTATTTCTCACCTTCACTATTGAATACAAAGGACGCCAAACCAAGACTCCTAAGATGGATACTACTACTGCAAGAATTTGATTTAGAAATCAAAGACAAGAAAGGTACTAAAAATGTAGTAGTTGATCATTTATCGAGAATGAAGGATATTAAGCCTGAGCAAGTGCCTATCAATGATGATTTTCGTTATGAGAGACTCATAGCTCAGTTAGAAAACACAGTTGAACGATCTTTAACATACAATGAGACTGAAACAAAAGAAGTCGTGGAAGCAATCTTACTGAAGCCACACTGTCGTGGTATGCTGACTTTGTCAACTACTTAGCAGCTGGTGTTCTTCCACCAGATTTAACTTACCAACAAAAGAAAAAATTATTCCACGATCTTAAACATTATTATTGGGATGAACCTTTGCTTTTCAAGAGAGATGCCGATGGTATCTTCCGTCGGTGTGTTCCCGAAGACGAAGTTGAAAATATAATCTCTCACTGTCATTCTGCTCCCTATGGAGGACATGCAAGCACTTCAAAGACTTGTGCTAAGATTTTACAGTCTGACCTCTTTTGGCCCACTCTATGGAAAAATTTCCATATCGCGATCATAAACTGCGATCGGTGCTAACGCACCGACAATATCTCTAGACGCGACGAAATGCCAATGAAAAGAATTTTGGAAGTAGAAGTCTTTGACGTGTGGGGAATTGATTTCATTGGACCATTCCCGTCGTCTTTTGGTAACAAGTACATACTCGTTGTTGTTGATTATGTGTCGAAATGGATCGAGGCTATAAATTCTCCAAAAAATGATGCACGAGTAGTGATTAGACTTTTCAAGAACATAATTTTTCCTAGATTCAGTGTGCCGAGACTAGTCATCAGTGATGGTGGCTCTCATTTTATTTCAAGGATTTTTGAAAAAATCTTAACGAAATATGGAGTCTGACACCATGTATCAACATCCTATCACCCGCAAACCAGCGGGCAAGTAGAGGTTTCAAACAGAGAAATTAAACAAATCTTAGAAAAAACAGTTGCGACCTCTAGGAAAGGCTGGTCTTCCAAATTACATGAAGCTCTGTGGGCATATAGGACAACCTATAAGACCCCAATAGGAACCACACTGTTTAAGCTAGTTTATGGAAAATCATGTCACATACCGATATAATTAGAGCATAAAGCGTATTGGGCCATTAAGACCCTTAACTTAGATTTTACTGCCGCAGGCGAAAAGAGAATTTTAGACATCCATGAACTAGAAGAGCTTAGGTTAGACGCTTACGAGAATTCCTGCATCTATAAAGAACGAACAAAAAAGTGGCATGATAAGTGCATATCGAGGAAAGAGTTCACTGAGGGTGACGTAGTACTCCTATTTAACTCTCGACTTAAACTCTTCCCAAGAAAACTCCACTCTAGGTGGTCTGGTCCCTTTGAGATAACAAAAGTTTTTCAAAATGGCGCAGTAGAAATAAAAGGAAAATCTAGTGAACCATTCATAGTTAACAAGTAGCGCCTGAAACATTACTATAACATTGAAAACAGAGACTACTCCGCCAGTCTAAAGCTTGCTGAGTTGCACACTCATCCCCAAAACTAGGAGAATTTAAAATTATGTCGAGCTTACGACATAAAACAAAGCGCTTGGTGGGAGACAACCCGCTTTTTAGTTTTACTGTTTATTTTTCTAATCTTTTATTTTTAATTTCTTTTATATGCTTTTCATTTTTCTGTTCCAAGAATAATCATGCAATCTTATCCATTTTATTTAGTCAGTACTAACTTGTGTTCATTGTCCACTTATATACAGGCTAGCTTAACATTACTTTGTTACTAACTTTAGTGATGAACCGAGTTGACTATATTGGCATTACCTTCAGAGGCAGAGCTCAGAGGAGGCGCTTTGAAGCCCTTACTCAGAGAGAGATGTCACTTACTATCTATCCAAATGGACCCACCATGACTAGATTAGTATTCGGGACAACGTTATGTACCTTCTCAACCAAATTGGTTGGGAGAATTCTGCTATCAATAGAAGATTTAGTTCTTACCGTAGGCTCACCCTAGAGTTCCTTAGCTCACTGGTTTACCAGCCCGACCACTGGTATGGATTCAGTAGTGGCCTTATCAGCTTTAGGATGTTTAACATGGACTACCATTTTAACCACCGAAAGATGTCCGAACTCCTATGATTTCCAAGCGGCCCTGATTCTTATACCATAGTACAAGAGGAACTAGTAACCAACCTTTAGTTAAAGTATTTATGGGGTAGCATTATCGAAAATAATCATCCTGAACCCAACACTATGTATTCTGAAAGCATCCATAACTCTGTCATCTGATACCTTCATAAGTTTCTTGATCACACCCTGTTTGGTAAAGAGGAAGACATTTACTCTGTATCGAACAACGGGCTTTTCATGCTTTATTGTGCTTCTCAGGCTCGACCCGTTAATGGGGCTGCCTTTATGATGGCCAATTTTAAACTTATAGCACAAGCCAACCACAGACCGATCATTATAGGAGGCCTAGTAACCATGATTGCCAATGCCATTGGACTGAGGCAACCGTTTCATAGCATTAACCCCTTAGATGCTATCGAACCTATGGATATTCCATTTTTCCTCAATCGTGGCATCAGTAGAAACCTTGGCCTTGGAACCTTTGAACTCCTGATTGATAACCAGGTTTTTCGTCTCTTTACCTTACCGAATTATAAAAGAACTAGTGTCCACAATCTGAATAATTGGTTGTATGACTTAGATGAACTAGAAGCTTCACCTTCACCCCCTGAGACCTCACAAATATATGACCATTATGACCAGTATGATGACCATCTCTCTGATTTTGGCTCTAGCACTCCTGCTGTGCCTGCCGCCCAACAAGTGGAGCATACTGCTACCATTCGCACGCTGGAGATGAGCGTCACTGACCTTAGAGGTGAAATTACAACTCTACGTGTGGATTTTCATGAATTCATGGATGTGGTGATAGAGCAGCTGGATCACGTTTATCAGCATCTTTTCTCTATCGCTCATCCTCTTCCTCCTCCTCGTGGCTAACTTTTTGGATACTGATGCATTTCCATCTTCGCACTTTCGAACAGTGGGGACACTGTTTAATTTACGTGTGGGAGAGGAAATTTATTTTTGGACAAGTTTATTTATTTTCGGATAATGTTATTTTGCTGTTTTCGCAATTTACTGTTTTTTTTGTAATTGTCTTCGTTTGAGACATCTTATTTTATTTCTTTTAGTGATTAACAATTTAATTTCCTTTCTGAATCTTAGTATTCCATTTCATTTTCATTTTCATATCTAATTATAATTAGTGAATTAACATTTCATTTTCATATTTTCTTCAAATTTCAAAAACATATTTTTTTTTGTCTTTTTCTCCACACTAAGAGGTGGCACTCGCCACCTTGTCTTGAAAATGGAAGTGGCACTCACCACCCTTGCTTGTGGAACTCGCCACACACTCTAGTAAGAGGTGGTAGCCGCTACACATGCTTCATAAAGGAAGTGGCCCCCGCCACTTACTTAGGTGGCCCACCTTTTGCATGTCTTCCACCTAAATCCCACCTACACCATGCATACTCCCACGTGCCATTCACTATCTTGCATGCTTGCCACATATTCTGCTACCTCTGATTTTGTTGATCATAATAAAAGCAAACCAACCATACCAACCACATTAACTCGCATAACTCCCTTATTTATACCACCCTTACCAACTTATCAAAACACAAAACCAAATACTCGTTCAAAAATTAGAGAGAAAGAAGTATATTATTTTCAAGATACTGCCATGGTGAGCTACCAAGTGATCTTTAGAGAAGGTGAAGCGGGCAAAAAATAAGCCAAGCTCTATGCAACACTACTAAATAGAGAAATCGAGTCAACAAGGTATGCTGATATACTTTGTTTAGAAGCACTAGGAATTAAAGACGGTGTTGATTATATGCTAGAAAAATTGGGTTTGACCTACCTTTTATCATTTAAAGATCCTATCTATAATCAACCCACTCTCAAATTTCTTAGCTCACTCATCAATGATCTTAATGGAAACCTTCATTTCCGTCTGTTTAACATTGAATATACATCTACTTTTGACGGATTAGCCGTCTTATTAAAATGTCCCTACGGAGATGAAGCAAAATACGATGTGCCGGATGGTGCCGGTTGGCTAAACGCATATAAATATTTTTGGAGAGCGATAACAGGGGAGTAACCCATAGTTTCGAAGGCAATAGAGCCTCCCTAATCCAAAATCCATCGGTGTGCTATTTGCGCCAACTATTCGCCTGTACCATTTTCGGTAGGTCAAATTCTAATAAGGTAAATGAAGCATAATTTTTCTATCTTTTTACCGCATTAGCAACCGCCGAGAAGATAAACACTGTCCCGTTTTTATTCTCCCACATGAAAGCGATCGCCACAACTAAAAAGGGAGCTATAGTTTTTGGTGGCCTGATAACCACTCTAGGCCGAATTCTCGGCTTAGAAAATAATTTTTCATCTTTAACGCCCCTACAGCCGAGAACTATAGATATAGACATGGTTAGGAGTATGAAAATGGTAAGGAGACAGTGAGACGGGAACTTTGATTTAATGATTAATAACCAAGTGTTCTCGGATTTTATTCTGCCGAACCCTGCCTGCACAGATGTGCGTAACCATGATAACTATTGTTATATCGATAACCCAGTCCCCACGCATATTCTAGAGAATGTTGCTGCTGGCAGGGACAATACTAACACACCTCCACATACTACACGTGTCGCTTCTGAAAATGTTGCAGGTACATCCTCAAGGCGCTGACCGAGAAAAAGTGAAGACACATCCGCCACTCTAGACGAAATATATGTTGAGATGCTACGACGAACCGAATTAGACGATCAAAGAGATCAAAGAATTCAGAGCATCGAAGCTCAGCAAGTCGAGATGATACAGATTCTCCGACAGATGCAAAGCGAACAAAACAACATGTCAGGTTTGATTGCAGAGATGGAGGATTTATCAGTACACGTGTAAAATCCAGAAGATCCACCTAACCGCCCTGGAAATGGTAGGCGGACACAAACTCGCGGCAGAGGCCGCAGACAGAAGAATTTCCAGGTTCCACCTTCTTTTCTTTCCTTAATTTGTTGTATTGGTGACAATGCCCGATTTAAGTGTGGGAGAGGAAGCTTTACCGCTTTTATTTACTGTTTCCCCTTTTATTTACTATTTTCTAGGTAGATTTTAAAATTTTGATTTTCTACTTAATCTTTTCGTTTTAGTGTTAATAAAAGTAAATTCATGTGTTGTCGAGTCATTTTACATAGTTTCAGTCATTTATCGGATTCTCCCAAATTCTTGAGCCATAACAACAAATTTTTAATTGTTGGTTTAAAGCATGACACAAACCCAGAAAGTATATTGCTTGATTTAGACTAAGTTCGAGAGATTTGGGAAAGTATTAATAATATCGGTACCGTCCCGACACCCTGAACCCCCTGAATATGCTGATGAATTTGAATACTTATTATGCCAAAGCCTTAAATTTTAGAGTAACCTCTTGATTAGTTTATACTAGTAGCCAACACCATCTTAAAGCACAACCTAAGTAATAAACCGATGCAAATACGTGTTTGATATCAAAAATAAGAATCGAATAGAATTATTAGAAAAAGTGAACGAAGGATATGCTCTTACTAAGTTAGGTGGTGAAAAGGTTTTGAATAAAGAGATCAATGAACACTAACAGGTTTACTTACCATGGGCATGCGGAGATAACGGGTTTAATGTGATTGCGCGAGAATGAAAAAGAGGTGAAAATGAATAGGCTGAGTTATAATAACATGATTCGAACTTGTCTGTACAGAGAGGGAGTTTTTGATTGCACATAGTAATTTTGTGTCATTATGGTATCCTTAGTATTTTTATCCAGTACTTATCTTTCGTACGAAATTTTCACAACAATGTATGATATGTGTTATGTCATATCAAGATCCATGCCTAATATGTTTTATTTGCTTGAGGAAAAGCAAAGGTTCAAGTGTGGGAGAGTTTGATCACGCGAAATTATATAGGATATTTGACTTGACTTACATGAATTTTATCTGCGTTTATTGTTGTTTTATCTGATTTATCTTCTATTACACATCTATTTTCTTGTGTTTTTTAGGTTATCAAAAATATGGATTAAAGAAATAAAAGAAGAAAGAACTGAAGGAAATGGAAAGAAAAGAGGAAGGAAAGGAAAGAAGAAGAAAGAAAGAGAAAGGAAAAAAAAAAGGGTGGGGGCCACCACACATCAAGTGGCACTTGCCACTTGGGTGTGGCGCCTGCCACCATGGAATGAGTAAGAAGTGTGGCTCCTGCCACCTTCTAAGGGAGAGGGGAGTGGCGAGTGCCACTCCTAGAAAGTAGGAAGAGTGGCAACTGCCACTCCTAAAAGAAAGGGAAGTGGCGTCTGCCACTTCCTCCCTACATTTTCTCACTTCCTCCCTGCATTTTCTCCGAGCTTCACTCCTCGTTTTAGCCTGAAATCTTGGGTAACCTTCGCCCACTAACAACTATAAATGCCAAATACAGTTTTGGAAAAAGAGCGACTTTTGATTTTTGTTTCGTATTAATTTTTCTTTAGCATTTTGTTCTTAGTTTTTTTTAGCACTTTTAAGAGAGAATTTTGTGTAAGACAATTGTTTTTCACACTGATAAACAATTGCCAGTTAGTGTTAGGATTGATTTAAAGGTTGTAATTTTGTACTAAACTGCAAGCCGACCTCCATAATCAAATCCAAGTGTTTTCTGTTCTTCTAATTGACAGGTTCCATTTATCTTCTTTTATTGTTATTGTTATTTTTTATGCATCCCTTTTATTTTCTGTTTAGCATTAAAATTAGATTTAGTAATAGCATGCAAATCTATGTCTGGCTAAATCTCTTAGTATCGGTATGTAATTACGATCGGTTAGAAGCGGTTAAGTAAATCATGGCGTGAATTTAACAGATCTATTCTTCTGGTCTCAGTTTCTTTTAATAACTTAATAACTTTTGTTACGAGAGTAAAAAGGTAACGAAGGTTAAGATCAATAAAGCGAGAGTTTGAGGTCTTTGTTAGATGCCAAATTTCACTTATTTGATCTATCAAACGTTGGCATCTTTCACTCATTTTTGTCAAGAAAGTGTTGAAAAACACTCTTGCTTTGTTTGGTTTGCAATATATTGTGAAAATCTCTTGGTACCTTTGATTTCTGTGCTATTGTGCAGGAATTAGGCACAAAACAAATGGAAACTAAGAAACAAGAAATATGACAAAGAAACTAAGACAGCATGCAAACAACAGCAAGTTCGCCGAAACTCCCTCCAGAACATCATGAAGTTCGCTAGGCAAACTATGTAGCGAAGGACTCGCTAGGCAAAGTGGTAGCAAAGCTCTAGCGAACACTCCCAGACTTGAGGCAGGGGAGAAAGGAGCATAAATTCGCTAGGTGAAGCTCGCAGCGAAGGCTTCGCTAGGCGAAGGGATTGCTCGCCTAGAGAATATCTAGAAATGTATCAGGGGCAGTTTGAATATTCAGAGGCACCCCACGTGCCTAACTTACTATTCGCTAGGCGAAGGATCTATTCGCTAGGCGAACATGACAGATCCTGAATGTAATATTTAAGATTTTTTCTTGCTTTTTAGGTCAATATTCCATTTTGTAACATTTTGAACATCAGAACTTATCTCTCTTCATCTATTTTAGAGAGAGAAACACAAAACCCTAAGAGGGAGGAGGTAAGATCTTTGATCTCTTGTTGGGGTTTGAATGTAATCTTTTGATACCTTATATGTTTGTGAACTAGTTTGGATTCTCTATTGATTAATTATCTTTGATTGCTTATTTGTGGGTCTTGACAAAACCTTTTCACATCTTTGATCTCAGATTTTCTTCTATCAATGAACAAACTTTTGACATGGTTTTGTAGTTGATATTCATTATATCCTCTTTGGTATTGTGTTGATTAAGTATCATGGGTAGCATGAGTAGGATCAATATGATATTGTATGGGTATGTGATAATAGTGACGAAGAACGATGTTCACAATCATTTGGAAGATTAGGTGAATACATGTAAAAAGGGTTAAGCGTGTGTACGTATTCTAATAATTGTGTTTTATATGAAACAATCGTTTATCCGATATGGGTGTCGTCTTTGCTTACCTGTTTATCTTTAATTTGAACCGTGACAGAGATATACTCTTCAGATCTGGATCTAGGATGATTACCTATTAGGTCCTAAATGCTAGAGATAGGTTTAGGCTTAGCATTTGCGTGAGTATCAGTTCTTAATGCTCTGTGTTGTGTTTTTGTTGGATGAGAGATCACCAATGAGACAAGATGGTTGTTCTCTCGATGTTGCATTAGAGATAAGCCCTGTCGTGAGTGATACATGAGGATATTAGACGAATGATTGCATTATGTTTAACTTGATTAGAAGAATGCATATGTTATCAATTGATGAGATCCAATCCCAACAATGCTCCATTTATATTTCAGTTTTTACTTTATATTTTCTGTTTTTATCCATGGTTCCTTGAATCTTTTAAACCAAAACTTTTGAACAATAGGCTTAGAAATATGGATAACATCGAACGACGTTCGTATCGCACCGATCCCTGTGGAGACGACAAAATTGGGTACTTAATTTTTTTGCTTGCTGCTTTACCGCACCAACAAAATGGCGCCGTTGCTGGGGATTGGTGTTGAGATATTGAAGTGCATTGCAACGGTTCTATGTTTTTAAGCTTTGTATATTTTTTATATATTTGTTTCTTTTTATGTTTTTTCTAGTGTGCTCAGGAATGATGAAAACTCCTTCTAGAGTGGTTGCTATCGGTACAAAAGCATTTAATGAAGCTTCGATCGAGTTTGGATGGCGATGATAGTATGAAACAAGTGAATGTTGTCAAGGTACATGGTTTCCTTTGTTTAAAATTTTAGAATGCTTAAGAACTTATGTTCTTTGTGCAAATGAAATTTGTTCTTTTAGCAACTTGTTTGAATGATTGTTTCACTTAGGACCAAAAACAACAATTTATGAGAAAGCTTCCATTGTTTACTAAATGCTGGATTTCTGATAAACTTTGTTGATTCGTGTGATTCATGCTTTATCTTGTTATCATTCTGAACTTGTGGAAGCATTAGATATGATCAAGGCACTTGTTCATATTGAGAACAACTATATCCAAATGCAACTTACCCGTGAGTAGAGAGAATTCGTTAACCCCTTTGAGCCTTAAAATGTGAATCTCATTTTGAATTTTGTGAGATTCCAAAAATTTTCTTGAACCCTTGAATTTGTTTTAATTGTCCTCTTTTCCATGAAAAGCCAAGAGTTTTCACTTGAGGGTTGAGTAAAAGTTAAGTTGGGGAGAATAAAAAGGAAAGATGGTAGGTTGCTACAACTTTTGAAAAACTCAAGCAAGCATTGAAAAAATTGTTATGTGAATATGAATATATAAAAAAAAGAGAAAAATAATGCTTGCTTGAAAAAGAAAAATAGTGAAAGAATAATTTGTGAAATAAGAGTTGGGAAGGTTTGCAATCGAAAAACAAATGGAATGAAGTTGAGGTGTGTAAATAACGTGTACGGTAAATGTCTCTTTTGCATCGGCAATTTCGTTTCAATGGCCTTAGGAATGTCCCTTGTTTGTAAACCCGGCCAAGCTACAACCTTAAAGACCTTAGTGATCTTTTTGCTTCCATATTTTCATTTTGATTGTTAGATGTTGTATGAATTGAATTGATATTGGCATTGTTTGTTAGGTGAGTGAAATTTTCCCCGCGGTTGCGAACGCGTAATTTCTTCAATCCTTATTCGAAGAGAAGAGATAGAGTGATTCATTCACGAAAAACATAGTTGTTGATTGATACATGGTTTTATATTTGTTTTAAGAATTTAGTTCTTTTGCATTGTTTGTGTCGCTACTCGAAAAATGCATCGTGCAACGACGGGGAGGCGAAAAATATATACAGAAGAGTCGCCACCGAACTTTATTTATCCCATGAGAGGAAAGGAAAATATCGAGAAAACCTTAAGAAAGAAAAGGATAAGATGGTCTCGCAACCAAGAACGGGTTTGGAAGCCGGTTATGCAAAGGGAAGGTATTAGCACCCCTCACATCCATCGTACTCGATGGGAACCATTTCTTTGTCGATGTGTGAATTTATTTGCTTAAAGATTATACTATAAAAGTGTATTCCAAAGGGAGAGAGAGAGAAAGGGTTAGAAACATGGGAAAAGTGAGGTAACGGGGGAAGAAAGGAGAAAGAACTAACTTGGTAGGACTTCGCGGTCCTAGGCCTACGTATTCTCAACGGATGTGAGAAAGTCAGAGTCGATGTAGTTCGGGGAACTACAGATATAAGGGAAAATGTGCTCGACAAGGATTGTGGTCCTTGTGCCTACGTATCTTTACTTAAAAGAAGTAAAGAATCAGAGCAGCCGTAGTTCGGCCTACGGTTTGTTAATGTTTTTATGGATGACGTTATCGTGCGCGTTCTAGCAGTTTAGGTGTTTTGCTGCTCGCATATGAGGAGACTTAAGCGTTACCTGTTTGCGGTAGAATGGACGTATCATATCATTTTTGAAATGATTAGGTTTTCGCCATGCGAGGCAAGATGTCACATTTGATTTGTGAGATTGTTTTTTAGGGGTGAGATAGATCCTCGGATAGTAACCCCTTGCGGGTAGTATCCAATTCTTTATCTCAAAGTTTTTGTTATAAAAGGTGTGGCGAACATAACGTCTTCGTATTGAAAGATGAGTATCAAGACCACACACACTACAGTGAGTATCCTGACGCTCGAAGAGGAAGAAGTCTACACTCAATCCTCTCTCTTTAATTCAATGCAAAGAGAATTTCGTTCTCTTATTAAAGATGTTTTTGATTTTGAATGTTAAGTGCTTTTGCGACAGAGAACCCTACGGTAAACGTCAGCACTCGGGATAGGAGAAGGCCTACGCCTAACCACTCCACGACCATTCAAGTTTCTATTAAGAAAAGAATTTGAAAAAAAAGCACTCGGTGCGGGACCGGGGTTTTATGTGAGAAGGTTGCAGAGAGAAGTTATGGAAAGGAGGGGTGGCAAAAAGAGTTGCGTCTTTGTATTGAAAGACGAGTATCGAAACCGCCCACACTACAGTGAGCATCCCAACACTCGGAGAGGAAGAAATCTACACTTAATCCTCTCTTTTTAATTCAATACAAAGATAATTTATTGCTTTATGGAAGTGTTTTGAAAATACAATTGGTACGGGGCCGAGTTTTTTAGGAGAAAAGGGATTGAAAACGTACAAGCGTCTTCGTATTGAAAGACGAGTGTCGAAACCACCCACACTACAGTGAGCATTCCAACACTCGGAGAGGAAGAAGTTTACACTTAATCCTCTCTTTTTAATTAAATACAAAGAGATATTGATTTTCTTGTTGAAAGGTGTTTTTGAAAATGCACTGGGTATGAGACCGAGGTTTTAGGAGGGAAGGTTCTAAAATGAAAGTGTCTTCGTATTTAAAGACGAGTATCGAGACCACCCACACTACAATGAGCATCTCAACACTCGGAGAGGAAGAAGTCTACACTTAATCTTCTCTTTTTAATTTAATACAAAGAGAGATTTGTTTTTCTTTATTGAATAGTTTTAAAATGGGCTAAAAAGCCCAATAACAAAAGAGAAATAAAATAATAAAAAGAAAAAGATAGAAAATAAATTAGCACATTAAAATATTAAAATAATGATTTTTGGTATTTTATGATTTTTAAAGTTATTTTTAAATTAAAAAAAAACAAAACTAAAATAATAAAAAAAGGAACAAGGTATCAAAAAAAGAAAGGGGCTCTACCAAGGGTAGAACCCATGACCTCAAGGTTCACAAGTCAAAACCTTACCACCCCACCCAACGCGCACGTGTGATATTGAGTGGAGAAAGAAAGCAAACAATAATAAAAGATGGAGAAATAATGAAAATAAACAAAACGCCCCGCTGGGGATCGAACTCAGGACAAAGACGTGGCAAGGCAAGGCAATAACCACTGGGGTGGCGACACATCCATTGTATAACGCCACCCCAGTTCTACATATACCAAACACACGCGTACAAACTAGGCTGGGCTAGGCAAGATTCAAGGCAAAAATCCAAAATGCGTTTTCAACACAACTTAACCAAATCTTAATCCATTTCAGTGAAACAAAAGCCTAACTTGCTTGATTTTTCACAAGGATCAAAATGCTACCAACCAAAATTGAAAATGATGCACACATAATAAGATCTGATTGAAAATGAAATTGTGAAGTTTGAAGTGCATTTGAGTTCATGGATCCAAGACAGATGCAATTAAGAACAAGCAAGGGTCTGCTCACATTTCAAATTCAATATAGAATGAGTTACAACAGAAAGTAACAATCAAAAGGCATTTGATCAAAATATTGGCATGCGAGTTGCACTGATGAATATGAGTTTTGAAAATCCAAAACCAAAAAAGAGGTCACTAGCAAAACCAATGATGTCAACAACTCAGACCTGTATAAGCTCAAACAGGTGTATCCATGAGGTCCTAGGTGCAAGCTAAATCTACTCCTAAGAGTTCATGACCAATAGTTATCAAGGAGTTCAAAACAAAATGGAAAAGAGCTATTGACACATGCCTTCAACTCAAATGACCTATAAGCAAAACTAATGGCAGGTTCAAGAATGGTTTCTCAAAACATAAATGGTGGATTGATTCAAAGATGTTAAACTGCAAATCAAGAAGGGTTCAGTTTCTGTCATGGATCAACAAATGATCAACCAATTCAAAACTGGCCTAAACAGCCAAACAGGTTTATCATGATGAAAAGCAATTTTCACAACAAAATCAAAATCAGCACAATCTTGTTTTTAAACAGAAATAGCAACAAACTTGGTTATCACATAGTTAATTCACCCAAAATCCAATTAACTACATGCTTCATATGATGGTTACAACCTCATGACAGCAAACCAATGCAAACACAAAGGGTGGACAAACTCACTCAAGAACTAGATGCAACCCTAACAGCTGCAGATTCCTCCACAAATGACAGTGATAATTTTGGTCCTTTCCAATCCATACAACAAACACCAAGTCCTTATATTGCAATCAAGGACAATTAGAACCTTAAAATGAAAAGACATTAACGAAACAGTTTTAAACCCAAAAAAAGTTCAACAGTAATGAGGCTCAACCTATGACAATGTCCAATTCACAAACTGCTCAAAACACTCATGAGATTCAAACTGATCCAAACAGTCACATATTAATCATGATTAACAAAATTTTCCACAACAAAATCAATGACCAAATGAATTTTAACAGAAAGATTTATTCAAAAGAAAATAGAACACAAAATCATCAGGTGAGTTGCAATTAGTGAAAATGTCTAAGAACAAAGCCTGGCATATGGATAAAGCTTAAATGGCTCAGTGACAATGCAATGCTTATCAGTCCAAAGCTGCAACAGACCAAATAACTTGCTATACATGAATTGCAAACAACTTAATATCGTGTTGATGGCATCATGATTAACCACCCTCAAGGGAGAAACTAACATCCAGTTCAATGCACTAAAACAAACCCAATGGTTCAGTAGCATTGCAGACAAAGTAAGTGCAGAAATTAGACAAACAAACTTCATAAAAGTAAACAAGGTAGACCAGGCTCAAACTGATTGAATTCACAACTTACAAATTGAAATGCCAAAGCCACAAATAACAATCCTTTTCACAGATTAAATACAGTTTTGTTTAAAATAGTGTAAACAAAGTTGGCATCACAATACCAACACTGATTAGTATATTTCCTCCAATGACAGTTGGAACCTCAAGATGAGTAGATCCTAAATTGACAGTTTTTGAACTCAAAACAGATCAACAGTAATGTCACAACTTATAACAATGTCCAATTCTTCCTAAACTGTCAACACACACATGAGATTTCAATTCACCCATTCAGCAAGGTATCAATTAGGAATAAAACAAAATGCATCATTACATTACAAGGCTAAGTCAAACAGATGCACATTTAGGTAAAATTTCATGATGCAATGTAGTACTCATCTCTAACAGTTACAAATTCTGACCAAAGCAATACTCATCTCATCAAACTGACCAATTCATAGCATGATAGGACAGTTTCTAATCATAAACAAGTTTTTAGCTATGAGAAACAAGCTTGACAGTAATGAACACAAACATAATAATGTTGATCATCAGGGATCAATACATGCTTCAGCATCATGTAAGTGAATCATTTCAACATTGGACTTAAGTTGGCAGACTCCAATTTCAAAACAGTTTGGACAACATATGATCAAAAGTTTAAGGTCACAACATCAATCCCCAAGGCATCACACATTTCAACAGTTTATAACAATGCTTTTACAAAAGTAATGACATACACTCACTTGATAACATTACAACAAATACACATGGTTTTTGACAGATTCAATATCTAACCAGATTTGGACAGCATAATCACAATTAACACAATAATGTCTATACCAATCCAACAAACCACAAAACATAAACATGATGCTAATCAATGGTAGGGCTGGAAACCATATACGTCTTGTAGACCTCACTATGCTAGCAACCAAGAAAACCAAGGATCCTTCCCTTTTGAGCACCCTTGTGAGAGTTACTTCCTTTTAAAGCAAAAATTGATTTTTTGAGGACAGTTTGAGAAAAGGGGTTCCTAGTTGATTTTTAATGACATGGACAGTTGGTACACCTCAAACCAAAGGTATTTGGAGTGTTGAGATGATTGAAACAAGCTTGAGCAAAGAGTTATCTAGTTTTGTATGAAAAGTCAAAGTTTTCTAGATTGAAAGTTGACTTTTGGATATATGAAGTTTTGGACTGGTTTAAAGGTTTGAACACCTTCAAAAGGCCATTTGTAGGTTGTGCATATGGTTTTTGAGGTGGTTGAATGATGGGAAATGAGGTTGGTACCCAACTTACACAAGACAGTTTTTTTGTGTTTTGAAGGGTTTGAGAATGCAAGCTCTAGTTTTTTTCAATGTAGCAGTGGCTGGAGCTGTCTAGGGTTTGTGGTGAATGATACTTAGCTTAAATATGAAGTAAAATGGGTAAAATGGCAAGCTTTACCAAGGTGAAAAATGAAGGGGCGGATTTGCATTCTTTCATGAATTTTTGAATCAAGGGTGGATGGTGATCAAAGACAAACATCTCATAGGGCTATGCAGTAGCTGGTTGAAATGATAGCTGCTTTTGTGTCTGCTATCAAGGAGAGAGGTATGGTGTTGTGACCGCTTTTGGCAATGTTTGACATGCTCCCAATGCAAGTCCTTTGCATGATTTGAGGAGTTAACAGGCTGTATGATGAAAATACAAGGTTATGCCAAAATGTCTTGTAACAAATGCCTTGCAAGTATGTTTAAATCACCCACTTTGGACCATGATAACTTTATGCTCAAAGATCACTTTGCCCTAAACTCGAGCTCTAAGTAAAGAGGACATGGCAAGGAATAATTTCCATGTTGAAATCATCTTGATTTGAGGATTGGAAGACCATGAAAAATGATGTTGAAAATCATGCCATGCAAGCTGTTCATGAATAACTTAGAAAACATTCTAAGTTATGGATTTGGTTTATTTTTCCTCAACTTTGCACATCCATAACTTGAGCTTCACAAATCATATTAAGGACTTCTTGGACTCTTTGGAAAGCTTGTAATATTCTCTACAACTCTCATTTGGGACAAAGTTCCATTGGACATCAAAAAAGTGATGGAAATTGGATTGCAAAGTGGTGCAAAAATCTGTCCAAACTTAACAGTTTTGAAATCATTGAAATCCCCAACTTTGATTGATCATAACTTGAGCTCCAAGTATCATATGATTATGAATTGGTACTCAAAATAAAGCTTGAAATACAAGGAACAACTTTGATGTTTTGTCCAAGTTCATTTGATACCTTGATCATGAAGAAAAATGGCTTTGAAGATGGTTGTTCCAAACATGAAACTTTCCATAAACGGAAAGTTCTAAAACCCTAATTTTCCTTAAATGGCAACTTTTAACAACTTTTGATTTTTATGATTCCCTTGACTTTTCTTGATCAAATTCCATCCATTGGTCATATTTAACTCGAGGAACATTAACCTCAAGAAGTCAGGAGTTGGCTTTTTCACTACACAGTTGACTTTTCCCCCAAATCTCCTGATTTTCAATTGACTGATCAATTGCAGCTCCTCTGATTAAAATTGATGATCAATCTCCCATCCTCAAACACCTTAGGACATATAGAGGGTCATGGAAACAAGTTTTCTTGAAGAAACAAACTTTATCCTGATTAAAATTGAAACCCTAATTTCACCCGTTTTGTCTAGGCATTGCGTAGATGAACTGAGTGATTATTCCAACTCCACCATGACCTCTGAGGTGCTCAACAAACCACTTCCCCATGCTCACATCAATGATAAACCTCATGAACCCCCTGACAACCATCTGATGGTTCTTTGATAACTTTATGATAATAACACCCACTTGATGGCTTGCACCAATGCCTTTGCTTTAGCTTGAAGCTAACAAAAACCCTCCTCTTGGATGGCACACACACAAGCCAGAGATTAAAAAAAAAGGTGGGCAAATTTAGGGTATGACAGATGCCCCTATCTAATCGGCTTACACCTAGTAAGACGAAATGCTACGACATTCATTCGTTTGAGGTAGAAGATGATTAGATATAGAAGACCCTGAATTTGCCCGAAAAGAAGTGACATGTTTGGGAATGATACAATGGATATCTTGCAACGGTCGCTAACACCAAAAGGATGTTAAACCTATCACAAAAAGGATGATAGTACATTCACACACTGCTCTGAAATCAAAAGAAAGTAAGGGACCCACTACCAAAAGGATAGTGGAAAACATGCTAGTCATGACACCAAAAAGGATAACAGACCCATCACCAAAAGGATGATGCAGCGAAACACAATCAACCCTAACACCAAAAAGGATGAAGGGGATCCATTACCAAAAAGGATAATGGAGAACAAACACTAGTCATGACACCAAAAAGGATGTCAGACCCATCACCAAAAAGGATGATGGAGCGAAACACAATCAACCCTAACACCAAAAAGGATGAAGGGGGTCCATTACCAAAAAGGATAATGGAGAACAAATGCTAGTCATGACACCAAAAAGAATGTCAGAATCATCACCAAAAAGGATGATGGAGCGGAAACGCTAGTCATGACACCAAAAAGGATGTCAGACCTATCACCAAAAAGGATGATGGAGCGGAGACGCTAGTCATGACACCAAAAAGGATGTCAGACCCATCACCAAAAAGGATGACGGAGTGAAACAAAATCAATCCTAACACCAAAAAGGATGAAAGGGATCCATTACCAAAAAGGATAATGGAGAACAAACGCTAGTCATGAAACCAAAAAGGATGTCAGACCCATCACCGAAAGGGATGATGGAGCGGAGACGCTAGTCATGACACCAAAAAGGATGTCAGACCCATCACCAAAAAGGATGATAGAGCGGAGACGCTAGTCATGACACCAAAAAGGATGTCAGACCCATCACCAAAAAGGATGATGGAGCGAAACACAGTAAACCCTAACACCAAAAAGGATGATAGGGTGAGAAGCTTTTCTGAAGAGATTGCCACTTATCGTTGATGAAGGATAAGCTTCTCCCAAGAGATTGCCACTTATCGTTGAAGTCTGCTGGAGATAACTCACTGGGGAACGCTCATGGTTTTACTGAAGATGCCCCTGTCTGGGTTAAATTTTTCGTTGAAGTTTTGTCTTGGTCAACAAAAGGTTGGACAACTTCGTGAGGAATGCTCACGGCTTTGCTGAAGATGCCCCTGTCTAGGCTTAATGTTGATTTGAAGATCTTGATTAACCACGAGTTTGAAATACGTCATGGGAAATACCCATGATCTTGAAAAGATGCCCCTGACTAGGCTGAATTTTGCTTTGATATTCTTGAATTCCGTGGGGGACCCCCATTTTTGCAGATAATGCCCCTGACTGGGCTAATGGTTGCTTTGAAGCTTGAAAAGATGCACAACTTCGTGGGGAACACCCACGGTCTTGCGGGGAATGCCCCTGACTAGGCTGCATATGGCTTGGAAATCTTCGAGATTAATCCTGGATCTGAGCTCGCATACATGAATGCTTGATAATGATGATGTTCCATAAATGGAAATGCAAATGCAAATGCTAACGCGCGGAGATGCAAGAGCTGGGAAAGTATGATATGATCATGGGTATGCACATGATGCGAGATGCTTATGATGTCGAATGCGATGCGTATGATGCATATGGTTGCAGATGGTATTGGTAATGCAGGTGCCGACGTGGCGGTCTTTGGAATGTTGCCAATGCGGATTGGACTTTGGGTCGGAAGGTGAAGGTACGACTCCCCGACACTCGTCTAAAACTCAACAGTTGCTGACAAAAATGAAATTGTTTGAGTAACTTTCCACAGTGTAGTTCAAACTTGCCCTAGTATGATCTTTGGGAAAGTTCATCTTGAAAAGATGCTAACTTGCCATCAGACGGCCTCGAGATGGCTTGCCCCAGAATTTGTATCATGAAAGGATTCATCCTTGATCAACCGACTCTTGGTGGTTGGCTTCAATACATTTTTGGAGTAGCTTTCTCTTGAAAGAGCGTTGAAGCGACTTAACTTGTCCTGAATGAGCACTAGAGGGATCCGCCCTTAAGTTAAAGAAATTCTGGGTGGCCTGCCCCTAATTGGTACCACGAAAGGATTCATCATTGTTTAACCAATTCTTGTGGTAGTTAACTTTAATATACTCTTGGAGTAGCTTCCCCCTGAAAGAGCGTGGAAGCGACTTAACTTGTCTTGAATGAGAGTTGGAGGGATCTGCCCTTAGCTCGAAGAAACTCTGGGTGGCTTGCCCCTGATCGGTATTCTCGAGATGATTTACTTCTGATCAACCACTTCTTGAATGATTTTCCCCATACTCAAACGATGCTTGGGGATTTGCCTCAGGCTGACTAATTTCAAATTCATTGGACGTCAATGCCCCAGATCCATAAGGTTATATGGTATACTTGGTTCTGGTCCAGACCGCTGAATAATCTAGTCCTGTTTGATTGCTTCGTGTTGGAATTTCCTTAATGCCAACTACTGACTTGTAAATAAAATTGTTTGTTCATGAATGGTAGTTTTAATGCAAAGTTCATGCAAGTTTTGAAAGAAAATGTCTTTTATTAGGTGTCGTGATAGTGAGACGAATGGACCGTTAGTCCAAACGTTGTGCTAACTTGATTGGTGTAAAAGATATAGCAAGGATAATGACACCAATGCTGATGATTAGCAAATATGTGAGGAGTCAGTTTACGCAACCTTACGATAATATGCTTTCAGAATAAACCTCGCCTCAATTAGGTCTTTTGAGGGTTGTAACGTGGTCTGGTTCATGGTTATAAAACAAAGGATATTAGGCTCAAAGTTTATTTGTACCCACCCCTTTTTCATGCTGATCTCCATTCCTACATTCAGCTAATTCTGCACGTGCTTATCCTGACGGTGTAAGCTTGATGGTTCAAGGTTTACTTGAGATGACAGTCACCATATTTTGATGGATGTCAATAACCCCTTGATTTAGGTAGCCACTGAATCTTATTTTGTTTTTGTTGAGGGTTTGGAGGACCTCTTTTGCTTTTGTTTTTTATCCCTAACTTTTTCATGGACTAATTTCGTTTGTCAGATCCATCGGGATTGCCTTGATTTTTGCCTAAGTCCCCTTTTGAGGTGTTCGACTTAGCAGGCTTTTGATTTTTTTTATTTTGTTGGAGGATTGTGACTGCCATGTCAAGGGTCATTGATGAATAACCGTTATGTCTTTGGATTTTGCTTTGTTGATTTGAGTGCGGGATTGGATTAACTGAACACTACCCTGCCCCAGGTTGAGTGTTAAGGGTTTAAAAGTCCGAAAGAAACTCCTACTTCTAGGCTCGAAGTAGTTGACTAGGGTATAACTCCTTATACCTCCGGTGTTTAGGGGATTTGAAACAATGCTTGTACATCATCGTCAAGGTTTTATCCGAAAGCATACGATTTGCAATTATGGGTATTTCATTTTCGTCACCCTCCCTCCAATCTTTGCTAAACAACAGTCATGAAGTGGAGTGGATAAAAAGTGTATGTGTCTGTGTTTATGATAAGTGGAAATAATGAGTGAATACGACGTGACCGATTCGGAAAATGCATAATCA
Source organism: Lathyrus sativus (assembly GCA_963859935.3). NCBI lineage: Eukaryota > Viridiplantae > Streptophyta > Magnoliopsida > Fabales > Fabaceae > Lathyrus > Lathyrus sativus. Next base: position 582,732,504 of record OZ012740.1, on the reverse strand, counting down.
TTTCATTAATATCACCATTCAAAATAACAATGTTTAAAACACAAGTAACAATTAACAAGAAGTAAACTACAAATGCAACTGCTAAAAAGTGCCTAAGGACTGCCAATGTTGAGGACGTCTGCCTGTCTGAACCACTGGCTTTGGGAGATGACCCTTGAAATCTTCGAGCTTTAGACAGCTGAGAGGTTGATATGGATGACCAAACCTCCCTCTGGAAATGATATGTACCCTTTGTCAATCAATTGCTGCACTTTGGCCTGGAAGGATTTGCATTCTTCGGTTTGAGTTCCCCATGGATCCTCCATGATATCCATACTGAACATTAGGATTGTACCCGGGAGGGTAAGGTTCTGGCAACGACTTGAGAGTCTTAGGCTCCACCAAATAATTTTGAATTAGATGCGGCAGAAGTTGACTCTGCGACATAGGGACTGGATGAAGAGGAGCAATCCTTCTTTCCAAGTTGTTGTGAGGCCTCCTCTGATTTTGGCTCTGACAGTTTTGTTGCTGACGAACATAAGGTTGTTGGTACTGAATAGGGAATTCCTCACGTACAAGCCCTTTCATCCTCAGATTTGGCCCAGGAACAGGAAATAGCTGTGGGCATGGAGATTCTAAAACCAAAGATTGTATGATACGCTCCTGACCTGATGCAACTTCAAGGGAGAAACCAGGGATATCCACTTGTTTTACAGCAACTGGAATAAGCCCACCTGGCACTCTCATACTGCTTGGCATGAACTCGAATGCTTTTGAATCGATTAAATCTTGAACTTTGTGTTTAAAAGTTTTGCATTCTTCCACATTGTGGCATGGTGCCCCAGAATGGAAATCACAATGGGCACTTGCATCGTAGCCGGGTGGTGGCTTACCAACACACGGAGCCAGAGTCCGAAGTTCAACCAATCGAAATTGAAGCAAAAGCTGCAACAACTGAGTATAAGTCATAGGGATCCGGTCGAAGCTTCTTTCGGGCCGCTTCAGCCTCTGCACATACCTCCTAATCTTAGGATTGTCTTGAGGAATAGAAGGTAGTTGCTGACGGGGAAATCTTGGAACCTTAGGTTGTGCAAAAGATCTACGAGGCATATCGCGCTCTTGAAGATATTCCACAGGTACGGGTTGAACGATCATTTCTGCTGCGACTTCAGGCCTAAGATTTCCGTCCTTTCTTAGCACATTTTTCAAGACTTCCATAATCTGGCCCATCTGAGTTTTCAGTTGATGGACTTCTTCCTTGAGCATTTTCTGATATTGATGCAAAGCTCGCATATCCACCATGGATTCTCCCATATGGCTTCGGACTTCCTTCAACTCTGCTTGAATCTACTCCATAGACCGCTTCTACTCCATACCTACCTCGGCTTGCATTGTCTGACTTTACCTTTCAAGGTGTCTACGTTCCTCTTGCTTCAAATGCTTCACAACTCTTACAAGTTCAATGGGAGTGTTGGGAAATCAACTACGGGTTATGAATAGAGGATGGGTAAGCCCTCGGTATATGGTAAGGGAAGAAAATGCTAAATGATGTAGAGATGCTTTATGCAGATGCAATGCAATGAGTGCACACGAGAACAAATCCACATCAAGGATCAAGGTCATAGATCCTACAAGACAACAAAAAAAGGTATCTCTCCCACCGGGTGGGCAATCTATTGGTTTATAAGAGGGTATCCCATAGGCTTTAAAACAAAGTCCCATGCACTAACCCTCAAAAGTTTTCCATCAGAACGACTACTCGTAAGACGGTAATCCTTTCAAAGGATGAACACAGAGTTATATTTTATCAACCTTTGGAATAAGGTTCTACAAAGGTCCCCAGAATCACGGATTCCCAGGCCGGAAATAAAAACGCCATTACGACTACACGTAAGACATGATTATCCCAACGGGGTCTCATCTGAGCGGTGGAATTCGATCCAACTCAACGAGTCCTAAGTCTCGCAAATCAGAAAGAATCCACCTCTTAACTTAGTGTATACTCAAAAACTCGAGTAGGAAGCTTTATTCTCACAAACCAATCCCAAATAAACCCAACAGGTTAGAAAGGAACACAAATAAATAATAAAAGCAAATACATCAAACATGCGACAAACAAACTAGGCTTGGCTTGCTAGGTGTCCCCAGTAGAGTCGCCAGCTGTCGCTACTCGAAAAATGCATCGTGCAATGACGGGGAGGCAAAAAAGATAGACAGAAGAGTCACCACCGAACTTTATTTATCCCATGAGAGGAACGGAAAATATCGAGAAAACCTTAAGAAAGAAAAGGATAAGATGGTCTCGCAACCAAGAACGGGTTCGGAAGCCGGTTATGCGAAGGGAAGGTATTAGCACCCCTCGCATCCATCGTACTCGATGGGAACCATTTGTTTGTCGATGTGTGAATTTATTTGCTTAAAGATTATGCTATAAAAGTGTGTTCCAAAGGGAGAGAGAGAAAGGGTTAGAAACATGGGAAAAGTGAGGTAACGGGGGAAGAAAGGAGAAAAAACTGACTCGGTAGGAATTCGCAGTCCTAGGCCTACGTATTCTCAATGGGTGTGAGAAAGTCAGAGTCGACGTAGTTCGGGGAACTACAGATATAGGGGGAAATGTGCTCGGCAAGGATTGTGGCCCTTGTGCCTACGTATCTTTACATAAAAGAAGTAAAGAATCAAAGCAGCCGTAGTTCGGCCTACGAATTGTTAATGTTTTTATGGATGACATTATCGTGCGCGTTCTAGCAGTTTAGGTGTTTTGCTGCTCGCATATGAGGAGACTTAAGCGTTACCTGTTTGCGGTAGAATGGACGTATCATATCCTTTTTGAAATGATTAGGTTTTTGCCATGCGAGGTATGATGTCACATTTGATTTGTGAGATTGTTTTTTAGGGGTGAGATAGATCCTCGGATAGTAACCCCTTGTTGGTAGTATCCAATTCTTTATCTAAAAGTTTTTGTTATAAAAGGTGTGGCGAACATAGCGTCTTCGTATTGAAAGACGAGTATCAAGACCACACACACTACAGTGAGTATCCTGACGCTCGAAGAGGAAGAAGTCTACACTCAATTCTCTCTCTTTAATTCAATGCAAAGAGAATTTTGTTCTCTTATTAAAGATGTTTTTGATTTTGAATGGTAAGTGCTTTTGCGACAGAGAACCCTATGGTAAACGTCAGCACTCGGGATAGGAGAAGGCCTACGCCTAACCACTCCACGACCATTCAAGTTTTTGTTAAGAAACAAATTTGAAAAAAAAGCACTCAGTGCAGGACCGGGGTTTTAGGTGAGAAGGTTGCAGAGAGAAGTTATGGAAAGGAGGGGTGGCGAATAGAGTCGTGTCTTTGTATTGAAAGACGAGTATCGATACCGCCCACACTACAGTGAGCATCCCAACACTCGGAGAGGAAGAAGTCTACACTTAATCCTCTCTTTTTAATTCAATACAAAGATAATTTATTGCTTTATGGAAGTGTTTTGAAAATACAATTGGTACGGGGCGAGTTTTTTAGGAGAAAAGGGATTGAAAATGTACAAGTGTCTTCGTATTGAAAGACGAGTGTCGAAACTACCCACACTACAGTGAGCATTCCAACACTCGGAGAGGAAGAATTCTACACTTAATCCTCTCTTTTTAATTCAATACAAAGAGATATTGATTTTCTTGTTGAAAGGTGTTTTTGAAAATGCACTCGGTATGGGACTGAGGTTTTAGGAGGGAAGGTTTGAAAATGAAAGCGTCGTCGTATTGAAAGACGAGTATCGAGACCACCCACACTATAGTGAGCATCCCAACACTCGGAGAGGAAAAAGTCTACACTTAATCCTCTCTTTTTAATTCAGTACAAAGAGATATTTGTTTTTCTTTATTGAATAGTTTTAAAATGGGTTAAAAAGCCCAATAACAAAAGAGAAATAAAATAATAAAAAGAAAAGGACGGAAAATAAATTAGCACATTAAAATATTGAAATAATGATTTTTGGTATTTTATGATTTTTAAATTTATTTTTAAATAAATAAAAAAAATAAAACTAAAATAATAAAAAAAGGAACAAGGTATTAAAAAAAGAAAGGGGCTCTACCAAGGGTAGAACCCATGACCTCAAGGTTCACAAGTCAAAACCTTACCACCCAAGCCAACGCGCGCGTGTGATAATGAGTGGAGAAAGAACGAAAAACAATAACAAAAGATGGAGAAATAATGAAAATAAACAAAACTCTCCCGCTGGGGATCGAACTCAGGATAAAGACATGGCAAGGCAAGGCAATAACCACTGGGGTGGAGACACATCCATTGTATAATGCCACCCCAGTTCTACATATACCAAACGCACGTGTACAAACTGGGCTGGGCTAGGCAAGATTCAAGGCAAAAATCCAAAATGCATTTTCAACACAACTTAACCAAATCTTAATCAATTTCAGTGAAACAAAAGCCTAACTTGCTTGATTTTTCACAAGGATCACAATGCTACCAACCAAAATTCCAAATGATGAACACATAATAAGATTTGATTGAAAATGCAATTGTGAAGTTTCAAGTGCATTTGAGTTCATGTATCCAAGACAGATGCAATTAAGAACAAGCAAGGGTCTGCTCACATTTCAAATTCAATATAGAATGAGTTACAACAGAAAGAAACAATCAAAAGGCATTAGATCAAAATATTGGCATGCGAGTTGCACTGATGAACATGAGTTTTAAAAATCCAAAATAAAAAAAGAGGTCAACTAGCGTCAACCACTCAGACCTGTATAAGCTCAAACAGGTGTATCCATGAGATCCTAGGTGCAAGCTAAATCTACTCCTAAGAGTTCATGACCAACCGTAATCAAGGAGTTCAAAACAAAATGGAAAAGACATATTGACACATGCCTTCAACTCAAATGACCTATAAGCAAAACTAATGGCAGGTTCAAGAATGGTTTCTCAAAACATACATGGTGGATAGATTCACATATGTTAAGCTGCAAATCAAGAAGGGTTCAGTTTCTGTCATGGATCAACAAATGATCAACCAATTCAAAACTGGCCTAAACAGCCAAACATGTTTATCATGATGAAAAGCAATTTTCACAACAAAATCAAAATCAGCACAATCTTTTTTTTAAACAGAAATAGCAACAAACTTGGTTATCACATAGTTAATTCACCCAAAATCCAATTAACAACATGCTTCATATGATGGTTACAACCTCATGACAGCAGACCAATGCAAACACAAAGGGTGGACAGACTCACTCAAGAACTAGATGCAACCCTAACAGCTGCAGATTCCTCCACAAATGACAGTGATAATTTTGGTCCTTTCCAATCCATACAACAAACACCAAGTCCTTATATTGCAATCAAGGACAGTTAGAACCTTAAAATGAAAAGACATTAATGGAAACAATTTTAAACCCAAAAAAAGTTCAACAGTAATGAGGCTCAACCTATGACAATGTCCAATTCACAAACTGCTCAAAACACTCATGAGATTCAAACTGATCCAAACAGTCACATATTCATCATGATTAACAGCATTTTTCCACAACAAAATCAATGACCAAATGAGTTTTAACAGAAAGATTTATTCAAAAGAAAATAGAACACAAAATCATCAAGTGAGTTGCAATTAATGAAAAGGTCTAAGAACAAAGCCTGGCATATGGATAAAGCTTAAATGGCTCAGTGACAATGCAATGCTTATCAGTCCAAAGCTGCAACAGACCAAATAACTTGCTATACATGAATGGCAAACAACTTAATATCGTGCTTGATAGCATCATGATTAACCACCCTCAAGGGAGAAACTAACAGCCAGTTCAATGCACTAAAACAAACCCAATGGTTCAGCAGCATTGCAGACAAAGTAAGTGCAGAAATCAGACAAACAAACTTTATAAAAGTAAACAAGGCAGGCCAGGCTCAAACTGATTGAATTCACAACTTACAAATTGAAATGCCAAAGCCACAAACAATAATCCTTTTCACAGATTGAATACAGTTTTTTTTAAAACAGTGTAAACAAAGTTGGCATCACAATACCAACACTGATTAGTATATTTCCTCCAATGACAGTAGGAACCTCAAGATGAGTAGATCCTAAATTGACAGTTTTTGAACTCAAAACAGATCAATAGTAATGTCACAACTTATAACAATGTCCAATTCTTCCTAAACTGTCAACACACACATGAGATTTCAATTCACCCATTCAGCAAGGTATCAATTAGGAATAAAACAAAATGCATCATTACATTACAAGGCTAAGTCAAACAGATGCACATTTAGGTAAAATTTCATGATGTAATGTAGTACTCATCTCTAACAGTTACAAATTCTGATCAAAGCAGTACTCATCTCATCAAACTGACCAATTCATAGCATGATAGGACAATTTCTAATCATAAACAGGTTTTTAGCTATGAGAAACAAGCTTGACAGTAATGAACACAAACATAACAATGTTGATCATCAGGGATCAATACATGCTTCAGCATCATGTAAGTGAATCATTTCAACATTGGACTTAAGTTGGCAGACTCCAATTTCAAAACAGTTTGGACAACATATGATCAAAAGTTTAAGGTCACAACATCAATCCCCAAGGCATCACACATTTCAACAGTTTATAACAATGCTTTTACAAAAGTAATGACATACACCCACTTGATAACATTACAACAAATACACATGGTTTTTGACAGATTCAATATCTAACCAGATTTGGACAGCATAATCACAACTTAACACAACAATGTTTATACCAATCCAACAAACCACAAAACATAAACATGATGCATATCAATGGTAGGGCTTGAAACCATATACCTCTTGTAGACCTCACTATGCTAGAAGCCAAGAAAACCAAGGATCCTTCCCTTTTGAGCACCCTTGTGAGAGTTACTTCCTTTTAAAGCAAAAATTGATTTTTTGAGGACAGTTTGAGAAAAGGGGTTCCTAGCTGATTTTTAATGACTTGGACATTTGGTACACCTCAAACCAAATGTATTTGGAGTGTTGAGATGGTTGAAACAAGCTTGAGCAAAGAGTTATCTAGTTTTGTATGAAAAGTCAAAGTTTTTTAGATTGAAATTTGACTTTTGGATATATGAAGTTTTGGAGTGGTTTAAAGGTTTGAACACCTTCAAAAGGCCATTTGTAGGTTGTGCAGATGGTTTTTGAGGTGGTTGAATGATGAGAAATGAGGTTGGTACCCAACTTACACAAGACAGTTTTTTTTTTTGTGTTTTGAAGGGTTTGAGAATGCAAGCTCTGGTTTTTTTCAATGTAGAAGTGGCTGGAGCTGTCTAGGGTTTGTGGTGAATGGTATTTAGCTTAAATATGAAGTAAAAGGGGTAAAATGGCAAGCTTTACCAAGGTGAAAAATGAAGGGGCAAATTTGCATTCTTTCATGAATTTTTGAATCAAGGGTGGATGGTGATCAAGGACAAACAGCCCATAGGGCTATGCAGTAGCTGGATGAAATGATAGCTGTTTTTGTGCATGCTAGCGAGGAGAGAGGTATGGTGTTGTGACAACTTTTGGCAATGTTTTGCATGCTCCCAATGCAAGTCCTTTGCATGATTTGAGGAGTTAACAGGCTGTATGATGAAAATGCAAGGTTATGCCAAAATGTCTTATAACAAATGCCTTGCAAATATTTTAAATCACCCACTTTAGACCATGATAACTTGATGCTAAAAGATCACTTTGCCCTAAACTCGAGCTCTAAGTAAAGAGGACATGGCAAGGAACAATTTCCATGTTGAAATCATCTTGATTTGAGGATTGGAAGACCATGAAAAATGATGTTGAAAATCATGCCATGCAAGCTGTCATGAATAACGTAGAAAACATTCTAAGTTATGGATTTGGTTTATTTTTCCTCAACTTTGCACATCCATAACTTGAGCTTCAGAAATAATATTGAGGAATTCGTGGACTCTTTGGAAAGCTTGTAATATTCTCTACAACTCTCATTTGGGATAAAGGTCCATTGGACATCAAGAAAGTGATGGAAATTGGCATGCAAAGTGGTGCAAAAATCTGTCCAAACTTAACAGTTTTGAAATCATTGAAATCCCCAACTTTGATTGATCATAACTTGAGCTCCAAGTATCATATGATTATGAATTGGTACTCAAAATAAAGCTTGAAATACAAGGAACAACTTTGATGTTTTATCCAAGTTCATTTGATACCTTGATCATGAAGAAAAATGACTTTGAAGATGGCTGTTCCAAACATGAAACTTTCCATAAACGGAAAGTTCTAAAACCCTAATTTTCCTTAAATGGCAACTTTCAACAACTTTTGATTTTTATGATTCCCTTGACTTTTCTTGATCAAATATCATCCATTGGTCATATTTAACTCGAGGAACATGATCTTGACCTCAAAAAGTCAGGAGTTGACTTTTTCCCTACACACTTGACTTTTCCCCCAAACTCCTGATTTTCAATTGACTGATCAATTGAAGCTCCTCTGATTAAAATTGATGATCAATCTCCCATCCTTAAACACCTTAGGACATATAGAGGGTCATGGAAACAAGTTTTCTTGAAGAAACAAACTTTATCCTGATTAAAATTGAAACCCTAATTTCACCCTTTTTGTCTAGGCGTTGCGTAGATGAACTGAGTGATTATTCCAACTCCGCCATGACCTCTAAGGTGCTCAATAAACCCCTTCCTTATGCTCACATCAATGATAAACCTCATGAACCCCTTGACAACCATCTGATGATTCTTTGATAACTTTATGATAATAACACCCACTTGATGGCTTGTACCAATGCCTTTGCTTGAGGTTGAAGCTAACAAAAACCCTCCTCTTGGATGGCACACACATAAGCCAGAGATTAAAAAAAAGGTGGGAAAATTTAGGGTATGAAAGTTTGATTCTCAATATTTGAAACCATTGATTGTTTGCATTCTTTGTGTGTGAGCCATTTTATCCATTCTTGGATGAATCTTAATCTTCAGCAAATCCTCTTGTTGCAAAATGAGAGGCATACTTTGCTTGAGGGCAAGCAAAAATCTAGTTGGGGAGAGTTGATAGATGCCAAATTTCACTTATTTGATCTATCAAATGTTGGCATCTTTCACCCATTTTCGTCAAGAAAGTGTTGAAAACCACTCTTGCTTTGTTTGGTTTGCAATATATTGTGAAAATCTCTTGGTACCTTTTATTTGTGTGCTATTGTGTAGGAATTAGGCACAAAACAAATGGAAATTAAGACACAAGAAATATGACAAAGAAACCAAGACAACATGCAAACAACAACAAGTTCGCTAGGCGAACTTGCTAGCGAAGCTCCCTCTAGAACATCATGAAGTTCGCTAGGCGAACTATGTAGCGAAGGACTCGCTAGGCGAAGCTCTAGCGAACACTCCCAGACTTGAGGCAGGGGAGAAAGGAGCATAAATTCGCTAGGCGAAGCTCGCAGCGAAGGCTTCGCTAGGCGAAGGAATTGCTCGCCTAACGAATATCTAGAAACGTCTCAGGGGCGGTTTGACTGTTCAGAGGCACCCCACGTGTCTAACTTACTGTTCGCTAGGCGAAGGATCTGTTTGCTAGGTGAACATGACAGATCCTGAATGTAATATTTAATATTTTTTCTTGCTTTTTAGGTCAATATTCCATTTTGTAACATTTTGAACATCATAACTTATCTCTCTTCATCTATTTTAGAGAGAGAAACACAAAACCCTAAGAGGGAGGAGGTAAGATCTTTGATATCTTGTTGGGGTTTGGATGTAATATTTTGATACCTTATATGTTTGTGAACTAGTTTGGATTCTCTATTGATTGATTATCTTTGATTGCTTATTTGTGGGTCTTGACAAAACCTTTTCACATCTTTGATCTCAGATTTTCTTCTATCAATGAACAAACTTTTGACATGGTTTTGTAGTTGATATTCATTATATCCTCTTTGGTATTGTGTTGATTAAGTAACATGGGTAGCATGAGTAGGATCAATATGATATTGTGTGGGTATGTGATAATAGTGACGAAGAACGATGTTCACAATCATTTGGCAGATTAGGTGAATACATGTAAAAAGGGTTAAGCGTGTGTAAGTATTCTGATCATTGTGTTTTATATGAAACAATCGTTTATCCGATATGGGTGTCGTCTTTGCTTACCTGTTTATCTTTGATTTGAACCGTGATAGAGATATACTCTTCAGATCTGGATCTAGGATGATTACCTATTAGGTCCTAAATGCTAGAGATAGGTTTAGGCTTAGCATTTGTGCAAGTATCAGTTCTTAATGCTCTGTGTTGTGTTTTTGTTGGATGAGAGATCACCAATGAGACAACATGGTTGTTCTCTCGATGTTGCATTAGAGATAAGCCCTGTCGTGAGTGATACGTGAGGATATTAGACAAATGATTGCGTTGTGTTTAACTTGTTCAGAAGAATGCATATGTTATCAATTGATGAGATCCAATCCCAACATGGCTCCATTTATATTTCAGTTTTTACTTTATATTTTCTGTTTTTATCCATGGTTCCTTAAAGTTTTTAAACCAAAACTTTTGAACAATAGGCTTAGAAATATGGAGAACGTTGAACGGCGTTCGTATCGCCCCGATCCCTGGGGAGACGACAAAACTGGGTACTTAATATTTTTTGCTAGCTGCTTTACCGCACCAATAGTCTTAACTGGATAGCTGAAACTGAACATTAGTGTTGTGGTGGAAATAGGATACCAAACTATTAATTAGTTTGAATCACGAAGTAAGCTGAAATAAATCACGAAGTAACGAGGGTTAGAAAGAAATTTAACGGCTAAAATATGTTTTAATTTTAGCGTCATTTAAAAAAGTTTTAATGCAAATGTTAAAAAAGTTTTAATTTTAATGTTTAATTTTAATTACAAAATGTTGTAAACTTTAATTATGAAAAAATGACTTCAATTTTAATTATGAAAAATGTTTTAGGTTTTACTTATGAAAAAAACTTTAATTTTAATTGTTAATTAATACTTTTAATTAAGAAAAAACTATCAATTTTAAGGTTAATTAAGAAAACTTTTTAATTAGACTTGTACAAAGAAGATTCTTTGGTTTTAGTTTACAAGTTAATGGCTTTTTTTTTTTTACGTTTTGATTTAACATTATTACATAAAATAAAAAAATAATAACTATAAAAAGATAAATAAATGAGGAATATAAATGGTTTTCTGTGAGACTAGGGTTTCTTCTACCCCAATCTCCTTTCCTTTTCCTCTCTGGAGGCTACGTCTTCTTCTTCATGGGGTCTTGCCGCCATTAACGTCCCTTCGCGAGCTTTTTCCATTTTTCTTTCCCTTGCATGTCGTCGTATTCTTTCTCTGGTGACTTCAACTCCTGCGAAAAACACAAATGACAAACAAAACGAACCGAGTTGCTCACCCTGCTTCACGGGTTCAAAGTGGCTATTTCAGTGGCTATTGGTGGTGACGAGATGGTGATTCTGAACTCTTTCTTTCCGATCCTGAGCCGTGGTTGTCTTGAGGTTGACGAATCTTCGATGATGTTGAAGCTGAGGAGATTCTGCTGTGGGAGATAGCGGTAAGCGTATTCTTTGTTTTTCGCCAGAGAAAACTGTTCTCTTCTTCTTCTGCTCGAGGTGATGATGATGAAGCCGTTGAGCTTCCTCTGAATCCTTGTGGTTGCATCGTTTTCACTTTTTTTGTGGCTTCCCTTTGACGGTGATGATAAACACTTGCTTATCTGAGTCTGTTGATGATGATGGATCCTAGTTATGGATCTCGGCCGCCGATTTTGGGTTTTTAGGGTTCTTCTTATGGATCCCCTCTTATATACTTCTATATTATTTTCATGGGCTTGTTGGATCCATTGGTTTTATGCGAAAATGATGTCGGACTTGATGTATGTTGCTAGCTTATCGGCTGATTGGTTTTTGTTACGCGGTTTTGGTTGCCTCGCAAAAATATTGTTGTTGTTCACAGTTGGTTTGTTTGGATGCACCTGCGTTTTTGTCGTTGAGTCTGTTGGATGACTTGATGCTTGCTGTTTTTTTTGGTCGATCCATGGGCTTTGTGATTTCTGTGGAAATGCTGTTTGTGTGTGTTTGGCTGAAAATCCATTTTTGAATAAGTGCTTTCCAAAAGTGCTTATTTAAAAATCACTTTTTCAAAAGCAAACCACCTTTTGCATAATCACTTTCCTAAAATCACTTTTTTCTCTCTCTTGGCTGCCATAAAAAATAAGAACATATTATTACCGGATTTACCGAGGTTGGAAAGGAGTCGGGAGTTGATTTCGGAACAATCCGTTACCCTCCCGACGCACCTGATGATGACACTGCTCTGAGGGTGTCAAAACTAACCGATAAAACTCGTTTGTTCATTTCGCAGGTACGGAGAAAAGTCGGAGAAATCGGGGAAATCGAAATTCTTTTAGGAAAAATATATTTTTATATTTTGTAATTTTGTTTATATTTTTTTTGTAATTTTTATTTTTATTAATTTTTTTGTAATTTTAATTAATAAAATTCATTAATTTATTTGTTTATTATTCGTTTTTGGATATGCAAAATGAGAATGAAACTATTATAAAACATAATGCCCTTGTTAAAATATAAAATAAAACTAGAGTAAAAATGGAATCAAATTAATCAACAAATAACAATTAATAATGAACTAAAATTATTTAAAATGAAGAGAGAATAAAAATAGGAATGAAAAATGATTTCTTTTTGACAAAATGAACTAATAATTGATTTAAAGATAAAATTAATCTAAAAATGAAAACATGATGATTTTTTGTTTTAAAAATGAAATGAATTCAAACCTGAAATATAATTAATTTAACAATGACATGCATTTTTTAAAAATGAAATATGATTGATTAAAATATGAAATGAAACTTAAAATTTCAAAGAAAATATTTTTGCTCCTTTTGATCCTTAAAATGGGACGAAGACCATTAAAATGCCAAATTTTATTAATTCCTGATTCATCCCAATTTGTCAGACTAATCCCGTCTCCGACATAATTTCTGATTAACCCTTCCGGCATTTCAAATTCGCAACTCTATCAGAATAAAATTCAATCCGCCTGATGACCACGCTTTTCCAACCAAATTATCATCAAATGAAACTCCCGATTAAACCAACCGAAGCAAGACCTCTGATCAAATTCCTCGATTCTCATCCACGGGCTCAAACGACTCAAATTCCCCGACGACAACCCAAATTCACAAATTGACAGCCAACTGCCAACAAATGACCATTTTTCCCTTCGTGAACTAAACGGCACGTTACACGATATTTTTCTGCAAAAATCAAACGACTGCACAAACTTGTTAGTGAGTTGTTAAGTGCAATGCAAATGCAATGGAATGCGATATGAAACGACGAATCTTAGGGCAAAATTTGGGGTATTACAGTTGCCCCTATTTAAATAGCTTCACTAGATGATTTGAGCGACGAAGGCTCGTGAAATCATGGTGGAGGGATTTAAATATAGATAACCGAAAATTTTGCCGTTAGATGCAGTGATATGCAATGCTATGGATAAAACAAGCGATAATGTTGACAATGTTATGAATATAGTATGATGCGTATAATGGAATGGTAAATGCAACGATGTAGACGACACGACGACACAGGGGACATACGCGACGAACAAACTACACTGAGAAATACGACGCACTGGGGAAACAGCACGACACGGGGAATTCTAAAGTGATAGTCAACTGGTGCGAACACGACCAATTGTCACTTTTAGAAAAGGAATGGTAAGAACGAGATCCACAATGGAGATGACACCTATGGGACGACCTCCACTGGGGAACAAATGAGAGTAATTATTCAACAGGTTCAGGTGTGACCGGCTGATACTCTAGAGTAAAAGTAAAACTGGATCTGCACGACTGTAGGATCTATTAACAAGATGCTGGAGCATTGAGCAAAGAATAACATCCGAGCTTCTAGAAACTCTCCCTCGTGACAGGATCGAACGGAATTTTTAGGAATTCGTAGAAAATATACAGGGTAAAACCGGCTGTATGCCAAAATAAATGGTCTTAAATGCGAAACGCCCTGATAAGCTTTCTCGAGCGAGAAATGCCACTTATCGTCAGAAGGGAATTATATGCCAAACAGGATAAGCTCTCAAATAAAGAGGCTGCTGCTTATCTGCTTATCTGTGGAAATGATAATCTTCTCGGGTAAGAACTGCTTGTAGAGGTGGTAACAAGTAATGTAAATTATAATGAAGGTTGTAATGAAAGTTGTAATGAAGTAATGATGATAGGCTTCTCTGGTGAGAACAGTCGCATACCGGTTGTTGTAAGATGTAGTGTAAGGTCAATTGTAGTGATAAGCTCCTCAGGCGAGAACTATCGCATATCTGCAAAGGATTGTAAAGGCTTTCTTGAGAGATAGTGCAAAATAAATGTACATCCAGGTAGGTTCGACGAGCGACAGGACTGAAGTTCGATCTAGGACCGAGTTAGAAAGAACTGCCAAACAAGACTCCATTGAGGAAATGCACTCAAATGGGGATTATCTTATCCTAACGCAGAAAGATAACTGAAATAACCGTCATCCACGAGGTTCGAGCTCTGTGGGGAATTGGAACAAATAGGTATTTTATGCTTAGGGCTGAAGATCTACTTGGAGAGAGCAAACAAACCCAGTTACTCGTCGGTAACAACAAAGGATGACACGGATAGGAAAATAATGTAGATGCTAATGCGCATGCCAAAGTGTATACTAATGTGTATGTTAATGTGTATGAAAATGTCATGCAATGAGTATGCAATTCTTAAGCTCATGCACATGCTGACAAAACAGACGAGAGGAGGAAACATGAGATGAAATAAACGTCTCGACTGGAATACCCGACGACCTCTGCAACAGTACATCTATCGAGGGATAGGAAAATTCAATGGTAGAACCAAATCTTGCTTCAAAGTTCTAACTTCCCTGGGGAGAAAATATCCACTTCCACATGGGGATATGATACAACTTCACCGGAGAGTATGATGTCATAACTTCAACTGGGGATCCATGACCTCCGCATGGGGATACGATGTCATGACTTCACGGAAGGGATTGCTATCATGAACCATAATCAGACCAAGAACTCTTGGGATCAGAGACTTCCGGGGATAATATAAATATCCGCTTCGTGAGGAAGATGTGGAGCTAGGTAGTTTCATGGAGATAGTGTAGCAACTTTCTGGGAATAGTACCTCAGATTCCTGGGGAAAAGGTACGTCCAACTAGGGATAAAAGATATCAAAACTTCCCTAAGGAGAGTTTGTCAGACTTACTAGGGAGAATTCACCGAGACATCCTGGGGAAAGTATCCTGACTTCTTGGGGAGAATATGGCAATCTCCTCGGGATAATTCCTGAGGAAGGTAAGGCAATTTCACCGAGGAACAGATAATTCAACTGCGAATGGTTCTTCCAGAACATATATCACTTGGAGGATACATGGGATATCCCTGCAGTCTTGAGAGTCACTGGGGATTTATCAGATGGATCCCAAAAGTATGGACTACTTAAAGTCTCGCTGGGGACTATCACTAGAAAGATGCTGGTATGATCTCTGTAGTCTTGGAGATTACCAGCTTGGTCCATAATGTTGTCTGCTTATAGTCTCGCTGGGGACTGTGTCGGCTTAAAGTTTCTCTGGGGACTGTGTTGAGGCAATGGTTTAGACGTAGATTCTGCAACAATGAGATTGACTAGGGAACGAAGACCTCCGGGAGTAAAATTCATCGGGTGCATGAAAAATGTCGCGAAACAAGCTAGTTTTGATTCTTAATGGACTTTGTAGTAGTCTCCATTTTGAAAATATCATGCCCTAGAGTACCTGCCTTGTGGGAAAGTCATCTCTAGAGGATTTTACAGAGAAACATGGAGTCCAGATGCCCCACCGTTTTCAAACTCTTGGAGGGATCTTTCAGATCTCGATGTAACTGGCACATATCAACTATGTTACGACTGAGTCTTCAAGAATAGCTCTGAAGAACGTCAGGCTCGCATCAGTACACGATTTGGAAACCACCAACCCCTGTTTAGCAGGATCTTCGAGTTCCATTGTGGATGTATGTATGTAAGTTTCTAAGATGTTAGACAAAATTGACAAGCGTGAAATGCTATCCTGAAACTATCAATTCAACACTATTTGTCTTGAAATTTTGTTTTGAATTTTGAAAAAGGATATCGCTACAACTCGTGACCGAAATCACATAGTCAGGATATGAATATGATTCGTAATGCCAACAGTAAGTTGAGCATAGCTCGTAGGAGTCAGGAAACATTATCTCGTCGAGTATGCTTTCAAAAGAATTCCCACTTCAATTAGGTCTTTTAAAGGTTGTATCGTGGCTTGGTTCACAGTTTAAGAAACAAGGATAAAGACTCAAACTTATTTGTACCCACCCCTATTCGTGATGTTCTCCAATCCTATTCAGTTAATGGGATACGAGCACTCATACCTCAATCAAATTTGATAGGGTCGAGAACTCATCAAGGCTTTGGACATGGCAATAACTCACCTATTGTCTTTTGGATTTTGAATCTCACGACTCTGTTCTTTATTAAGGATTCTTTATTGTAATCCCTTGTTTTTTGGTTTGACATTTTATTCCCTAACTTTTTCTAGGACGACGTCTTTTGAATTTGACTTTGGAGTCCAGCGGGATGCCCCAGTTTTGCCTAAGTCTCCTTCATAGATTTTGACTTAGCAGGCTATATTTTTTTTTATTTTTGTTAACTAAGCTGTGTGACTCTTTTGAAAGGTTTGTGATTGCCCCACTCTTTTAGGTAGTAGAGGGATAGTCATTGACTTATAACTTCCTAAGATGTTAAGGATAGATTCTCGAAGGTTTGCTCCTACTTTTTTAGAGTCTGAGCGCTCAATCCATTTAACTGAAAAAACTACCCTGCCCCAGGTTAAAGTCGAGGGTTTTTTATTTTGCAAAGAAAAAACTCCTACTTCCAGGCTCAAAGGGGTTAAAGAGGGATTATCGTCCTTATATCTCCATTGTTTCTGGGATTTGAAGCAATGCCTTACATCATCAGTAGGTTTCAATCGAAAGCATACGATAAGAGATATGATGTTTTTAGTTCATCATCCTCCTCCCAATTCTCTATAAAGGCGAGAGATCGGGTAAAGTTGGCATTATGAGTTTATGAGAAAATATTTTTGTGAGTGAAACAAATACATTTATTCAAGACAAACATATGCATTAATTATTCAAAATAAACAAGTTCGTACATACTAATTATGCCTAATCAAAGAAAAATACATATAAATAAACAAATGAACTGCATGACAAGTCCTTCTAAATGTTTATGACGTCTTTGTATCTAAGGTTGGCACCGTAGTATTGGCTTCTCTCGGTGGAGCCTCACTAGAACGACTCGTCTTGCTTGCCCCAGCTATATCTGTCACGACTTCATTACCAGTCTGTAAATCTTCATTCATAATAACTTTCCCTGATTCTTTGTCGATCGTGGTCATGTTATCTTGAGGAATGCTGAAATGACACGACCTAGGCTTCTGAATAACTACCGACTTCGACAGATTCACAGGAGAAGTAACTGGCTGAGGCATGTTGAAAACTAGGAGAGGAGTCTTGATCTCTGGTTGAGGATCACCGAAAGACAATATCTTCTGTTCCAACAAATTTCTGACAATGTTATTGAGCGCATGACAACCTTCCAAATCGTGACCAGGCACACCCTCATGAAATAAACAATGAGTGGCGGCATTGTAGTTGGCAGGCAAAGGATTGGGAGGCGGACCCAAAGCTTGGGTAATAATCAGACCTCGTTGCACTAAGAAAGGATACAACTCGGTGAAAGTCATCGGAATCGGAGGACAAAGTTTGTATTGTCTCCTCGGACCACTCTGACGAGGTGTTTTCTTCTGAGGGTGTTGCTTGGCAGGAGCGTTGGGCGCTCGTTGACACTTGACATGAGTTTGTGCAAGCTGATAACTGGGAGATTGTTGATAAACCGGATGCTGATAGACTGGAGCCGATTGCACAGACTAATATGGAGGAAACTGCTAATTGAAAGGAGGCGCAATAACAACTACATAAGGTTGTTGAGCATACTGAACCGGATAACCTTGAGCGTAATTCTGCTGATGTTGCCAAGGTTGGTGAGCAGCCATCAAGCAGTTCCTCAGATGTGTAGGTCCTTTATGGTGATCAACGCTCAAAGTTTTGCACTTCGGAGGAGTAACTCGTAGAACTGGTTGAGCAATGGTAGGATGCACCAAACTGGGTTGAAGACCATGAGGAGGTATGTTCTCAACAGTAACAGCTGGTTGAGGAACCACAACAGTATGGGTAATCTCAGAAACAACAGTGGGCTAAGAATCCATCTTTGCATTAAGAGCTTGTAGCATCTCCATAATCTGCCCCACACTTCCTCGAAGATCTTCGAGTTCATGGATGACACGGTCGATCTCTTGATTTTGCTCTTCCATCCTTTTTCGAG
Organism: Lathyrus sativus; assembly: GCA_963859935.3. Classification (NCBI taxonomy): domain Eukaryota; kingdom Viridiplantae; phylum Streptophyta; class Magnoliopsida; order Fabales; family Fabaceae; genus Lathyrus; species Lathyrus sativus. The sequence goes on along the minus strand of OZ012740.1, from coordinate 582,714,046 downwards.
CTTGGGCTTTAGTGTTGTACTGATACGGAGGACCCAGGGTGACAAACTGGAAGACGAGAGAACCTCAAATGAGAAACCGGGAGACACATGCAATGATGCTAAAATGTAGAATTAAAATGAAATGATCTCATGGAATTCAAATATTTACGAATATTGCGGAATACCAAAGAAATTTTATTTATTAATTTGAAAAACTAGATTACAAATAATATTCTTAAAAGAAAGTCTTAACGGAAATAGCGAAATAAAATCTAATAAAGCCCTAAGGAAGCATTGTCCACCACTTCAAGGCGTAGGCGGATATTTGGAGGAAAATAAATCCTCGTAGATTCTTCTTTTCTTGTTGGAAAGTACCTCTTCATTCTTCGATTGAAGCTTCTTTTAAAGTTCGGCATTCTCACGGACGATAACCTGGTATTTGTTCTTCCATGCTTCTGCTTCATGTTGTGCTTTCTTCAAAGCGATTTCCAACTTTTCAGCGTCGGACATGAAGATCAGGATAGGTTCCTCTATTGGAGGTAGAGGATCTTGGCGAGGATAAGGAATCTTTAATTTGATAGCTCTTTCTCGGACCCAAATAAGATAAGGCTCCATGGACACACAATTCGACTTTCCCAGACTTTCTCGACCTTTCCTATGCAAGTGACGCCAAGCGGATATGATCTGATCTTGAAGTTCTTTGTCATCCTTAAAGAAGATTTTCTCCACATGAACTCTTTTAGGCGGTTCCTTCAAGGGATACCCTAACTGTCGGCGAGCTAGGACTGGATTGTATTTGATCCCTCCATTAAACCCAAGTAAGGGTACGTTAGCGAAGTCTCCACAACCATCAATGATCAATATCCCATCATACATACGGTTATACCAATCAATATCCGAATGAGTGAGGGCCATAACCCTTTGCGACCAACGTCCTTTAGTGAGATCTCGAAAAGGACTAGACTTAGGCAAGTGCGAAATAAACCACTTGTACAATAACGACACATAACAGGTGATCATCCCTCCACCATGGAAGTTTCGTAGATGCACGGAGTGATAAGTGTTACCTAATAAAGTCGGTACTGGATTTCTTATCATGAGGATTTTGATGGCATTAAGGTCAATGAACCCTTCAAAACTAGGGAACAATAGCACTCCATAGATTAGCAAGGTGAGGATTGCCTCAAACGTAGGCATGCTCAAATAATAGGCATAATACTGGGCTTTCTCGATTAAGAACTTTGTGGGTAACCCAATAGTTCCACCTTTGGAAATCATATTGCCCCTGATGTAGGACACCTTTAAGCTTGTGGCTTTAGCAATATCTTCCTCTTTAGGGTCCTTTTCCAGGAAAGGGAAAGGAGATCAATCCAATATAGGTAATCCTACCAACTGAGAGTATTCCTCCAAGTAGGCAACAGCTGAAAATCAGGGAAAGTGAAGCAATGATAATCCGGATCATAGAACTGTAACAAGGTAGAAAGAAGTCCTTCGTCTACTTGAAGTCCTAACAGAGGTAACAACCTTCCATACTTGTTTTGGAATCCTTCTTGATCTTGGACTAAAGCTCCTAACTTCCTTAGGTCATCCTACTTAAGACTCTTAAAAGTATATTTCAAAGTATGTTTTCTATTGCAATCCATGGTATCCTGCGATGTTCATAAGTAAAATTTGAATTCCATGAAATGTAATGCGATGTGATGCTTTATGGATGCAATGCACATATATACACAAGGTCCTAGGTTAAAGGTATATGACCGGAGTTAAGGTCTACCCATCCCCATAAGGGTAGTTGTACCTGCAGAACGAGGGTTCTAAGGCGGTGCCCAAAGTCATCAATCCATCTTTCGGATATTATCAATTTCCCGATTGACTCGGTGGTTAATAATATTCTAAAGAGAATCTCTTTTGAGGGTAGTATGGCGTAGCGACTATTTTGGGAATACTACCTAACAGTCCCTGCACTACGTCCTAGATAAGGCCAAGATGGTGTTAAGGTACTACGGTCCCCAATATCACAGGCTCCAATCGAAGACAGTAAGTGTTTTCACGAATACTCGTTCAACATAACTACCTTTCAAAAGGGCCTCAACTGAGCGGTGATTCTCAAGTCAGCTTGGTCGGGAATCACTCCCTATAAGCCTCGTCGAATATATCACCTCCTATAATAAGTTCACTCAAGTTCAGGTGTAGGACTTATCTCACAACAACAGGTATCCCCACAAGCAAGGTACAATGTGAACATATATACAGACAGATAATAAAATAAATGGTATACAATAAACAAAATAGGGGTAACCCTCAAAAGTTAGGAGACTCCCCGGTGAAGTCGCCATTTTCTGTTGTGGTGGAAATAGGATACCAAACTATTAATTAGTTTGAATCACATCTTTAGTTCACAACCGATCTTTGATTTATCCGAAGGAAAAGGTCAAAAGAAGGAAAACCTAATTTTTGCATCGTAAACACGATGCGGGGAGAGACCTAGGTAAGGGGTTGGTTAAGCTTAGGGAAGGTACTAGCACCCTAAACTTCTGTAGTACTCTACAGGAACCTTTTGTCTAATGTATGCCTTTTTTATTTTATTATCTGTTTTGAGGTATATACTGCACTAAGGGATAAAGTGACCTAAAGACCTAAGGGGTTAGTCCTAAGTTTACTCGGCAAGATGTCGCATCTTGTGCCTACATATCCTGACGGGAATGGAATCAGAGTAATTATAGTTCTCCTCGAGAGGGAGGTTAGAAACTTCTTGACTGTGGTCAAGGTTTCAAGGGGAGTAAACTTATCTTAAGGACACGCTTACGTGGAGTTTTGAAACTCCTATATCTAAGTTGAATTTGTCAATTGAAAATTAGGGTTAAATTAGGGTTGATTAGATGTTCCATGGTGGGAAACCCTAAAACAAAGTACAACGACTCTTTGACCTAATGCTAGGGTAAAGGGCATTTTTGTCCACGGCAGGACACCTAGGCTAATTAGGGTTTGAAATATTCAAAGGGTAAGACTATTGACTCGGCGGTTAAACTGTTAGACCTAATCCTTCGGAAGACGATTAACGGTAAAAGTTATGCAAATGACGAAGAGTTATTATATGGCGGAACTAAAGTACGAAAATAAAGAAACCGATAAAGAAAAACATCACGACGATCACTCGCGTAAATTACAAATCCAAAAAAAAAAGCAAAAATAAATAATTGCGATGACAACCTCGCATGATTACAATCACAAAATGACAATATGAACAAATACGGGATTAGTAAGCTGAAACAAAATCACGAAGTAACGAGGGTTAGACAAAAATTTAACGGCTAAAATATGTTTTAATTTTAGCGTCATTAAAAAAAGTTTTAATGCAAATGTTAAAAAAGTTTTAATTTTAATGTTTAATTTTAATTACAAAATGTTGTAAACTTTAATGATGGAAAAATGTTGTAGGTTTTACTTATGGAAAAAAACTTTAATTTTAATTGTTAATTAAGACTTTTAATTAAGAAAAAACTATCAATTTTAAGGTTAATTAAGAAAACTTTTTAATTAGACTTGTACAAAGAAGATTTTTTGGTTTTAGTTTACAAGTTAATGGAATTTTTTTTTTACGTTTTTAACATTATTACATATAATAAAAAAAATAATAAATAAAAAAAGATAAATAAATGAGGAATATAAATGGTTTTCTGTGAGACTAGGGTTTCTTCTACCCCAATCTCCTTTCATTTTCCTCTCTGGAGGCTACGTCTTCTTCTTCATGGGGTCTTGCCGCCATTAACGTCCCTTCGCGAGCTTTTTCCATTTTTCTTTCCCCTGCATGTCATTGTATTCTTTCTCTGGTGACTTCAACTCCTGCGAAAAACACAAATGACAAACAAAACGAACCGAGTTGCTCACTTGCTTCACGAGTTCAAAGCGGCCCGTTCAGTGGCTATTGGTGGTGATGAGATGGGGATTCTGAACTCTTTCTTTCCGATCCTGAGCCGTGGATGTTTTGAGGTTGACGAATCTTCGATGATGTTGAAGCTGAGGAGATTTCGCCGTGGGTGATAGCGGTAAGCGTATTCTTTGTTTTTCGCCAGAGAAAACTGTTCTCTTCTTCTTCTTCTGCTCGAGGTGATGATGATGAAGCCGTTGAGCTTCCTCTGAACCCCCGTGGTTGCGCCATTTTCACTTTGTTTGTGGCTTTCCTTTGACGGTGATGATAAGCACTTGCTTATCTGAGTCTGTTGATGATGATGGATCCTAGTTATGGATCTCGGCCGCCGATTTTGGGTTTTTTAGGGTTCTTCTTATGGATCCCCTCTTATATTCTTCTATATTCTTTTCATGGGCTTGTTGGATCCATTGGTTTTATGCGGAAATGATGCCGGACTTGATGCATGTTGCTAGCTTATCTGCTGATTGGTTTTTGTTACGCGGTTTTGGCTGCCTCGCGAAAATATTGTTGTTGTTCATAGTTGGTTTGTTTGGATGCACCTGCGTTTTTGTCGTTGAGTCTGTTGGACGACTTGATGCTTGCTGTTTTTCTTGGTCGATCCATGGGCTTTGTGATTTCTGTGGAAATGTTGTTTGTGTTGTGTTTGGCTGAAAATCCATTTTTGAATAAGTGCTTTTCAAAAGTGCTTATTTAAAAATCACTTTTTCAAAAGCAAACCACCTTTTGCATAATCACTTTCCTAAAATCACTTTTCTCTCTCTCTCTCTCTCTCTCTCTCTTGGCTGCCATAAAAAATAAGAACATATTATTACCGGATTTACCGAGGTTGGAAAGGAGTCGGGAGTTGATTTCGGAGCAATCCGTTACCCTCCCGACGCACCTGATGATGACACTGCTCTGAGGGTGTCAAAACTAACCGATAAAACTCGTTTGTTCATTTTGCAGGTACGGAGAAAAGTCAGAGAAATCAAAATTCTTTTAGGAAAAATATATTTTTATATTTTTATATTTTGTTTATATTTTTTTTGTAATTTTTATTTATTAATTTATTTTGTAATTTTTATTTTTATTATTTTTTTTGTAATTTTAATTAATAAAATTCATTAATTTATTTGTTTATTATTCGTTTTTGGATATGCAAAATGAGAATGAAACTATTATAAAACATAATGCCCTTGTTAAAATATAAAATGAAACTAGAGTAAAAATGGAATCAAATTAATCAACAAATAACAATTAACAATGAACTAAAATTATTTAAAATGAAGAGAGAATAAAAATAGGAATGAAAAATGATTTCTTTTTGACAAAATGAACTAATAATTTATTTAAAGATAAAATTAATCTAAAAATGAAAACATGATGTTTTTTTGTTTTAAAAATGAAATGAATTCAAACCTGAAATATAATTAATTTAACAATGACATGCATTTTTTAAAAATGAAATATGATTGATTAAAATATGAAATGAAACTTAAAATTTCAAAGAAAATATTTTTGCTCCTTTTGATCCTTAAAATGGGACGAAGACCATTAAAATGTCAAATTTTATTAATTCCCGATTCATCCCAATTTGTCCGACTAATCCCATCTCCGACATAATTTTAGATTAACCCTTCCGGCAATTCAAATGAGCAACCCTATCAGAATAAAATTCAATCCGCCTGATGACCGCGCTCTTCCAACCAAATTATCATCAAATGAAACTCCCGATTAAAGCAACCGAAGCAAGACCTCTGATCAAATTCCTCGATTCTCATCCACGGGCTCAAACGACTCAAATTCCCCGACGACAACCCAAATTCACAAATTGACAGCCAACTACCAACAAATGACCATTTTGCCCTTTGTAAACTAAACGACACGTTACACGATATTTTCCTGCAAAAATCAAATGACTACACAAACTTGTTAGTGAGTGGTTAAGTGCAATGCAAAATGCAATGGAATGCGAGATGAAACGACGAATCTTAGGGTAAAATTTGGGGTATTACAATTAGTCTTAAATACAGCGAGAGCACTTTAGGGTTAATTAGAATCTACTTATTTTCAAAAAGTGTTTTTAAATACAAATGATAGAGCGGGAGCCTTCATTCTGATTTGAGAGTATAGTCTAAGTCAATAAACACGAGACTGTGAGATAAAGTCTTTTAAATGAGTATTTTCTACAGAATAACAATATTTCCTTTTAAACTAAACGCTCATGAATCACTGAATCCCCGATGAATGATAGGATTATATATCGATATTTTGCATTATCTTGATTTAATTTATATTTCATTATGCACTTATTTTCTTACTCGCGCCCCAAATTTAGAAATCCATTAGCCTTAGATTTACATAGTAGCATTAGATAGTGGTAGATCGATTCTTGGTCCTTTGGGTTCGATAATCTTTTAAACTACGCGATCAGATTGTGCACTTGCAGCACGAAGCATTTAGACATACTAAATAGCAATCAATGGGTACAATGCAAGACTTCCTTGCTCAAATTCCTCGAATCTAAGACTTGAATGCTCAAGCACACAACAAGAGACTTTATCTAAACTAACTGTTTAGAGAAGGAATAACTTACAACAACACTTGATTAACAATCAGAGGTGTTCAAATATAATACAACACACTTTAACACTAAGATTCTTAAGCTATACAAGAATAAAAACTCTTAAAGATTAGCGTCTCTTGAGCTGATACAAATGGTGTGGAGTGCGTGTATATTCCAGCTGTAGTTGCCGTGATATTCTCTTAATTGATCTTCTATTCTTCTGCTCATTTTATAGTTGAAGAAATAGAGTCATTGAAGCAACCTAACGACTATTTTCAAATCAAATTCTTTTTCATATCTTCTATTCCAATAAAGCAGGTGTTGGAACTAGTAGCCAAAGAATTACCCATTAAACAAGGCCTTTGTCCAAATAATTCTTCTATGCAACAAGTACAACACAATCTTTTAGAGATAATGTCAACTAATCTCAAGTCCCGTGATTTCTGAGCTTGAGTTTTCATCCATCAGTTTCAAAGGCAGGGTAACCACGCTTCTGATTCTTAAATATGCAAAAGATATCTTTAGGGTTAGACTCTCTCACAAGAACTTGATCTGAACCAAACCATAGCTTTTTCCGTTACAAAACTTGTTCCATCAAGTAAATTGGATTATGTATACATGAACCAACTAGTTAGAAATCCTAATTGTTCTTCAAATACTTTGTTATCATCAAAAACTTAGAGGATACATGGTATAAACCAAATTTGTCTCAACAACAACAAATGGGCCAGATGTGCCACACTTTCCAGAACATCATGTCCCACGTGTGTCTTCTCTTCACCAAAATAACGTATACACACTATGTTGTTTTGCATAATGCAGTCAATCCAAAAAGGAACAACAATTTCCATTTTTTCCGATCATTCTTAAAATTCATCCAAAGTATTTCTTTTCTCGAAGTCAAGTACTTAATAAAAGTTTTAATACCAGTTATTGAATCATATACATCTATTAAATGCAGATTATGTGAGATTAAAACCAATATTTGAGAACCAAACTTTACTTGTACTTGGTATCTAATTTTCTTGGACACATGGGATTACCCCTTTCAATCATAGTTGGAACTTAATGGATATTCTTAAGGGTGTCCCACACTTCTTTAGTTATGTTACAATTACAAGCAAGAAAAACTCTTCAGTGCTGAACGCGCTGGTCATTAATTACTTGGTTTGAAACCGAAGTTGTATGTTTATCTTTTCATGTATGGTCCATAAATGATTGGGTATTTCTACTGCTTCATTATTTATTAAGTGAATAGGGACAAAAGGATCATTTAGAACAAAATTCCATAAATCATAATCAATTGAATCATAAAGTATTTTAATTCTGTTTTTCCATATATCAAACATTTCACTATCAAATGGTGTAGGTGTATTCATGAAAACTCCCTTGCTAAGTGTTGGGAGTCATTCTTGATACTATTATTCCTATAACATGGGTTAGACTTTGATGCCACTTGTTGACCAAGTGACTCCAAACATAAGAGGGATGGAGAAGGTGAATTGTGTTGGTTGATAAACGTTGTCCAATTATAAAAATTTGTTTTATAAAAAATATTTAGATGAACTTTATTATTAAAAAATGAGTTTAAGTAGAGAAATAGGAGAGAGAAAGAGAGAAGAAGATATGGCGAGAAAGAAATAAAGCGTAAATATAATAGAGCAATAGAAATTAAAAAGATCAGGGAAAGAGAGCACGCACGATATACTTTTATAGGTTCAACCTAATCATTTGACTTATTCTTGTAACCAAGAGTTTTCTCTGGAGAGGTTCACTATAGATGTGAGTTTTTCATATATAAGTTATGTCCACAAACCATTTTACAATCAAATAGAAATTTTAACGGGATAATCCTACAAACCAAACAAGAAGTTTTAACATGCCAATCTCCAAACCAAATACAACTTTTAATAGGTTGTATTTACAAACCAAATAGAGGTTTTAAACGGCTAATCTCAGGAACTAATAATAGATTACTACTAGTTAATATCATGAATCAAACAACAAATCCCCTTAATGATATTTCAAAAGAGATGATATAGTATTTAGGAAATTACAATAATTCTACACCACCAAAACTCTCACATGTATTTTTCACTTTCAAAGCACTAACACAACTTTGTGAAGTAATAGAAATAGATGAAGTATCAGATGGTAGAAATGACAAAGAATAGCTATAAATTCAATTTTTTATGTACCAAGTAAATGAGAAGAAACCTTCTATTCATAGGATTAAAAATTTGCTCAAAAGGGAAAAATAATCATGGTATTTTTAATAACTTAATGGATTAACTGTCTAATTGATTAACAGCTTCAAAAAGATGGCAACGTAAATTCCAAAATGAAAACCCTACATCAGTAATGTATATTACTAATAGAGTAATGAGGATCTTTCCTTATTCTAATCAATTGGTCTAAGTTCTTTAGATTCAAATCATCTTTTTAAAACAATGGACAAAGACGGCTTCAACATCTCTTTCTTGATTCATCATTAATTTTGAAATCCATATGAGACTTGATTCTTCTATTTAATGAAGCTTGATTTCCTTTCTTTGATAGATTTCATCATCATAAATTATTAGAGCAAAAATTATTAGAGACGTCATCGACACCGTTTAATCTTTAAATGTTTTTTTTATTTAATGTAATTTTTATCTTGATTTCACAAAGATCATCTAGATTTTTTCTTCTCCTTTGACATCCTGTATTGTCATCATGAAAGTTATCATAAATATTTGACGGTTGTACATTGATCCACAATTTATGTGTTAGAATTAGGTTTAACTAGTTATGAATATTTTATAAGTTTTTGGCAGAATATACATAATCATTTTTTCATTATACCAATTTCCTTGTATGCATAAGGCTTTTGCAACATAAAATTCTGAAATTGATTATTTGATATATTAAATTCTTAGAAAAAACTTGTTATGTTTATTCTGGATGCTATTTGCTAGTAATAGGGTTAGCTTCAAAACTAGTAATGCAATTGTATAGGATAATCGAGCGAGAAATTGAAATTTAATCGGTATAATAGATCTCTCGTCATTTGTCAAGAACTAAAATCGTATGATGATAAAAATATGAACATTCAAAAGAAAGCATGCGAGTATACAATCGATCATAGTAATACATTATTGAAGTATCTGATGAAATCTAATCCCTAACACATTTGTTAATGTGTAAAATTTTCTAAAGTTTATGTAATAAATCAAATACTTTGATACCTCTAGGAGCTAATAGAAACCTAATAATGGAAGAAAACAATGTGTTCCTCATCAGTGATCCCGGAATGTAACAACACAGACAAAAGGGTCGGTGAGACATTACCTTAAGAATGCGAGAAATTACCTGAGCTTACATTTTCACTTGAGGGAATTTCACCTTACTAGGACGTAATGTTTTGAAGAGGAACTGTTGGAACTTTCGTGAGCAGACATTAATAGAAGAATGCAAAGAAATTTTTTAGTATGGACATTTAAATGAAAGATGTTGAGATGGAAAGCGTAAAAATTAATGTTGGAGTTTTTAGGTTTGACCTTTTGTAGAAGTGATTAGAGAGGATCATGTGAAGAAGAGTTTATCCTTGACAATACCTAGGATTTTGATGAATACAATACATCAACAATAGATGAAAAAGTAAAGTCAACAATGATCAATAAAGAAGAATAAATTGAAGACAATGAATGATAAAAGATGAAGACAACAATCGATCATGATAAAGTGGCAAAAATCAACACTGAACAAAGTTAAGATTGCATTTATCTTTGATATATCTTCATTTATCTTATATATCACTTAAAAGCTTGAAAGATATCAAACTTCAGATAAAATATTTTCAAATTTATGCATTAAAAATCTGTATTTTTTTACTTATGGATTGCTCGTAATCTATTACAGAAAGGTTGTAATCTATTATAAATTTTAAAAGTTTGAAATATATGAATGTTACAAAGTCGTAATCAATTACAGTTTTAGTGATAATTGGTTACGGGTTCAAAAATAGCACATTTTCATAAAACAGCATATTTATAAATTATTGCAAGACTTCATGGAACCATTTCAAATTTATGAATACATTCATAGAGGTTTTTAAGTGTATATAAATGATAGTTTAACATTGAAAAACAAAATAACAACTTTTAGATTATCATTTACACAATTCAAAAATTATTTCAAGAAACTTTTTTTTTCGAAATGATTTGAAATTTGTAAATTTTCATAAATCAAAAAATTTTCTTAAACCATAATAGAATCTGAGAAATTATATGATATACATTTGAATTATGATAGTCATAAGAGTCATCAATCAAAGTTTGAATGTAATTATTATGTAGCCAACATAATTTCTTCATTTTTCTATAAAATCAAGTGTGAAATGTTTCACCATAGCGTTTGGTGAAGATCAATCATAATGTTTAGTGATTGTGAAAAAGAATTTTTGAGTCAGGAATGTTTAGAGTTTACTATAGGATTTGATGTTTGTTTGTCTATGCTTTAGAATGTTGTAAAGTGGTCTTGGTGAAGACTTCTACAAAGTTTCTAAAAACATTATGGAAAATCATTTAAAGAGTAGAGGGACTAGATGTACCATTGATTTATAAAAGGAATTAGTATAATTCTCGTGTGTTATTTATCATTATACCATTAAATTTGTGCACTTTACATTCATATTAAAATATCAATCAATCACTTGTCTCTGATTTACGAAACTCTAACAAATCTAATCCGCGGCCCTCTTATATTGTCTCTCATAGTTATAGATCAATGATAAAATAACTACTTTCGATACTTTCAAAAATGGAGCGGGTACTCCTTACCTTCTTTCAATGAGAAATTTAAAATGTGAATCTTGATATATAGGATTATGACGTGTAAGACATGTAGTCTATATACAAGCCTAATTATCACCAACGCAATTTTTTTATCATTTTTCTAACAATCAAAACTTAGGGGCATCTATTACGTGTAGACTTTTAGTCTTGACAAAGTGGATCAAAAGTAAAAAAAAAATCAAGATTCTTTAAAAAAAAACACAAAAGACTTTAACAAGAGCAAAATTGATATAATTGATGACTTACATGGGACGATTGTATAAAATGGCAAACTTCGAAGTAAGTTCTATTAGTACATGTAGTGGAGAAAGTGAATCTTTTTGTCAATTGCTACTTGTTGATCAAAAATAGATACAATATCAATCGACAAACACAATTTCCACGAACACAATTTCCACAGAAAATCATCAGCCGATAAAGAGCAAACATTTGGAGCTTGTGTCAACTTCGTGCACACAACCAACTCAAACTTGTTCAATGAAGTAACGACGATAATCGTTGTCTATCAATGGAGTGTTACATTAATTATTTAATTAATCAAATATGGATTGACATGACTAATTAATAATTAATTATATTATGGTTTATTATTATTATTATTATACATTAAATAGATGAATTGTTTGATTGAGTTTTGTGCTTGAATGAACCGTGATGGATTGAACCATTCAGTTAAGACCAATGAGAGGTCAATTCCATCAGCCATTTAGCTATTTAAGTGTCGTCCCATTAAACAATTAACATACTCTAAAAACTCTAAATAGTAATGAGGGTAGTAATCTTTTCATACTCACTATCTTTGACGGTAATCTCTCTAATCCAACAAGGTAAACCGTTCTAATTATTCTTGATTAATCTTTAAGATAATAATAATATGGTATGATTTGTATGTGTCTAATTCAATTAAATTAATCAATTGATATCAGAGTCTACTTAGATAAATTTTATAGTTATTGTTATTGTTTTGTTAAATAATGTGCTCGATTGATATTTTGTCACCCAATATGGATTCTATTTTCATTTCAGATTTAAAATTTTCATTCTTTGTTCATTATATTTCTATTTTGTTTTGTTGTGACATTTATTTTATTTTATTAAAAGTAAAAATTAAAGGCTCCAGTCATGTGAGTTTAAAATACAATTTCTAAGATTATTTATGTAGAGTATTTTTTTCATGGTGATGTTTCAATTCTGTATGATACATCTTTTCGGTTTCACGAGCCATTTTGTTATATTTGTCCACTCATTTGGATTTTGCAATTTAACTTAAATTTGTCATCATATTGATCCTAATTATAATAATTAATTTATTTAATTGAGGTTAAATTCATTTATATACGTTATTATGTATGTATGTTCGTCTCATTTATAACTTACAAAAGCAAATGAAAAGTCTAAGTTAAAGCTAATTATTTTTCTAAAACTATTTAGAGGTTATTAATAGAGATGAATATGCTTCTAGAAATCTGTGTGGATTTTCTCTATACACATATTTAAAAGTAAACCATAATTTTATAGTCGAATTGGTGTGTAAATTTGTGTCAGAGTGATATGCAACACAAACCTTTATTTTTTATGTTTTCTGGCTAAAATAGAGGCTCTAGGCTCCCATATAAGCTTCAACAACTCTCTCCTAAGTTGATGTCAAATAAATAGTATTAAATATTTTATTTATTTTAATTCAAATTTTAAATATATCTAAAATGTTCATATATAATGATTTTGAGATATTCTTTAGTAAAGTTAAATTGTATTATTCTTGAATTATGATTATTTATAAATAGAGTTTTATATTTTGATATAACGGTTTATTCTTTATTTATGAATAATTTTGAGATGATACTACAATATTTTAAAAGCCATTAAAGTTCAATAACTCTACTCACAAGGATATGTGAGTGCAACTTCTCTATTAGATGTTTTGTATGATGTTAAAACTATAAGAAAATTTAGTATTTATGTGTGTCAGACGGTATCTCTGAGTTTGTGTGGCACCTTTGAATTAGAGGTCTCAGAAATCATTAAAAACCACCTTGAACTTGCCCAAAAATATGAAAAACAGATTTCCGCACAAAACTGCACTACATGTGTCGACACATACACATTTCAGGCCGACACATGTAACTCGATATTAAAACCTATAGGCTCTGACTTGGTTGGGTCGACACATGGCTATCTCGGTCGGCACATATTGAAAGTTTCAACATTATCTGCCAGTACATACGTGTTTCAGGCCGGTACATCTATTGTCCTAAATAAGGTTGTAGTCTCTATTTTTTTTTACAGGGGTCTTCATCCAGAAAAATCGCGGGTTTGTCCTCCAGGATTGTGTGTAGGTTTGGGGGTTTTCCTACAAGACGTTCAAGAGAAGATTGTAACGTTGTGAAAGCCTTTGGAGATAAAGTACACAAAGGAAGTAATGGAGAACGGAGAATCGAATTGATGTCTTGTGGAACAATCGGTGCAATTGATCGTGTGCGAAAGCTTGGAGATAAAGAATGCAATGGAGTAGCAATATCAACAAGTCAATTGGCATCCATTGTTATCTTTGTCTTTTTCAAGATAAAAAGAAGAGAATGGGTTGAATCAACATCTCAAAACTAGTGGTGTTTGTATAGTTGCTATTGAACACTTCTCTTATACATCGACTTTTTGGATAGTAAGAAAATATCCTAATTCCACATTGGAAATTAGGCGCAGACGTACCCACACGTGATGACGGAAGTGGGGAACTGCGTAAACAAATTCTCGTGTCGATCTCTCTATTATCTCTTTACTTGCTTTATTATTCATTACGTAATTTATCAAATAGCATTGATCAATCGATCGACTCGTAAGAATTTTCTTGTGATCTTTTTGTTTTAGCTTGATTGTTGATTAGCTTATAATCACTTTTGATTATAAGTGGTTTTCATATCAACAACATAAAGGAAATTCTGAAAATTCGTTGACACGTCAAGTGTTTGATAAATTGCATTGTTCAATATTTTTGCTCATTATCATTGGAAATAACACTACTAGGTCAATTAGTTTAAACGAGTAATAACGTGATACTCGATTAAAGGTTAAATTCGATTATTGTGTTTGTCATTTCATAATTGGCTTTGCATATCCGAGTTCCAATAACTAGATTTGTATAGACGAAATTTGTCGATCCATACCAAAATCTTCCACACGCACTCTTTTTCAAATAACTCTAAAACCCAAATTTTATTTGATGGTTTTGGCTTGGGTGTCTATTCAACTCTCTCTAGACAAGTCATCGTCGTCTAACAGGATAAATGTCACATTCTGTTTGAGGTTAGTTGTATTTGATTATTAATTTTGAATCTCGTGTGACTATTATATAATAATTGCATACAAGGAGGAATTTCTTAAAATATTATTCATGTCCTTTTTGAAATTAAAATTATGCAATTATATATATATATATATATATATATATATATATATATATATATATATATATATATATATATATATATATATATATATATATATATATATATATATATATATATATATATATATATATATATATATATATATATATTGAAATCTTATTATTTTATGATTTTTATTATGAAAAATTAAGTAATCACTATTTATTTATATAATTGTAATCTCAGCTATCATAGATACAATTATATATAATATAAGAATTCTTAATTTGTATGATTGCTACTCACATATCGTGGCTACAATTATACAAATTTTGTTTAATAAAATAATTAAATTTATTTTAATTATAACAGATATTATATTGATAATAATTAACCCTATCGGTATGTTATTATTAATATAATTTATTATTGTTCAATGTACTTGTGATTTATGATATGTAAATTATGGTTCTAGTATCCTATCGGTATTAGAATTTTTTTGTGACATAATATTTATACATTGTTATATTTCATATTTAATATTGTTGAAACTATTATTTAATAAATAAGAAATTATTTTAAAGACATGTAATAATATTTGAAATCCAATAATTTTATTTTAATATTTTTAAAAATGGATTTCAATTCTATTTATATTATGTAAGTGATGGACATACCTTATTGGTGTGACGCTTCTGGGCATGGTTACTGTGTGATAGAGAAAATAGTTGCATATTTGTTTAAACTTTTTTCAAAACTCTTAATCTTAGTTCAACTATTGTTCTCTATCAAGTCGGAGAATTTAACATGTCAATTATATAAAATTGAGAAACAAATATTATTTATTTATTACTTTATAGATACGTATATTAAGGATATTATATTCTTATGTTAGTAATAAAATTTATGACTATTTGTGTTATACCCTCAATAATAGTTAAATTTAGAGTGTCATATTTTTTCTCTGCGTATAACATAATATGTTTCTTAAATGTGTGTAATTATATTTGTAGCATTTGAGTTTTTGAGTGAATTATTAAGATGTTGAATATAATCATATATTATATTTAAAATTATATGGGTTTGATCTCAATTAATTGATGGTAAATATTTTGTATGACCATCATATTCTTTCATGTGAAATTACTTAAATAATGACATATTTTATTTACGTGCAAAATATGTGGTTGAGTTTGTAAAACTCCAATGGTGATATATTATGGAACCACTTCTTTGTATAGTTTTGCACTAAAAATAAAATTAGTATCACATTGTTCAATCAGAATATTTAATATTAGTGGACTCTGATAAATCTTTATAATCCTATTGGATTAGTGAGAGTGCATGTGTACACAATCATATAATTTAAAAAATTTGGATTATTATTCTCATAGTGTCTACAGTGTAAATATGACATATTCTAAAAAGACTTCAAAATATAAATTAATTCTAAGAAGTCTTATACTGAAATATATATTATTCTCTTAATCTTAGAAAACATCATAACTTAAAAAGACACAAAAATTCTTTTACATGCAATAATATTGTGTTATTATATCTTCAAAATTCATAGTAAATCTTATGATATTTTGGGTTAGTGGAAGTTTATCAATAGAATTTTCATATGCTTGGTTCATTCTTTATAATATATTACTCTTAACTTAAATATGTATCCGATAGCCGGAGTGATTGAACATTGGATCAAGAGCAACACAAGTGAGAGAAACACCACATATTCACTCAAAACTTTAAGGTGATAGGTGTTTGGGTTCTGCCACTTATAAATGCTCAAGTAACTACATTCCTATCCAATGTGGGGCTACTCACACTTGTTATATTATTCTCAACACTCCCCTTCAAGTGTGAGTCCACAATGCTCTCATTCATGTGGAAACTCTATTGTCCATATATATTTGTACCGTCGTTGACACCTATTACTAGTCACCTCTCTAGGCATTTCGAAAGGAATTTCGAAACCCCTCTTCCTCGACATTCGATTTCAATGGGACACCTATTTCTGAGCATTTGGATATATACAAGTAAAGTCGGTCCATTTACTCTCATGATACCATTGTTAGGAGATTTTATCACTATGGAGCATTGAACATTGGGTCAAGAGAAACACAATTGAGAGAGACACCACATATTCACCAAAAACCTTAAGGTTTTGGGTGAATATGTGGTGTGTCTCTTACAAAGGTGTGTTGCTCTAAGAAGGATGTCTCGTCGTTTAAAATGTTCCTCGTTCGATCCCCCGATTGTTGCGTTATCAAATCCACTTATTTACCTTCCACTTTCTTTAACTCTTTTTTTTTTTTTAATCCCAACAAATTTATCTTAGGCGGCATTGTTTTTTGAATTCATTCACTTTACATTATAATTTCAAACCATTTACATTTCGAACACTTCTATTTTCTCCTCTTTAAATTCAACACTTAGTTTTACTTCATTAATTTACTTTCCTCGCAATTCAAACCTGTTTTTAACAATTTCAACCTTCAAACTCAAATTCAATCAGAGACATTTTCAAAATCCCCATCAAACGCGTAAAGAATATAGATATCTAGTTTGGTAGCAGTTAGGACAAGTAAATTCCAGTCTTCAAGAGGGCTTCAGATTTTCAGCATATGATGCAATTAGGCCTCAACATGCACTAGTATCTAACTATAATGTAGAATATAATAAAAAATATCAGCAAAATATGCTTTATTTAGGCAAAGTATCCTATTCTGCAGCATCTCTCCATAAGCATACAATTCAGTTTATTCCATTTACTGACAAATTGATGACATAGCATAATGCTAAAAAAATCTATAAATAAATGTGTTTTTTAGTTCTATTATTAACCTGAAGCTAGCAAACAAAAGAGTACGTAGTGTGTAAAATGGCATCCCTCAAAGCTGAGAAACCTACCGATAAATCTGGTATCTCTCAACCATCAGGACAGGTTAAGAAAGAGCCTGCTGCCAAAACTAGTGCAACCACTCCAAAAACTAGAGCCGCCAAAGCAGCAGCAGCACCAAAGAAAACTGAGCAGAAACCTCAGCCTAAGAAGAAGGTACACTATATATACATGCTTAATATGAACAAATTCTTATATATTATAGTACCATGTTAGGTTTGTTTGTGGTATTGATTGGTTAATCTATTGATAACTTTTTCAGGCTAGCAGCAGTAAGCAGAAGGTATCAAGTGAAGTTTAGATGACCTGAAAAAATAGTTGCTGGACTTATATATTTATTTGAAGAATCCATAAGGATGCTGTTATGGTGCATGTTTCGTGAATCTTATCAGTAGTACTAAAGTCTGTATTGTAATTTGTACCACTTGCTTCTTTTGCTCCATCTGTATACCATGTAACTCCATGCCAGGTTGGCCTTATAAATAAAATATTGTTACGATGAGATTGTTCAAAATGTTCAAATAAGTATATGATTAATCCAGCGAAAATCAAATTTCAAGGAGGCAATGACAGAATTGGCTAGGGAATGCATTATCTAAAATAACTTAATTGAATTCAACGTGTTATTACATTTTCAATGAATGTAAAAAGATATTTTTTTCTTATAAGAGTTAGTATGAATTTAAACTCATTATAGGTTGAGTTAAAAATTGTTTTTGTGTGAACTTACCTAGTAGATAACTTGAATCGGGGATGTAATGTTCATGTCAGTGATGGTGATATGGTAGTGTGCTGCTTTCATCTACACACAATCTTTTCTTTACCTATAAAACAAATAAGATTGATTAATAGAGTTTAATAGTCATTATTATATTTCATATTTTAATTTTAGAATTTGGTTAATGTTATATATTTTATTATTTAATGAAATAATAAATTTGTTTAATGAATTATAAGTAAAATATGTGATTAATAATTTATATTTTGTGATTAATAATTTATATTTTATAATTAATTCAATAATAAAATTGATTAATGATAAATTTTATATTTGTGTTATAAAAATAAGATTATTTTTTTATAAATATTGTTTTTATTTATTAAAAAAATAAAAAATATTGTTCATCTATTAGATGAATAATATTTAATGTAAATATTTAATGTAGGATAATTAGTGTAGGAATAACAATACATGGACTTTATTTGTTGGTTGAGAAGTGGGTTTTCTTGATGTTGTTGCATATGATATACAAGCTACTTGTTTCTATAAGTCCTAGAAGTTTAGAGGTTTAAGTTTGAATATATAACTTGTATTATGTTATGTATTTATAATAAAAGAATTTTCTTTATTATGTTTGTTTCAAAATAATAAATTTTGTAGAATAGTTAATTTTTTAAACATAATATTTAATGAAACTCCATTAAAGGTAATGACGTTATTTTTAAAGTATTTGTTGACAAATTTTATTTTCGGCCGAACAACATTAATGCATAGATTGTTTATATGAGATATCAAATCTTCACATGTGTATTAATCAATGGATTTTAGAAGATACATATAATGATGAATGCCTTGACGACAATGGTTATTTGTGGCTCTCAATGACATGGATGTATAAGGAAACACTTTGATAATCTAATTAATAGAGGTCATGAGTGCAAGATTTAGAGTTTAGAATAATGCAAACCTAAGTTTGAACTTCTCGTTAGACTTTATAGTAGAGGTCTAGAGTTTTGAGGCCCTATAACTTTATCAAAGACATTATCTTTAAAAACAAATGTCATAGGATCTTATAAACCTTATCATTCGACAATATTAGAGGCTTGATCAAGCATGACTGGGCACACCTTCATAGTGTATTTATTCTTGGCGGCTTTACTTGACAAGTTTTGGTTTATCCGATTGCACACAGATTAGACTTCAACCCAGTTGATAAAAGTCACCCCCAAGCCTTAGCTAGTTTGCTTTTTTTATGAATTGTTTTTTACCTCGTAGAAATGTTGTGTGAACTAACATATGCGGACAATGGCTCCTGAAGGTTGAGAAAAACACAAGAAAGGGGGTTTGAATTGAGTTTTACAAATTTTTCAATAGAATTTGTAACACACACACACACGCAAACAAAGGTATGAACCACTGAAAGAAAGAACACGATTGGTTTATCCTGGTTCACTGTTAATGAAGCTAATCCAGTCCATCAACCAAGGTGATTTTGCCTTATCACAAGGACTCAATCCATTAATCTTTGACAAGTTTACATCAACCTCTAAGTCATCAACGACTTAGCGCTCTCGAGTCTACTGACTAACACAATTAGTCACTCAAGGAAAATTTACAACCAACCTCTAAGTTGTTCAACAACAACTTAGTCCTCTCAAGTCTACTGACTAACACACTTAGTCACTCAAGGAAGATCACTCAAAAAGTGTTACAAGAATGTTTACAATAGTGCTTCTTAATAAGCAAATTGAAACAAATTTAAGAATAACATTTCTACACAAATATGAGCAGCAACTCTTTGTGTTTTTGAAATTCTTTGACAGAGTATGTACTTTAGCATTTTGACTTGTGAATCGTTGTCATTTGCAATGCAGCATAGTGTTCTATTTATAACCTCAACAGATATATGTCTTTGAGCTAGGTTAGCTTTCTTCAACGTTAGAATACTTGGAGAGCAGAAGTAGTAAAAGCTTAGAAAGCTTTCTGATCAATTTTGTGCAAAATTTATGCTTAAAAATTTTTTAGGAAAGAATCATTTGTATGGATTCTTGGCCTTCACGTTTTGCTTTGGACTTTGAGCTTTGATCCTTATCATGTATTTTGAACTTTAACGTTGATCAGAGTCTTCAGAATCCTTTCGTTAGAAATAAACGCTTTCTTGAGGAGCACATATTTTCTTCTTTAGAAACTTTAGTGTCTATCATAATCTTGTTGAGTTACGCTAGAAGTTGATTCCAATGAGAAATGTATATTTGCACATTTAAGATAAAATTGGAGTACCAAATTCTTACATATTGTCGCAACTGCGAAAAACCACCGGCGGACAAACAGAAGAGTCGTCACTTTCGTTATTTATCCCAAAGAGAGGGAAAGGAAACGATCGCAAAAACCTAAAGAAAAAGGGAAAGACAAGGTCATCGCAACCATGTCTGGATTCGGGAGTCGGTTACGCAAGGGGAAGGTATTAGCACCCCTCACGTCCGTCGTACTCGACGGGATCCACGCTTGTTGGTTGTCTATGGGTGAAAAACAATCTAACTACGGCTTCTAAGGTTAAACGGAAAGAACTGACTCGATAGAGCATCGCGCTTTATGCCTACGTATTCCCTCATGCAATGGGAAAGTCAGAGTCAACGTAGTTCGGGAAACTACGGGGGGATTGCTCGCCAAGATGTCACGTCTTGTGCCTACGTATTCTCATCTGGCATGAGAAATCTGAGAAAAACGTAGTTCAGGCTAACTACGGGTAACCAGGGTGTTCTCGATCACACAGGGGTGAGAGAAAGGATTGACGATACTAGAGTACGCATTCTAGCAGTTAGGTGTATTGCTGCTCGACCATTGGAGACTTAGGCGTTACCTGTTTACGGTAGAACGGACGTAGTATGTCGGGGTTTGAAGGTAAAGGAATCTACGGGAACTAGAACTACAGTCTGGTCTCAATTGCGCTAGGGCAAGAGAAAGGGAGGATTAGTCGTTAGCGGGAAAGTTTCGATCGCACGGAAGCGAGAGAACAAAGAAGTTAGTTGTTAGTGTGCTCGCTAGGATATCGCATCCTATGCCTACATATTCTCGTCTGGTACGAGAAATCAGAGCAGCTGTAGTTCAGCTAACTACAGGAAACAATCTCGATTGCACATGGGTAAGAGAAGGGAACTCGGTCACCAGAACGCGAGAGAAAATGGGAGGTCTCAATCGCCAGGATGCGAGAGAAAAGGTTCGGAACGGGACTCACACGCTAAGTCCTAGACGTAGGAGCGAATGCGTTGCATATTGTCCTAAGGACATATACTAAACACTCTAGGCAATTGAGAGGTGGCCCCCCAATCACCATTTCCCACGTACCTAACGCTACAGCATAACACTCGACGGTTTAATAACAGAGATAAAAGGAATGAAATAAAAACAATGTTACCAAACGGAGTGGTTCCCTTGACCCTTGACTTTTGCGTGCAAGCTCCATTTCCAAGCTTTCCTCTTTTGATCCTTGATGATGACATTTCAAACCAGAACCAATGTGATGCTGAACCGTCATAATTCGACTTATAAAAGAAGTCAAACCCCAAGAGATAGTGTATTAATATCCGTGTCAAAGACAAGATAGAGAAATGATATTGAGAATCATTCTCCAATTGAATCATGTCACACAGACAGCACAACAGAAAAGCAAAATAAAATAAGAAGAAGAAGAAGAAGAAAAGATGAGGAGAGAAAAAGTTGTCTCGGATCCCACACCATCCATCAACAAGTTGATTTATAATGATTTACGGAAGTTTCGTCATCGACCTACAAAAATGAAATGGTGAGAAAAAAACCAATAACAAATGGAAATAAGAACTCAACCTTAATAGAAAATAACTTCTAAAAAGAAAATAAATTCTAAAAGAAATTATTAAAAGAAATGAAGAGAAAATAGAATATATATAAAAAAACTATATATAATATATACATATAATATTCTAAATAAAATATTATTACAAAAGAAATATAATGTATTATAATATCAAGATTATTTACAAAAGAAAAAACACAAAAAGAAAATAAAAAACAGCAAAGGGGGTGTAATCCAGAATCAGGGGATTCAGTCCATAAATAATGAGTATTGGGATAAAACCCACCAACCCCAATTGAAGCCAACAGCAAGGGAGGTGGAAACGGAATAGCGGGGGTACGGATCCCAACCAGACAATTGGGCTTTACAGCCCAACGACTCAACCAAGGGGCTCCACGGATCTCACCCTCTTCCCTCTCGTTTTGCTTACGTCTGAAACCCTAAGTTCTTCTTCTTTCCTTCAACATCGTCGTCGTTACTTCATCTCCGACTCCCTTAACTACTTCTCCGAAAACCACAGTTCCACTTGGCCGAAACTCAACCTTCTTCTATTCTTCAACCCTATTTTCTTCTTTTTCCATCCTTCCGTATTCACTCTTCTCCTGTTCAAAAAAAAAACGAAAACAAAATAACAAAACCAAACAGCAGACAAACAAAAGACGAAGCTCGGTGATCTTGAAGATAAGTTGCATTTGAAAGATGATTGGAGGAGATCTCATGGAGGAAAACAAAAGAGATTGAACACGGTGGGAGTTTTCGATCTGTGGTGTGTTTGTAGATTTGTGGTGTGTTTGTAGATCTGTGTTTCTGTTGAAGTTAACGGATGAAGATCTGGGGTTCAAAGTTGTTTGCATGTTAATGACAGTGGATCTATTGAATCTAGAGATGTTATGAAGTTGCGATGAAGTTTGATGAGAAGTGAGTGGGTTTGATCTGTTGGTTACGGATAAAGATGAAGAAGGGAAATCAAAGATGAACGAAATCTGGATCTAGATCGGATAAGGTGAAGAGGGATTGAAGGAGTTGGTTCGAGATTGTTGTGGCTGGGTTTTCTGGAAACTCGTTTGAAGGTTTGAAGGTTGGTGACGGAAATCGGGGTTTAGATCTGAAGTTGTGAAAGCTTGTTGTAGATCTGGGAGAAATGTTCATGAGTTTGAAGATTTGGGATGGAGATCTGGGTAGATGTTTGAAGTTGATTGAAAAACTGGAAAAAAGTATAGTGAATGTTCATGTAAATCTTGAGAAATTATGAATATGTGATGAGTTCTTGAGGGTATCTGGGAAAACGTTGAAGGTACGATGAATTTTTATGAAGATTGATGAACATTCATGAAGATTGATGGATAATCTGGAAGATGAAGGATGAACTTAGATGAAGTTCATATGAATCTGGGAAATGGTTATGAACATGATGAAGGTGTAAACATGGATCTGGAAAAATATTGAAGGTTTGGATGAATTTCTAAGGATTTATGAGAAAAGATGAATGAGTCGTATAAAGATCATGGAGAATCTGGGAAAAGTGAAGAAGGTCGATGAATCCGATGCGTGTTTCTGGAAAAAAAGAGTATGAACGTGATGAAGGTGGATAAACTCGATGAGTTTCCCGGCGAGTGGTTGAAATTCCGGCGAGTTTTCCGGTGTATTTTGGCCGTGTGATTTGTCCGACGGAAGTGGAATAGTATTTGCATGTCCTTGGGAAACGTGTCAGCATTAATGAAGAGAGAGAGAGTGAACAGGACCTTTATAGTCCTCTGCTTGACTAGTGGCCTGCAACATCTGCACTAAACCTAATTAGCTGGACTGATTAGTTGACTAAAAACAATTAATAAAAGAAGCTGACAATTAATAAAGTTGTTAAAAGAATTAAGGATGGATTAACAAAAATTGGCTAATTAGTATCTAATGTCACGTGTTCTAGAAACAAAACAGTTAAGATAAGCCAATTAATCCTAACCAAATAAGATTCTAATATCCTAATTAAAATTCAGATTGAAAAATCTAAAAAACTAAGAACAAATAATATTCTAATAAACCATATCCAATAATATTCTAATATTAAAATTCAGTCCACTAAATCAAATTAATCTAAATAAAATCTAAAACCAATCTAAAATAATAAAACCCTAATATATTCTAAGAAACAATTAATTCTAGAAAACTATTTAAAATCTATTTTCTAAGTTAAAATTAAGGAAAAAATTCTAGAAAATGCAATGAAAATCAATTAAATCAATTAAAAAAATGCGAGAATACACCGAAATATCCTTAAAAATAACAGCGTAGACCGAATCACTGGGACGAGCACAAATTCCACAACAAAACCTGCTTATTCGAACTGGTCTGAAATGCTTGAGACGCGAGAAAAGAGTTGTAATCCCGATAAAATTAATCCGGCTGAAAAAATGCACAGTATGCGATATGCAGATGCAAATGCAAAATGAATCGAAACATAAGCCAAATTGGTAGAAACGGTTGGTCAAATTTTGGGGTGCAACACATATAAAATATATGTATTGTTATTATCAAAACTAGAGATTATATACTGAACCAAGATCTTGCTCTAACAATCTCCCCCTTTTTGATGATGACAAAATCATGTATTTTGATGAAATAATGTATATGCTTTAATGTGATAAAGATAATGGAGTTAAGTTTTAGAATAATCTTCTTGAGATAGACAAGCCCCCCCTAAGCTTATATCTCATGTTTACTTCTTCTAAGTTGAATTCTTTTTGCAATGTTTACCACCAGAATGTGAGCATGAGTTTTTAGAGAGCGCATATATATCAAAATCATTCCTACTTTTACTCCCTCTTTTTGTCATAATCAAAAAGAGTTTTATAAATAAGATACAAAATACAAAAAAATGCAGAATCTAACGAAAATGACAAGGGTAAGTCCTGAAGTGTCTAGGGAAGGGAAGTAGAAGGAGTCTTTGCAAGAATTGAGTGAGCATATCCTTGATGGAACGACTAACTTCATCTTGACTATCCAACCTTTCTTGGACCATTTTCTGATTTTTCTGCAAATCTACCAATGTTTGTGCCATAATTGAGAGAATATTATCATCGAGAGGTGATGTGTTGTTAGAGACACGTTTTTCAGCACCATCTTGTAGGACAACTTCTCTTTCTGCAACAACTTTCTTTTCATCTTCCTTCTTGGAAATCTCAACAATTATGCCAACTTCCTTTCTTGCTTCTTCAACAAGCCTTTCTCTTTTGTTCCTCTCTTCTAGTCTTACTTCTGCTTGACTTACAAACTTCTCTTTAGCTTGATCCAAGGAACACTTGATTTTTTGAAGTTCTTCTGTTAGCCAAGTGTTAAAGAGATTCCAATTTATATTTAGAAGGGTAGGCTCTTCACTAGAATTGGATTCTACATAAAGCCCTTGGGCTTTAGTGACAACATCTTCCAGAAAGCTAGAAAGAACAGTTGTCGGTGTTTTTCTAGGAGGTTAATGATCATAAGTCAGAGAATCATGATCAGTGTCACCATCAAATGCAGATTCTATAGAGAAGGATGTGAGAGAGTCTAGATAGACATTGTGTGTTGAAGGTAGTGGAGAAGACAAATATTTTGATGGGATTGTGGCAAATATTGAAGATATAGTTTTTGAAGGAGAGATGAAAATAGATGAAGCTAAAGATGATAAGTCATATTCTAAAAGGGATACGGGAGAAGCAGTGGTACAGATGGTTGTTATTGAAGAGGATGTTATTTTGGATTTTTCAAGAGGAGCGGAAACACAAGGTGGTGTAGGTGGGATGTCGAAGGTAGTGATTGTGGTTGAGAATGATGGTGGTAAGGGAGGAATTTGTGACACAAGGGTTCTAGTATCTGACCCAGAAGCAACCAATGTTAAGAAGTCAGAAATTTTACCTGTTGGAGCGGAGGAAATAGAAGTTTCAAAGTTCATGGAGGAATTTCCCGATTCCTTATGCCCTAACTTCTTTTTCTTCGTAGTCATGACCTTTAAGGAATTATGTTTCCTTTTGTAAAGGTTTGGTGGTTCAGCTAGGAGTTGGTCCAACGAGATTCCAGACACATCATGACCCTCTTTTTCAAGTTGGTCTAAGTAAGCTTGTAAGACATATGGTGGATCAACTTGGGTGAAAAGAGGATAGTTTTCAACAATTGCCCTTCATCCTTTTATACTTTCAAATTTTGTATCCATAGTGGGTTCAATAGTAATCTCTTTGATAGTACACATGCTTTTGACATTCTTAATACTGAAAGGTTTTCCAATATATTCACCAAGATCACAGGCTATGTTATGTTTAACTAGATGATCCACAAGACCATTTTCCATCAGAATATCTGAAATAAGTCTTTCCAAAGGAATATGTCCTTTTGGCTTATCCCTAGAGTCTCTGACAGAGTCTTGAAGGAACTTGAATAGAATCGATGAAAAATCCATTTTCACTCCTTCCTTCAGAAAGTACAGTATGTACTTCTTATCAGTATTAGCATAGTCGGAGGAACTTGTTGAAGGTCTAGTATGAATGCAACCCAAAATAATCTTGAACCAAATGCGAAGGTGTTTAGACAAATCTGTTGTCTTAGGTTTTAATTTCTCATCAGAGTGTTGACTGTAGATTGAAGGTATAACCGTTTGATTTAGGAAAACTGTCTTGCTACTCATGTTGTATACATGCTTGCCCTTATTGAATTCCATTCCCAGTAGAGCAGCAATTGATTTTTCGGTGATGATAATCCTTTTTCCCTTAACATCGAAAACAACATAATGATCATCGGCATTAGCATGAACCCAGAAATATCTTACCATAGTGGTGTAGACAGGGCCAAAAAGACGTTTGAAATAATTTTCCCAGCCTTGATTCTTTACATCAGTAGTCAAATCCATACCATTTGCCTTTAGGTTTTTGAAATCAACTAAAAGTTCACAGCAAACTTCCAATTCTTCATGGGCTATTTTCAGATAGAGTTCTTTAGGTCGATTTAGAATGTGAATTTGCTGTTGTTAAGGAGCAACCACAGTTTTGGGCATGATTTGAGATATCGGAGATGTGAAATATGTACCAGATTATTGAGAAGAGCCTGTTTGTTATTCCATTTGTTTAGAGAATTTATAGAGATCTTGTTGTTGAGCATCCATGAATGAAGAAGTTTCTCAGAGAGGATAGTTGGATTTGAAATTTAGGTTGAGTGTATGAAGTGACGTGAATATTGTGTGATGATGAAAATAGTGAGTAATAAAGAAAAAAAATGATTATTGTTTCTTGAAAAGGACCAAAAAAAGGGGAAAAGGTAATAATGATTTCAACATACTCTGAAGACATCCCAATGCTCAAGGTGTCACTCAATCATCAGAATATGATTTACACGTGTAAGAGTGAATCATAGCCTTCAGTTTGAATTTTTTTGTTTGATGTTCTCAAGGATAAGAAAACCAAAAAGGTTTCTGACTTGAGATGTTTCTGATTAAGATAGTTTTTAACTGGTAGAAATTTCAAGAGATCAGAAACACATTGACATGCATAAGATTAGAATCACAATTTTACATAAAGTGCTAAATAATAGAAGGTTCATTCTGGACAAAACTCCATTTTCATATGTTTCAGAATGAATAAGAATTTATCTTCAACTAGGGGTTTTGTAAAAATATCAGCCCATTGATTATCTGTATCAATGAATTGTAAGGAGATAGTCCCTTTCTGAACATAGTCTCTAATAAAATGATGTACGATTCCTATGTGTTTATCCCTAGAATGAAAATTAGTATTCTTACTTAAACAAATAGATGTAGTGTTTTCACAATAGATAAGAATGTTACTCTCATATATCTGAAAGTATTCAAGCTAATTTTTCATCTAGAGCATCTAAGAGCAACAAAGTGGTGCTGAGATATATTTTGCTTCTGCAGTAGATAAAGCAATTGTATATTGTCTTTTGCTTCCCCATGAGACAAGATTGCTACCCAGAAACTGACAGTTCCCATAAGTACTCTTACGTTCTATTATGTCTCCAGCATAATCTGCATCACAGAAACCTGATAACTTGTATTATGATGTTTTCTCATACATCAAGCCAAGGTTAGAAGTTCCCTTCAAATACCTTAGGATTCTCTTGACAACAGTTAAGTGACTTTCCCTTGGATCTGAATGAAAATGAGCATAAAGATATACACTGAATAAAATATATGGTCGTGAGGCAGTCAGATAGAGAAGATATCCTATCATATCACAATAGAGCTTCTGGAAAACCTTTTTACTTACTTCATCTTTTTCCAAAGAGCAAGTAGGATGTATGGGAGTTTTAGTTGGTTTGCTTTCTGTCATATCAAACTTCTTTAGAAGTTCCTTAGTATATTTTCCTTGATGTATAAATGTAACTTCTGGAGTTTGATTAATTTGAATTCCCATAAAGTACTTTAACTCTTGCATTAGACGTATTTCAAATTCTTCCTGCATTAGCTTAGAGAAATCTTGACATACAGATGTTATTAGCAGAACCAAAAAATTATATCATCTACATAGATTTGGCATATTATGAGTTTGTTTCCGAAGTTCTTACAAAAGAGAGTTGTATCCACTTTTCCTCTGGTGAAGTCATTTTCTAAATGAAAAGAACTTAATACTTTCATACCAAGCTTTTGGAGCTTGTTTAAGACCATATAATGACTTTTTAAGTTTAAAAACATGTTCTGGAAACTTAGAGTTTTCAAAACCTGAGGGTTGGTGAACATATACTTCTTCATAAATGTAACCATTTAGAAACACACTTTTAACATCCATTTGATATAACTTAATATTATTATTAATAGCAAAAGAGATGAGAAGGCATATAGATTCTAACGTGGCGACTGGAGCAAAGATTTTATTATAGTCAATTCCTTCTTATTGACTGAAACCTTGTGCGACCAGTCGTGTTTTGTTTCTAATAAATTCTCTTTTCTTATTTAATTTGTTTATGAATACCCATTTGATTCCAATAACATGAGTCCCCTTGGGCTTAGGCACTAGTTCCTATTCATCATTCTTGGAGAACTGATCTAACTCTTCTTACATTATCAGAATCCATTCATTATCCTGAAGTGCTTCTTCACAAGATTTTGGTTCTATTAGAGATACCAATCCTAAGAGTACTTCTTCATAATGTTCGAAACATAGATCTTGTTCTAATAGGTTCAGCTTTGTCTCCTAGAATTAAATCTTCATAAACAGTTTTTTCTAAGCCTTTGTCCTTTCTGCACAGAAGGACATTCAGTTACGTTTGATGTATCAGCATGTTTTAGATCTATGATTTCAGTGTCTTTTGTCCTATCTCCAGAACCTATGAAGGTAACTTTTAGATCTGCAAAATTCTTAACTAGCTTTGACATTTCTACGTCAAGCTTATCGTTAAATCTAACATGGATTGATTCCTCAACAATATGTGTTTCTGTATTGTATACTCTAGAGCCCTATTGAGCATTCTAAGTATCCTAACATGATACACTTTTGTGCCTTATATCAAACTTGTTTAGATTCTCTTTAGTATTCAAAATAAAACAAAAACATCCAAA